>CM019150.1:90273021-90673706 GCA_009733165.1 Naja naja | reverse complement strand
AAAACTCACGGGTTACCTGATGTGCTTGTTTCTGACAATGGCCCTCAATTTACATCCAACCTTTTGAATCATATCTAGCACAACAGGGTATCAGACATGCCCTGACAGCCCCCTGGGCATCCTTCGGTCCCGCTAACGCAAGTGAACGTATGGCTTACCATTTCCAAGGAAAAACTTCAGCAATTGGGTCCAGGGATATCACTGAGAGAGTTGAAAAACCTACTCAGTGTTCAGCATATCACTCCCAACCCCTCAACTAATTTGTCCACAGCAGAGTTGTTGATGGGTAGGAAACTCAGGCTCCCCCTGACTGCCCTTCATCCCACTTTACGCCACCCAACGCACCACTAGATTCCACTAGCAAAGTTAGCACGCTCACTGTGGGTGATTCTGTTTATGCTAAGAACCTTATGGGTGAACCCTATGGGATTCCTCATGGGATTCCTGCGAGATAACCAAAATCACAGGCCCCTGGAACTTACAGGGTACAAACAGAGGATGGTGTCCTCTGGAAGCAGGCACATTGATCAGCTTAGATCCAGATTACCTCAGGAACATCGCAATGTTCCTCTCTAGGTCCCATACCTAATACCTCTTCTGGGGGAAAGGGAGGATCATGAGTGTAATGAACAAGCAAGAATCAACCCCATATGTGTAACGAAAAAGAGCTAACACGACAGGAACCATCCCAAAACCTGTCACAATACCAACAACATTTTCACAAATGGAAGATTGCACATCATTACCTGATTTAGGTGCTGACATTGGGTTGAGATGGATTGGGAGGAGAGACCAGGTTGTAGTAACCAAACAGGTTCTACCATTACTACAAGTCCTAGTAAGGAAATGTCAGCAGACACATTTCCTCCTCACAGGTCGAGAACCTTAAAACATCTGAACCATGTAGGTCTCAACGACATGTAAGAGCCCCACCTATTTAAAAGAATACATTAGATAGGCTGGGGTTTGAGTATGGACTGAACCTAGTGGGGAGGGGTGTTATGTATGCAGTTTAAAGTCATTGGTTTAGTTTGAACTGTTCTTGTAAAATGTAAGAAATGATTGGTTTAAAAAGTGGGGGAAAACCCTGCACTCTGATTGGCTGGCAACTGTGGCTGCTGGCTATAAGTAGCAGCCGCAGCCCAACCAAAGAGAGTTCGTTCTGAGCTGTAGTCACTAATAAACAAAGAGCTTGAAGCACTCCACATCTGTCTCTTCATGCAAACTTAACAGAAGCCATTTCGGATTGGAGAGGAGAACAACCTTTTTTCACACTTCAGTCTTTCAGAGAACCTGGAATCCATCATGGTGTCAGTCATTCTAAATTGTGGCCCTGTTTTGATTTCCCAGAATCTTAACAGAATTTATCCCAGGGGGCTCTACAATTCCCAGTGCTGTGATTCAGTTGACTTACTTAAGTCAGGCCCATTATATCCCCATATTTGCTAACGTCACTCAGCGTCCACCAAGTTTCACTCACTCCTTTTTCTTATCACCCTATAATGTCAAAGCAGCACCCCAATGCTTTCTCAATCACAGTTTCTGCTGTGCTGAAAAGCATACTTCCACCTTACATTTTGTCTTGGATGATCCCATGCAAAAGGATGCCTAAAACAGTGGTGGGATTCAAATTGTTTTACCACTGGTTCAGTCGGCGTGGCTTGGTGGGCATGGCTGGTGTGTGCTTTGCTAATGCCGTGGCAGCTTACCCCACACCAGCTGAGACCTGTAGAGCCAATCAGCTGAGAGGATAAAGCTCAGCTGATTTTCAGCCTTTTCTTTTACTGGTTTGGTCAAACCAGTATTTCCAGAAAAGAACACTACTTGGTTCAAACAACAGAGTTTGCTTTCAATGACTACCATCAAAGATCTGGAGAACAAAGGAGAGTTCTTGATCTGTCTCCTCCCTCTCTTCCTCCTCTTCCTTTCATTTCCTTCCTCAGACCCAGATGTTGTCAACATGGAGTAGTGTCCATACCCACTTCACATGGTGTCTCATTTGAAGGATTGCATAGCCTGAGGCATTTAGCCACATGTTCTGGAGAACCATACAAGCCATTAAATGGCCACTGCAGCATGAAGGGAATCTATGGAGTTCTATGGCCCATCTAATTCTTGGAAAAACAACTGTCATGAGAGCAGCAGAAGGACCATCACCCCAATCTCTGATCCTTTCTAACCTGTCCCTTAAGATTGCAGAACCATTTCATTTCACCCAATGGAACTGAATCCTGAAAATATCAGAAGAGACAGAAGGAAATATTTTGTTGCTCAATGCATAATTAAACATTGGAATTGGCTACTATGAGATGTGGTGCAGGATACCAGCCTGGCTGGCTTCAAAAAAGGATTGGTCCAATTCATGAAAGTCATGGGGAATCAATGGCTATTAGCCTTAATGGCCGTGGGACTGTTTTTGAAGGCCATCTGCTAGGACATTAGTGGGCTTCCTTATGCAAGTGATGGGCCACTGAAGAAGTGACTGCCTGCCAATCAAGTGGGCACTGCTTATGTTCTATTCTTGTGCTCACACAATGTAGAGCTAATGCTAAACAGCAAACTCTGAAATAATTTTTCCTATAAAAGTTGGAAGGTTTACATTATCTAGAAAAAGAATCGAAAAAAGGTGTAATGTAGGACTTCCTGCATATTAAGAAATGCCTAGTATGCTCTGATCAAGCATATAGTTGTAGTGTAGATTGTATGTTTCTCGTCAGCCCATTCTGATTCTGGACCACATGAGCTTGCCAGTTTTTAAACTCATTGTATTTAATCTGCTTCTTCAGAGACCCTCTTATATAATCTTATTTTATGGGCTCAATTCCCTATATAAATTGACTAGATATTGTCAACTCAATTATTCATAATTCTTCAGTATCTGCCCTAATTTTAGTGTTTTTCTTCTTTATATACATTAAGTATAGAAAACTGTTGGGCCTCCTACAGGTTCCTCTTCTATGTTTGGACCTCACTCTAAATGCCTCAAGATCTTTCCCCTTAAAGGGAGGGTTTTTTCTCTTGTTTAACAGATGTTATAATAGCTGCTGTCCAGCAGGAGGCCCCATGCAACTGGTTTTGTCCTTGTTGGACCTCATCAGGTACATATGACAGTCTCCATATGCACAAATGCTTTGATATATATTTCTCAGAGAAGAATAATAATACAAGCAACAAATAATGTGATGTCTTGTTAGATGAAAAATCTTGGTCCATTCCAGGCTGGGTCAATGAGCACAGGACATCTGCTTGAAATGGAGGAGGAATTTATTTGATAGAAAACAGACAGCTTAGTGATTGAAGGTGGCCCCACATTGCACAGCAAGGTTAGAAATATTGATAAGAGGGCTCAGTCTTTGTTTCAGAAAGCACATAAACGATGTTTATCTCAGGCAATCTAGCTGAATCCAATAAGGAGGAAACCTGGCTATCTCTCCTTGAGAGGTGGGATAATCTCTTCCTCTTTGTGCACCTGGGTGCTGACCGTAGGTGATGGGTCTGGATCTGAGGGATCATGTGTGCAAGGGATTTTCATGGTTTGAGGGGATTTCCTATGCTTACGATTGAGTTGCTGGTATTTGCTAATTTCCTAGGTGACACTCCTAGTCAGTTTTGGTCTAAGTGCTCACACAGACAGAAAAGCTTAAATGGTCTTTTGTTCTTATTGCTTGGGGTTCACTGACAGGTTCGATTTGGTGAGTGGTTTGGAGGACGAAGATAACATGGGGTAGGGGGTATCAAGTATTGTGGGCAGATTGAAGAGGCAGAGGCTAATCTTCGACTTCAAGCTCTTTATTCAGTAACAACAAGAACAATCCAGCAACTGCCTTTCTGACAGCTCGCCCTTTTATAGAGAGCTGTCAGATAGCTCAGCCAATCAGGTTAAACTATTTTTCCCACCATTATGACGGACCTGAGTGAAGCCTTCATTTCTCAGCTTCACTCCTTTATTTCAATATTCAGCAGGGGTGGAGGCGTTTCTGCCTTCTCACTGACGATGCATAATCAAATCAGAAGACAACCAAGCAGCCCCAAAGTTAAATTTCTGAGCCCTCTCTCCTGTTTCAATAAGTCCAGGTTTGGTGTAGCACTACCCAGTGTTATCCCAGAAAGCTAACTTAATGCTAACTTAGAGAGTTTGGTAATTTAGGAAATAGCTGTGCAGTAAGTAGTCTTGCCTACAGGACTTGTGGCTGTTCTGCAGCCAGAATAGTTGGGGTCAAATACAGTCGGGGTCTTTTGCTTTCTATGCCTGAGAACAAAAACAGGGAGGTTGCCAAAGGCCTGATAAGTGATGACAGCCGTTTTATTTCTGATTGTAATCGCCTTCTATAGAACATGTACCTGAAAGGCATCCAACCCATCCCTGCTGCCCCATTACCTTGGTCTCCGGCCAGGCTCTTGGATTCAATTGAAAGCAGGGCAGTTTTTCAAGCGGACTCCTAATTGCCGACAAAAGGTAGTCAGAGTGAAAGGAGTCACTTCTGCCAGCTATAATACAGGGCATGCCTCAAAATGGGTAGGTGACTGTTGAGTGCTTGCTGTCTTTTATCCCCTGAGTCCATCTTGTAATAGCGCTGGTTTCCGTGTGCAACAGACATTGTTGTGCACTGAGCTGGAAGCTAATAAATAGGGTCTCAGATGATGATTTACAGAAGGGGGTTTGAAACTCCATGAACCAGTAGGGAAAGAAAATGGCGCTGGTACAAGCTGTCAACCTCACAATTGTTTGCTTCCCGCCTCTCTCTAGAGGGCAATTCCTCCCAAGATGTAGCTTGTTTCTTGTCTCATCATCTGGAAATACTCAAATTGGTGGAACTCTGGTTAATTACCAAAATGGCTGATCCCCACATTCAGCTGTCAGATTTCCTCCCTCCCCCACCCTCACTAGATTTTTATTGTTGTTTCCCTCTGAAAGGATTTTTTTCTCTCCCAAGCAATGAAATAACTCACATTAATGCAGACAGCAGACAGAATACTTTCATGATTATTTCCACTTGTTTTAAAGGATGGCTTATTTAAAATGCATTACTTTCTGCGTGTGTGAATGTGTGTGCTTTTGTGTTGCATGCACGCAAAAAGGGGGAAGACTGATATTTTTCTGAGAAGTGTAGAAGAACTCAAAAGGAGGGAAGGAGGAAGGAAGGAAGGAAGGAAGGAAGGAAGGAAGGAAGGAAGGAAGGAAGGAAGGAAGGAAGGAAGGAAGGAAGAGGCAAGTCAGATAAAATATTCTGAAATGAAGACTGAATTTGCTGGGATCATTATTCAGGATTTAGTCCCCACTGAATTATATCAGTTTACTTTTGAATATATATATACATTCAAAAAATATATATTTTGAATATATATATATTCATATATATATATATATATATATATATATATATATATATATATATATATATATATGAATGGTGTGGGCCATCTTTAGTTTTCAGAGGAGAAATGGGATATAACTATAAGTGCCAGCATTAGAATTCTGGGTAGATGAGTGAGCATTTTTTCAAGAACCATATTTCAGATTTATGTTGTTTATTTTCAAAGTCCTCAAAGGAGCTAAGATTTTAAGAACAATCTGAACACTGTCATAAATCATTATTTCTTCTCTTTCTGGAATTCAGAAGTAAGTGCAAAATCTGTAGCAGAACTAGCATCATCCATTAGTATCCCAAATGTATTTGCTCAAAGATACTCCAGGGTCTGTAGAAGTTCTGTGTTTAAGAAAAGAAGAAGAAGAATGAGGAGGGATAACCCCAAACAGTCCAATGAAGTTTATGCACGTTTCCTCATTTGAACTTGACAGTGACACAAGCACGTCATATTAACTTTTGGGGGGAATGATGCTTCTGCATGAGGTTGCCCTGCCCCCCACAGCCCATCTCTGAAGCAGCCTAAAGTTTTCCCCCTCGTTCTGATATTTTTATTTCCTGTGGGGACAATCTGATACTGCATGCTTCATTGACCTGTGATGACCCGGGGTGTGGCACAAAAGCAACAAAGTCACAAAAGTAGGTAAAGACCCTTTAATACTGCCAACTTGGCCACCAATGTCCAGTTATCATCGGCTGGAGAAAAACCCTCCCAAGAACAGTTTTCAAAGGGAAGAAATTCAGTCAGAACCCAAAGTACATATAAATTATAAATAAAAACCAACACAAACCACTCTGCAGCAATTAATGAGACAGGGCAGGATAAGATATTGCAGACTTCAAAAGATAACGAAACACACACAGTTGGGAGGACACCAGAACCCAGATAAGATTTGACAAACAAAGATAATTCACGCTTTGCTTCCAGCAAGGTACGGTGTGCAAACGTCCTTTTTAAATCCTGTTTTCCCAGCTGCAGCTAATGAAGGGAATCAGGGCCCTTTTCTCCTCTGTAACCCGTGTTGCTCCCTTCTCCGTTCCTCCCTGCATGCCCTAGGATGAAGAGGGGGTGGCCCTGGGTCTTCCTCTGAATGCCCAGTCAGACTGTGCCCTTCCCCAGTTTCTTCTGCAGCCACTGGAGCCACACTCCCACTCCCTGTCAGCTGCTCAACCTCCCCCTCAGAATCAGATTCCAACAGGGGCATGACAGACCTATCTCTCAGTGATGCAGTCAGATTCCTGTTATTGGAGAGGTCAATCTGTCACTTATTAGGTTGAGGTAGTCACACCCTGTGTCCTGAAGCCCCCAGACAGCATCTTCCAGGCCATCGTGTTTTTCATAGGGAGAGAAGCCATCTTTTTCCAGTTTCAGTCTTCACCCCTTGCTTCCCGGTCTCCCAGCTGAATCCCAGCCTACTCAGGGAAACTGGAGGTGGGGAGGGGCAGGTTGTGCTAAAAGAGCCCTAAGCTAACAGACACTGTGGGGTGTGCAGTGAAGCAGGAGATAGAGAAGCAGACCCACCAAGGCCTGGCAGTCACTAATCAGACTTTGTAACAGAAGCTTCTCCCCAGTCAGTATGAGTTGCTGAGAGTTCTGGGATTTGAAGTCCTGACATCTGGAAGCTGTCAAGGCCACAACAGGCCCCTTGAAATAAAGCAGAAGACAAAACCCTGCAGGCCAATTAGAGAAAAAGAGAGGTAGCCACAACTGAACTTGGTTCTTAAAGGCACAATATATCACAGAGGGGGGAATTGAAAAGAAATCTCTCATAAACAAGGGAAACAAGGCTGGGAATGGAAAGGAAACTACACTCTGCTTATATAATTTGCCTTATTTTCAATTACAATGTTCAAAAAGAGCCAAATATCCAAATTTTGGTCACATGACCATGGGGATGCTGCAACGGTGGTAAGTGTGAAAAACAGGCGCAAATCACTTTTTACCATACCCTTGTAACTTTGGTCACTTGATGAATGGTTGTCAAAGACTACTTGTATGTATTATGTGATGGGGAAAACCTTCTGGTAACACAGAGCTATGCTTATGGAGAACCAAGCAAGCTGTACATTTCATCTGTGGCTTAGGCTCTGTGGCTTGTAAGGAAATGGGGCCGCCTTTGCTTAAATGCACTTCTCTCCTTAGCATGGTAAGAAATTGTCAACATAGTCAGGAGACAGCTGCATTCCTCTGGGCTAATGGATTTTAGGGCCAAAAACTGAAGTTCTCCTTGAAGTTTCCAATTTGCATCTTGCTAAAGTCCATGTCCAGAAGATTCCGATAACGAAGGATAGTGGAATTTGTAAATAGTTTTGACTGTGGACATATGAACTTTGAATGAGATCTCCTGTAGACACTGAATGTATTTTTGATTTACTTATTTATATCCCGCCATTAATACTTTTTAACAAATAACTCAAAGCCGTGAACATACCTTCTTCTTGTTATTTTCCCCACAATTATAACCCTGTAAAGTGAGTTGGGCTGACACAGTGACTAGCCCAAAGTCACCCATCTGGTTTTCTTTGCTAAATGGAACTAGAATTCATGGTCTCCCAGTTTCTGGACTGGTGCCTTCACCACTAGACCAAACTGGTTCTCCCACCAAATTTCAGAAGTGTGATCTAGGGTCACAAAATTGGGACTAGAAGTCCCAAGCAGGCTCCCCATGATGAAGCTAACATCTGTCATTTGGTCATTCCAGTGGTGGGATTCAAACTTTTTTACTACCAGTTCTGTGGGCATGGCCAAGTGGGCATGGTCATGTGACTGGGCGGGTATAGCCTTTTTTTGCAGCAACCCCCCCCTGTTTTGGGGCCTTCTGAGCCTCAGGCAAGCCTCCTGGGGGGTGTTTTTGCTCCCAGAAGGCTTCCCTGAGGCCCAGGAAGGAGAAAAACAGAACCTGGGAGGGGCGTGCAGCACCTCGCCCATGCTCCATTTTGGGGCCTTCTGAGCCTCAGGGAAGTTTCCTGGGTGAAGCAGTAAGACAGCGAGGGGAATCCTGACACAGCTGATCATGGGAACAGCTGATTGTCAGGAGGGGAAAAAAGGAATACCTTAAGGAGTGACTGTGCAGGGAAGAATGCAGTCAGCGATGTCGGGCATGCCCACAATGTTGCACATGTGTGATAAGGACTAACTGGGCAGGGAGGGGAGGGGCAACCAGGTCAGGGGCATGGCCAGCCAGAAGTTACTACCACTTCAGCGAACCATTTTTATTTTTATTTTATTTTATATGCCATCTCTGGAGGGACTCGGGGCAGCTCACAGAAAAATATAACATACATGCAAATATTTTAAAAAATATTAATCCAATCCAAATAACCAATAAAATTTCACACTAAAATGTCCAATTAAAACCCCCAGTCTGCCTCAATCCAGGCCGGTCTGTGAAAACAGCCAGGTCTTTAGATCATGGCGGAAAGAACGCAGGTCGGGAGCTAACCGTAACCCCAGGGGCAGCTGGTTCCACAGGGTGGGTGCTCCCACAGAGAAGGCCCTACCCCGGGGAGCCGCCAACCAACATTGTCTGGTTGACGGCACCCTGAGGAGGCCCTGCCAGTGGGAGCACACTGGGTGATTGGAACTCGATGCCAAATCCTTGATACCGGATCACCTGAACCGGTATGAACCAGCTGAATACTACCACTGGGTCATTCAACCAGAGGCTTCTAAAAAAGACTGCAGAGATTTCTTCTATCATCAATAGACAAGAGCAGCTGGACATCTGTTGAACATGGCACACGCAGCCTTGTCCCTTTGTTTTCCATATTTAAATGAAACATTTCATTTCTTTATTTTTATATTTTAAAACATCAAAAAGGAAAATTTCTTCAGATTGAAAAAAATTGCCCATTTTGCCAGTCCATTCTAATCCACCTTCTGGTCTCTTGCCCCTTCCTCTCCCCCAACTCATATTGTGTTAATACGTACACTGAAAGCCCTCAGGCAGGGACACACATTGTTCCCTCCCCCACCTCCCTTCTAGCCAGGCTTGATGCTGCACTTAGTTTATTTTCAGTGCCATTGAAATAAATAATAATAGCAATCACCATCCTCATCTCTAGGTCAAGAAACAGATCAGCCCCCAAACAAAGATAATATTATGGCCAATCCCATATTACTTCTGATTAGTCATTTGAATCCTGAGATTTGCTGGGAGGAAGGAAGGAAGGAGGAAAGAAAGGGAGGAAATGATATACAAACGCATTTACTTTTAGCTTCAGAATTGAAGCTGCATGCTTTGAAAAGCCTGGGTTGACATCAGCACAGAAAGTAGAAATTCTCATGGAAAGGCATTCCAAAGCTGCCAGCCAAGAAAGCCACTGACAGTTCTAAAACTATTCCCAAAGTTAGGTTGGACTCATGTCTCTCCTACCTTCACTAATTAGGTGCATATACTGATAGCATTTTAATAGGGGATACCGGACACTTTCCTCGTAGTAAGTGGGTCCTGCTTTAGAAAGCTTTTATGTTGCCGAAGCAGTGCAGCCAGCCCAGTCACTTTCAGAATGTCCATGAAATCCAAAATTGTTAAGAACAGGGAAAGTTAGCATCCACCCCTCTGCTAGAAGAATGAAATATTATAGGAAATATGAAAAAGGCAGAATATTATACCTCCTGGGTGAGAAAAGGAGAAATATACTCTTGGAAAGCAGACCCCACCTTTGTTAATAGCCCCAGAAAGACTGGACCATCCTATCTACAAGACAAAAGGCCTTCAGCTCCAGGGTGATAGGAATAGCCTTCACTCAAGATCCAAAGCAGGACAAAGCCATTAAGTCATAATAGGAATTGCCCAATATCCTTTCAGAACACAACCCTCTTCATTGCATCATCACCCAGCAAGATTCAACCAAACCTGGGACACAGACAGCCTACAATGTTAGCTAAGATCCCCGTCCCCTGGGAGTCTGACAACCAATAGGATACATTGCTTTCACAGGAACAGGAAGCAAGTTCAAAGCCCCCTCTCTCTCCCTCCCTCTCTCTCTCTCTCTCCCTTCCTCCCTCCCTCTCCCTCTCCCTTTCTACCTCTCTCCCCCTCTCTCCCATGTGCTCAATTGCCCAGGACTTCAAACCACGTGGTCCTGTCCACCATTTAACCAACTTTCCAAACAGCCTCCATGTTTCCGTATCTTTCTCCCCACTTGGAACTGAACCCAGATGGACATTTCTTCCAGCAACAGATTCCCCTCACCCAGTTATTTTAATATCCACAACATTCACAGAACAGATTTAGAACATGCTTGTAACCACCAACTCTAATCTGAATAATCACTGCCTGGCACAGAGCACTTCATCTGATGATCCATGTACTACTGAGACATCTATTCTTTCTTCTGAGATTTAATTTCTTGATGAGGGAAGAACCTAGCAGTTGAAATCTGAGAGGTGGCACATCTTGGCTCAGCACAGTGCGATTTTAATTTTGCTTTCTCTCTGCTTTTACAAGATTGAAAACAGTGTCCTGCCTGTAACAAGGAGTGAGGAGGGTCAATGGAAAACTTCTACTATCTTAACCCCAGCCTTTAATGTTGTTTTTTCTGAGATCAGGAAATCTCAACCTTGGAAAAGTTCCAAAAGATCTAAAATATTGTAAACCAGGGGTCCCCAACCCCTAGTCTGTGAACACAGAACCGGTCCCTGGTGCCCAAAAGGTTGGGGGCCGCTGTTCTAAACTCTCCCACTCCTGTTTCTGCTTTATCAAAAAAAAAAGGTAGGAGAAGACCTAGATGAATATTCTCAAAGCTGCAGACCTGAAGAAGCTTCCTGGATGAGAAGCGAAATGTCTTCAAAGAAAATCCAGAAAATCCAGTTGCCTCTTGAAAAAGCACCTTTGAGACAACAATGACCAGAATGACCAGGAATCTCCATAGACACCTAGATGAGTAGTGGAGGAGATTCTTGATGTTAAATTGAGAGGAGGGCAGAATTTTTGTTTTACTTCACCCTGTCAAGAAAGCTTGTGAATCATCAGAAAGCCAGAGTAGATCGTTGGATGTCTACCTGTGTGGAAAAGTTGTGTCTCTCTCTCTTCTTGGTTGTTTGAATCAATTGCATTTTATTTATTTATGTGGTTGGTTATGGTTCTTGTTTTCTGTCTTGGACACTAATAAAATACAGGTAGTCCATGACTGATGACCACAACTGAGACACACATTTCTGTTGTTAAATGTTAAGTGAGTTTTGCCCCATTTTACAACCTTACTTGCCACAATGGTTGAGTGAATTACTGCAGTTGTTAAGTTAGTAACATGGTTGTTAAGGGAATCTGGCTTGCCTATTCACTTAGTTTAGTTTACTTTATTGTCATCACACCTCATACAATGAAATTAAATGCCATCTTCGGTGTACATTATAAGTATAAAAATAAAACACAAATACACATCCACCACATTCTATACAATTGAACTGAAAAGCCGATTTTGCATTAATATTGTAGTATACAGTAGAATTCAATGTGCCCTGGGATAGAAGCTGTTTTTCAGCCTATTTGTCCTTGTTTTTATTATCCTGTACCGTCTGCCAGATGTTAATAGTTCAAAAAAAGGTGCCCAGGATCAGATGGATCTTTGAGAATGTTTTGAACTTTCTTAAGGCAGCGGGAGCTATAAAGCTCTTCCAAAGAGGGGAGAGGGCAACCAATGATCTTCTGGACAATGACGTTAACCCTCTGGAGTGCTGTCCTATCTGCCACTGTGCAATTGGCAAACCATACAGAGGTGCAGTAAGTTAAAATACTCTCTCTACTTTGCTTCTCAGAAGGTCGCAAATAGCCATCACACGACCCTGGGGTTCTGCAACTGTCATAAATATGAGTCAGTTGCCAAGCATTTGAATTTTGATCATGTGAACCATGAGGATGCCACAACAATCATCAGTATGAAAAATGGTCATAAGTCACTATTTTCAGTGCCATTGAAATTTTGAATAGTCACTAAATGAACTGCTATAACTCAAGGACAACCTGTACTTCTGTTATTGGCCTAAAGATGAATAAAATAAGGTAAAGTAAAAATATAGGGAAAAGGATAGTTTTTCAAGAGAGAATCATCAGAAATGAGAGGTTATCCTTAGAGATCACACTCTCCATTTGTTTGTATATTTCTGTTTTCAGACACTTGGTTTTATTGCATAAAAATAATAGATTCTTATATTTAGCAACAGAGAAAAATCAAACCATCTTATGTACTCATCACATGCACAACTTGTAATAATAGTATTTTTTAAAGAACTTTGCTAAGTAGTCTTTTTGGCAGCAATAGCAAAATAGCAAATAAATAAAATAGCAAATAATAGATTCTTATATTTAGCAAAAGAGAAAAATCAAACCATCTTATGTACTCATTATATGCACAACTTGTAATAATAGTATTTTTTTAAAGAACTTTGCTAAGTAGTCTTTTTGGCAGCAATAGCAAATAAAGGTGCTTGATTACTTAGATAAGGATTTGTATCCACAAGTAAATTTACATATTTGTTCAAGCACAGTTTTATCACCCATTCCTTTCAGCAATGACACAAGAGCACAAGTCTTTTTCTTTCTCTCTCTGTGTGGGAAATTCTATCCATTTTTTAAAAATGGAAAAGTTGAAGTATCTTCTATCCATCCAGGTGAGAAGACACAGTCAGATGAATTTACATCTTGCACATGTTACATTAATTCAAAATAAGTCAAGGAATTAAAACAATGAGAGAAGTCTCACATTAAAAACAAGTTTGTTGATTACCTTTAATATCGCTGATTTTTATTTTTTGATTCACTTAAAATCATCCAGAGAAAGAAAAAAATTGGGGGACCTTCCAAAATACACATAGACTGAAACGTGCTTTTGTTTTATGCTAACAATTGTAAAGTTCAGCCAAATAATTTTTTTAAAAAAATTGTTCTGAATAAGTTTCACAATGAGAGGTGTACTCTCAGTTGTATTTCCTGGTAGACTTCTAATAATGTCCCACTCCAGCCTTGAGATGTACAGTCCTCTGGTCATGAATTATTTAGTCATCATCTGATCATAAATTATATCTATTTAGTTAATCTGTACAGATACTGTATGAATATTATAAACATTACAACATAATTTGTTAGAGAAATGCAGTTGTTATGATAAAATTTAATGATAAAAACAACACACACACACACATACACACACACACAAACCTGCAGTTAAAGAAACAAGGAGACTTTAAAATAGTTATTAAGGATGTTGATCCAAAGGGCTGTGAAGTTATGGTTTGGGCTCTTGAGTTATGGTTCACTTTCTCTTAACTGGTCTTGCCTTCTTTCATCAAGATTATCTCTTCTGCCCTCAGTTGGGTGATCTTGGGCCAGTCACTCTCTCTTAGCCCTGGAAAGGAGACAATGGCAAACCATCACCCCCTCCCAAAAACAGCAGAGGCTTGGCCAGCCAGTTGTCAGCAGTTAAGACTGACAAAAAGAAAGGGGAAAAAATGTAAACCAATCCTTAGAAAATGTACCATTACTAATTTCCCTTTAGTTCTGCTTGAATCCAATTCACTATTCCAGCTGTGTATCTAATGACGGATTAGCCAGGTGTTAATTGCCTTGATTATTATTCTGATCTGTCACAGAGTCAGAGACAGATATTTGGCATTTTTATCCACCTATCCCTTCTCAAAGATCTGAGATAGGCAGATATTGCTGTTTGATGGTACTAAATGTATCATTGCAGGATGTAAGCAATTCCGAGTAAAGCTGCCTTTTGCAGTTGACAGTGATTTTTCAATGCTGACAGTGTTCAAGTGGTATCCAGTTGTTTTGGGATTGCAGTTGGTACCATCTTTGCTTTCTTTTGCCACAATTGTTCTAATTTTATTTGCAGGTCTTTCTAGTCTGTGATTTTCTCCAGTTCTTTCTCTTCTCTTCCGTTGTCTCCAGATACTGCAGTGTCCACCGTCCAAACTTTTTTGTGTTATCAACAATAAGTCCTGAGTGTTATGTGACAGATGCTTGTCTGTTTGAATTCTAAAGTCCCAGGACATGTTAGTTTCTTCCTTGTTTATTAGTCACCAGGTTAGTTTGATGATGTATATTTCATGTTGCTTTTATATCCTGGACTTGGTTTGAGATTATATCTGTTTCATAATCACATTTTAAATCGTTGACAAGATTAGATGAGATGAATCTTGGAAGCTCTATTTTTTTCCAAATAGGAATCATGCTAACAATCTCATTGACTTTAATGTACCGAAACATTAGTTTCTGTCCTGTATCATCCAGCAATAACTTTATCTGTACAAGCCAACTCTTTTCACCTAAATACCATCAAATCTTCCAGAAACTATAGTTCCAGGAGTTGCATAGATGCTATTGATGGTCCCTGTGCTTATGTTGGTCTGGAACTGGAATGCTAAAAAGTAGATTTTGCCAAATACAATCACATCTGAGCCCTAATAGAAAAAGGAGGAAAGTTTAATTAATGGCATATTGTGCAAAAGCAATGTTTTCTTCCTGGGAAGACAGAGGCATGCTCTGGAAACCCTCATTCTAATTAATCCTGCAAGTCGGAGCATTTGGTGCAAGGTCAGAAAATAATAGGCAAATGTGTGAATCAGCAGGATGCAGCAATAGTGAGAACGATCATTTGAATAAAAGCAGTTGTGTTATTCCCACCCACCCTCTGCTTTTCCTTTGGTCTGTGGGCTGTTCAGTGTTCTGGATGAATATAACACAATCAGCCTGCTCTCTGGTGTATAACCACTTCCTGCTGACTAAGGGCAACGTGCCTCTTTTGCCATTTATTAAAATGAAACATTCGTATTAAAAAAAATAATGCCAGGCTGGTTTTTGTTGCTGTTGTTGTTGCTGTTATTGATGTTTCCCAGTGATGACCAGCCCAACAGAAGTAAATGACATGATTAAAATCACCTTTTGTTTAAAATCAACTGTCAGATCATCTCTGTGTTGCAAAGCATGCTTAGATCAATCTGATTTCTGGGGGCGGGCGGGGTTGGATTTTAAAGACCGGGACATCATCTTCTAGAAGAGGGAGGAGAGAAGATTTCACAAAGCCTTGATCCATTTTTATACTCACCATATGAAGACCAAGATTGTATTGATGATTCCAATGAAATACTGGGCTCCCGGGGATAAATTGGTCCTTCCCTTTTGATTACCTTAATTGTACTATTTATTCCTATAATCTAACCTTTTCTCTCTCTTCATTTTACTATATCCATTTATTCTTTCTCTGGGCCCCTTTAAAACACAATGGTATACAGCCACTTGAGCTCTCTGCTCACATCTGTCATGAGACAGCAACTTGCAAATCATTTTGCCTTGCATGTTCATCTACAGCAAATACACACGTAAGGAGAGACAGAGAGGGTGAGAGAGACAGAGATGGGGAGAAAGAGAAGGGGGGAGAGAGAGACAGAGACAGAGATAAGGGGAGAGAGCGAGAGAGCGAGAGTGACAGAGAGAGTGAGAGAAAGAGAGAGACAGAGAGACAGAAACAGAGACAGAGACAGAGAGATTTAAATGAAGAATGATGGTTTCTATACCAAGTGGTTTCCTTCAATTTTTGAGTCAGTGATACAATATTCCACTGGTCCTATTTGGGAGGCTTATTTTTGTGTCAGTGAAATAATATTTCTTTATACTTCTGAATAACTGAGAGATGGACTTGAAAGACTATACTTTGCCTGAGACCTGGGTAAACAATGCTCAGTAATGTGGTCACCTTTTCAAGTCCTTGCACCTTGGTGGTGCAGGCTGTTAAATGCCTAGCACTTAAGTTCCAGCTGCCTGTAATTGTTGCAGCTCAAATCCCACCAGGCTCAAGGTTGACTCAGCCTTCCATCCTCTCGGGGTAGGTAAATTGAGGACCCAAGATTGTTGGGGGCAATAAGGTGACTTTGTAAAAATGCTGCTTAGTAATAAGCAGGCATATACAATGGAATGAAGGCTATTGCTGAGCACATTGGGTTGTGCTCCAAACATTGTAAGCTGCCCTGAGTCTCCGGAGAAGGGCGGGGTATAAATATGAATTTTAAAAAAAAGTCCCACAGAATCCTCTGTAAATCATGGGTGGCCTACGAGCTGTGAACGGAGGTATCTGAAGAGTCAGGGATGTTCATCAAAATGAGAAAAACTGCTCCTTTTTGTTTGCGCATAGCACAATGTCACAACGGATGTACAAAAGGGCTGGAACTTGGATTGCTCCCCACCCTTAGTTCTCATTGGACGTGGGTACCTAAACAACAAATGCAAACAACAAATGCAAAAGAACAGATGTCCATGACACTAACATCTCATTTCAGTGGTTAACCAGAATATTCTCCTATTTCTTGGTTGTAGCATTTGGTAGTCAAACATATGCTACTCTGACTGCGGAAGTTCCACTTAGCTGCGATGGCTGGTAAGTTCATCTGCACCATGCATTGCGGTCTTTGAAGCTATGCCAAGCCCATATGGCATTTCCAGGTCTGTCGTGTGAGCGCCCATAGTTATTTCAGGAAATAGCAGAGAAGGAGAGAAGCCTTTTGCGAGGGCTAAAACAAGCAAGGCAAAAAAAGCCGAAAATCTGGGATCAGACAGTTCTGTCACAGTAACAATACTGTATACGGATATCAGTTATGGCTCCCGCAGAGAAATGATGAGGTCTCAGTCTGTTAGGGCACCACTTAGAAGAAGGAGATGGAAGATTTCTTGCTCTCTTTCTCCATTTTATGTAACACACTTTTTTTTAAAAAAATGGAGGCTTGATGGCACTCTTGCGGCAACCATTTTGGCTTTCTGGACAGTACCCTGTAAACACCTCTAGCCCTGAATCTCATCGTTTGCAGTTGCTGCTGCTTTTCTGCTCTAATTATTGTTTTCCTAGTACCCATAATAAAAGTAGTTATCAAGAGCAATGTCCGTGAATCTCTGCTTGCAGGCTCTCTGATTTGAATATCCATCTTGCTGAAGCCTGACAGCTCTCTGCAAAGAGCATGGCACTGTTTTTAAGCGTGTCAGGGATTTTTAAACTAAAAAGAAAAAAAAAAGAAAAAGAAAGCAAGCTGAAAACAACTTGGCTATCTCACACCTAATAGAAGTAAATACACTTTCCTAACCTTCTGGAGTGGTGGAGGGGGGCAGTGGGGCAGACATTAAGGGAAGAGCTGGATGGACTTTCTTTGTGGCTGTCATTTTAACCAGCACAGATTTCTCTGAAGGCCAACGAGTGGGGGGGGAGAGGGAGAAAGAGGAAGAGGGAGGGAGGGAGGGAGGAGGGAGGGAGAGGGGAGGGAGGGAGGGAGGGAGAGGGAGAGAGACCCCTAACTACAGTTTGTAAGGGGAAAAAAATGAGAACCACAATTTATGTGAGAATTCTTTACTGGGTCAAAAACTACCGCTGATTTTCTGCATATTCCGTGCTTCAATTTCAGCATTTATTGTTCCACAAGAACAAAAGTTACTCCTTTTTCCTAAGGAAAAAAGGGGCGGCACTTCCTTTGAGATGGGATGTATTGCAGTGCCTCCGACACTTCAGCTTGCTCTGGGCGTCCTGCTGTTCACAGCTTCACAGTAGTCGCCTGATAGGCTTTAGACACCAGCTTTGTGGAAATGTGGCACAGCTATCAAGCTGCCATTGTAGGGCTATTGAGAAATTAATGCAATGCCACCAAGCTGTGTAAAGCTACAGTCAATTGGAATGAAGCTTATAATTATTAAGGGAGATTATTAAAATGTGCAGACTAAAAAGTACCCCCCCAAGAGCTCATTATTTCATTATGGGCTCCCAGATTTATTTTGAAGTTTAGTGACTCTGAACTCCCCTCTCCTCCTTGATCACACATGAACTGAAGAATAGTAAATTTAATAATAATAATCCCCCAGTTTGATGTGGTTGTGGGGCTTGTGTGCTCTAAAGAAGATGAGAGCTACGGCAGCGGATCAATCATCCTGGACAGGTCTCATCAGATGAGCCACACAAAGAGTGTCTCTCCCATAGACAATATGTTGAACTGTAATTTACAGAAATGCCAATCCATACTGGATCCATTGTCTTCTGGTTCAAGAAGGCTCATGCTAGGTGTTGGAATTTCTAAACATCTGGTGACAAATGAGCTACAGGACTTAGGTCCTTTGGCTAAACAACAGTCTGTTGCTCATTTGGGAAGGATCTGAGAGGAGGACAAAAATACTAGAACAGCAGGCTGACTATGCAATCAACCACAATAATAATAATAATTAATAATAATATTATCCAAATCATCCAATGTAAGCAAAATCAGCTATTTCAATCAGATCAGAAGCAAATTTACCAAATTATAAATAGCATCAAGAACTCAGAAAATGGAAAACCAAAGAATAAAGAAAAAAGAAACAGTTTTGGAAAGATCCATGGAAAACACAAAACGACTATACTGTAATAAAAAAATGTTAGATGAATAAAAGAATTTGAAGATGAATTTCGTAAATATCAAATGGAAGAGTAAATAACGTCAGAAATGGATAAAAATCAAATTAAAAGTGTTATGTATGTAGAGTTTAAAATGATTGGTTGTTGAAGTACAGAGTTTGAAATAAGTGGTTGTAAAAAGTGCGGGAATTCCCTGCACTCTGATTGGCTAGCAGCCGCAGCAGCCGGCTATAAATAGCTGCCGCGGCTAAGCCATTCGGGTCCGTTCTGAGCTGAAAGTCACAATAAATAAGAGCTGAAGCACTCCGCGTCCTGTCTCTCTATGCAAACTTAACACTAGCAAGGTGGGATCTACGAAGGAGAAGACGATGCAGAACAGACGAGATGGCTGCGCTGAACACCCCCCCAGCCCCGTTCGATCCGAAGAACGAAGACTGGGAATCGTATGCAGACAGATTTCAGATGTTCTTAGAAGGCAATGATCTGGCATCGATTTCTGAGACACGAAAGAGAACGGTTTTTCTGACATACTGCGGTCCCACAGTATTCAAGATGGCAAAGGCATTGGCTGCTCCTGCAGATGTGAAGGTAATGGCTTGGGCAGATTTGGAGAGGCTTTTGAGGGCACACTACGCACCCCAAGTATCGTGCCTCATTCGAAGGCACGAGTTCTACCCCCGCGATCAAGGGGAGAATGAAAGTATCAGTGACTTCGTGGCAAGTTTGAAACATATTGGGGGTGCCTGTGAATTCAGCACGCTAGAGGAGGCCATGCACAATCGTTTTGTGTTGGGCCTGAAGGACAAAGTGCTACAGAGCAAATTACTCATGAAACCAAAAATTACACTGAAAGAAGCCATCGATGAAGCGATAGCAGCAGAAGCTACAAAAACCTCAGTTACAACCATGAGGAAGATGAACAGAACAACTTCCCATTCTGATGGTGAGAAAACCACCACTACACACTTTGATGAACTAGATTCTGAATCAGAATACAGCGGAGAAGAAGAAGAGATTAACAGGCTCAGAATGGAGCAGAAACAAAGCAACCAGAGCCGGAAGAAGCAAGATTTCCACTGAGCAGGTTGTGGGGGAAACCACCTCCGCACAGAATGCAAGTTCCTGGATGCCATTTGCCTTCATTGCGAAAAGAGAGGGCACATCGCAAGAGTCTGCAAATCATCCAGAACTCCACCAAACAGAAGGAAGTTCGTTTCAAACAACAAAGACAGAGAAGTTAAACCAAACAACAACAACGGAAAAATGGGGCGTGCCACAGAAGCAAGCGGAAAAAACGAAACTCATCAAAATGTAACCATTGGTCATTCCTCATCATTGAACAATAGGAAGGTGCATGTCAAGGTATTCATCGAGGGAAGACATTGCCAAATGGAGATGGACTCAGGTTCATACCTTTCCATGGTGTCATGGGACACTATTCAGAGACTAGTACCAGAAATTCAGAAGAATGACTTCAAAAAGCAAATGCTGACCCTCAAAGACTACCAAGGGAACAAGATTCCAGTAGTTGGAACAAGGAAATTCAACGTGAAATTCAAAAACTACACCAAAGTGCTGCCACTGACCATCGTAGATAAAGACCGCCCAAGTTTGCTGGGGCTTGAATGGTTCAACCCTCTAGGCATCGAAGTGACGGGCATCAACCACGTGAGCGACACTGACTGGGAGGAGTCATTGAAGACGGAATTTCCAGAGGTCTTCAGCGACGGATTAGGCAAGTACTTGGGGACCCCTATCACTTTCAATCTAGACCCCAAGGTACAACCAATACGTTAAAACCCGGCGGTACCATTTGCATTGAAAGAAAAAATCGATAAACAATTAGATAAGCTGATAGCCCAAGGGTATTAGAACCCACAGACCACTCCAGGTGGGAGACACCCATAGTTACACCGGTCAAAACTGATGGTCAGTGAGGATCTGTGGGGATTTCAAAGGACATTGAACCATGCGCTACAACAGAGTGCATATCCGTGCCAGTGGTTCATCACTTATTACACTCCTGGGCGGGGCAACGTTTTCGCCAAGTTAGATCTTGCCCAGGCATACCAGCAGTTACCAGTAGACGATACAACTGCAGAGGCGCAAACCATTGTAACCCATCGGGTGCTTTCAAATGCAAGAGGTTACAATTTGAGTGAGTGTGGTGCCGGCATATTTCAAAGTCTTATGGAAAGAATGTTACAAGGTTGCCTGGGGTGGTGCCTTATTTTGATGACGTTTTAATCTCTGCTAAAAATGACACTCAGCTACGTGAAAGACTCAGAGAAGTGCTGACCAGGTTCAAAAAGCAGGGTTAAAAGTCAAAAAAAGAAATGTACACTAAGAACTGACAAAGTTGAATTCTTGGGCTATATGATTGATAAACATGGTATCCACCCCACAGAAGCCAAAATCCAGGCAATCAAGGAAGCCCCCAGACCAAAATGCAAAACGGACTTACAGGCATTTCTGGGGCTTATTAATTTCTACCATATGTTTTTACTGCAGAAAGCAACCACAGCAGAACCCCTACATAGATTGCTGGATAAAAAATCTGCATGGGTCTGGGGCAGAAAAGAAGAAGCAGCATTTAACAATATCAAGAGACAAATCACTCCTGACTGTGTCTTAATACAGTTTTCTGAAAATCTACCTGTTGTATTAACTTGTGATGCCTCCCCTTTTGGAGTGGGGGGGGGTTTCTGAGCCACAAGCTTCCCAGTGGAAGGGAAGCTCCCATTGCTTTTTATTCACACACATTGACTAAAACAGAGAGAAACTATAGTCAGCTGGACAAAGAGGCGTTGGCAATTGTAGCAGCTGTTAAGAAATTCCACGAATACGTTTATGGAAGAAGATTCACCATTGTCACAGATCACAAACCACTTCTGGGAATTGTGGCCGGAGATAAACCAACTCCAATCATCCTGTCACCCAGAATGTTGAGATGGACTGAATTTCTTGCAGCATATTCATACAAGCTCATCCATAGACCGGGAAAGGACATTGGGCATGCAGATGCTTTGAGTCGCTGCCCACTTCCCTTGCGCACTGAGGACCCTGCTCCTGAAACTTACACGTTCTTCTTAGAAACTGTTGCCAAACTTCTTGTGCATGCTGCTACAATTGCTAGAGAAACAGCCAAAGACAGTGTATTGGCTCCTATTGTGGGTTGGATCAAGAAAGGTTGGCCATTACAAGACCTTCCTCAGGTCTCCCAACCCTTTAAGTCCAGACAAACTGAACTTTCTGTGTTAAGAGGGTGTATTTTGTGGGGTAACGGAGTTGTTATTCCTGCAAAACTGCAGAAAGAAGTATTAGAAATGTTGCATGAGGGACATCCGGGAATTGTCAGAATGAAGGGGTTGGCCAGGAGTTATGTATGGTGGCCTGGTATTGACAAAATGGTTGAAAACTGGGTTGCATCCTGTACCAACTGTCAGGAGACTAGGCCTGTCCCACCTGTCACCCCTAAACAGGAATGGGAAGCTCCTAGGGGCCCCTGGTCCAGGATTCACATAGACTTTGCTGGCCCTTCCAAAGGGCATACCTTCCTCATTGTGGTAGATGCCTATTCCAGATGGTTAGAGGTTATCCCCATGTCCTCCACCACAGCAGACGCTGTTATCAAACAGTTAAGGAAACTTTTTGTAACTCACGGTCTACCTGACATTATTGTTTCTGACAATGGTCCCCAATTTACTGCCAATCTTTTTGAATCTTATCTGGCACAACAGGGTATCAGGCACCCTTACAGCCCCGGGCATCCCTCGACTAACGGCGGGCAGCATGGTACGTTTTACTAAGGAGAAGCTCCAGCAATTAGGTCCTGGGGACATCACTGAGAAAGTAGACAAACTGCTCAGTATCCAACACATTACTCCTAACCCATCCAATAACCTAACTCCAGCTGAGCTATTGATGGGTAGAAAACTCAGGTCTCCCCTTGACCGCCTTCACCCCACTTACGCACCCAATGCTCCAGTAGATTCCACTAGCAAAACTTGTAGTTTTCACGTGGGCGATCATGTTTATGCTAGAAACCTGGTGGGTGAACCTTTATGGATTCCTGCAGAAATAATTCAGGTTACAGGGCCCAGGTCTTACAGGGTTCAGACTGAGGATGGTGTTTGCTGGAGTAAGCACATAGACCAATTACGGTCCAGAAAGTCTCTGGATCATCCTCATAGTACCTCTTTAGACTCCCTACCCACAGCCTTTTCTAGGGGGGAAGGGGGTGACAATAAAGGTGATGAGCAAGTAAGAATCAACCCTATGTCTAACGAGCTAACACGACAGGAACTATCCCAAACCCTATCACAGCCCCAACAACGATCATCTCATATGGAAGATTGCACAGCAATACCAGACCTAGAGGATAACACTGGGTTGGAAATGGATTGGGAGGAGAGACCAGGTTGTAGTAACCAAGCCGGTTCTACCGGCACAAGAAGTCCAAATAAGGAAATGTTATTGTTAAGTTTGCATAGAGAAGCAGGACGCGGAGTGCTTCAATTCAAAGTTTATTGTGACTTCAGCTCAGAACAGACCCCAAATGGCTCAGGCGCGGCAGCCTTTTATAGCCGGCTGCCATGGCTGTCAGCCAATCAGAGTGCAGGGTTTTCCCGCACTTTTTAAACCAATGAATTCAAACACTTTACAATACAACCAGTCATTTTGAACTCTGCATACATAACAGTTATCAGATAATATGCCTTCCTCACAAGGAGAGGTTCCCAGAATACCAGAACTATGCAGATCCAAGCATAACCGTAAGAGCCCCGCCTATTTACAAGAATATGTAAGATAGATGGGATTTGAGTATGGACCAAACCTAGTGGGGAGCGGTGTTATGTATGTAGAGTTTTAAATGATTGGTTGTTGAAGTACAGAGTTTGACATAAGTGGTTGTAAAAAGTGCGGGAATTCCCTGCACTCTGATTGGCTAGCAGCCGCAGCAGCCGGCTATAAATAGCTGCCGCGGCTAAGCCATTCGGGTCCGTTCTGAGCTGAAAGTCACAATAAATAAGAGCTGAAGCACTCCGCGTCCTGTCTCTCTATGCAAACTTAACAAAAAGAATTCAAAACTGGACATCTCCTGGAAATGATCAATGGTATGTCTTTTGGCTAAGATATCTGACTAGCTTGAATCCAATTCTAGCTAAAGATTTTAATGAAGCATTGGATACAGGAGAAATCAGAAATTGCTTAATAACTGGCAAAATGTATTTGATTCAAAAAGATCCAGAAAAGAGAGGACTACCAGAAAAGTATAGGCCAATTACATGCTTTTCTACAATGTTTAAATTAAGTGTAACAGCAGATAATATCCAAGATTATTTAGAAGAAAATGACATCCTTCCAGTAAACTGAAAGGAAATAAAAGGTACAAAACATCAACTTATGATTGATAAAATAGTTTAGAGAATTGCAAAAGACAAAAAGAAAACAATTTACTTATGGTGTGGATTGATTATAAAAAGGTGTTTGATTCATGAATCATCAAATGTTTGGAAAGAACTGGTGAAAATAAAAATATTTATAGAAAAATTATTGAAGTGATAGAGGACAGAATTGGTGGCTAAAAATAAATAAATACAGGCTTGTCGACATTAGGAGAGACATCTTCTAGGTCAAGGTTGATTCATTGTCATCCTTATTATTTGTCATTGCCATGATCCTCTTTCAGTGATTTTGAGGAAAAACAAATCTTAGCTATCAAACAACAAAAATGCTAATAAAAATCTCACATATGCTTTATACAAATGAACTAAAGCCACATGGAAAATCAGAAATCAAAATGCAGTCATTGACAAACACTGCAAGAATTTTTAGCACAGATATAGCAATGGAATTTGACCTAGAGAAATGTGCTAAAGTAGCAATAAATTGAGGTAAAATCCAAAAGAGTAATGGAATTGAAATGCTGAATGGCAAAACCATCAAAAGTCATCATGATGAAGCCTATAAATATCTGGGTTTTTTCCAGTTGAGTAACACCAGCCAATTAGTAAAAAAAATACATCCAAAGAGTGAGAAAATTACTGAAGACAAAATTAAACATCAAAACCATCAACAGGGCCCTATCTGTGATATTTCTTGCTTATTAAATGGACACAAGCTGAACTGGATCATTTGGACCAAACCAGAGGTGGTATTCAGCAGGTTCTGACCAGTTTTGGAGAACCGGTAGCGGAAATTTTGAGTACTTTGAAGAACCAGCAAATATCACCTCTGACTGGCCCCGCCCCCATCTATTCCCTGCCTCCTGAGTCCCAGCTGATAGGCTGGGTCTTCTTTTGTTGTCCTGCACAGGAGAATGGAGCTGGAAAGCGGGTTAGTGGGGTGGGGAGGGAATGGGATTTTGCAGTAACCTTCCCCCAGGAATTGGGAGGGAATGAAGATTTTGCAGTAACCTTCCCCCTGGAGTGGGATGGGAATGGAGATTTTGCAGTATCCTTCCCCTGCCACAGCCACCAAGCCACACCCACCAACCCATGCCATGCCCACCAAGCCACACCCACAGAAACGTTAGTAAAAAAATTTAAATCCCAGCACTGGACCAAATGCCAAGAAACCTGATACCTATTCACTACTGTATGGATAACATCCTTGTAGTGATATCAATAGATTATACCTGCCCCACAGTAATGGAGGTGGAGGTTTACTTCAGGTCAAACAAACGAACAGGAAACAAAAAGTGAATATAAAAAGTGAATAGAGCTTTGGTGGCTCAGGCTGTAAATGCCTGCTCTTAAGATCCAGCTGTCTACAACTACTGTAGGCTCGAATCCCACCAGGCTCAAGGTTGACTCAGCCTTCCATCCTCTCGGGGTAGGTAAATTGAGGACCCAAGATTGTTGGGGCAATTAGCTGACTTGTAAAATGCCGCTTAGTAATAAGCAGGCATATACAATGGAATGAAGGCTATTGCTGAGCACATTGGTTGTGCTCCAAAAATTGTAAGCGCCCTGAGTCTTCGGAGAAGGGCGGCATATAAATGTAATTAAAAAAAAAATATATCAAAATGTAATACAAAACACGAAGAGAATGCTGGAAGAAAAAATCATTATATGGTCAATTTCTACAAAAGACTGAGGAAAAAGTAGATAAAGAAAAAAACCCTCGCAAAGACTTACAACTGGAACGTTAACACCCCCCCCCCCGAAGGGGTTGATATTTTTGATATTTTTTAAATAAATAATTTAAATGATGAACATACCTAATACTTCTTCCTCTTCCTATGTTCCTCAAAACAACAACCCTGGGATTTGAGTTGAGTTGAGAGCATGACTGGCACCAAAATCACCCAATCTGAAGTCACAGCCTCGTGGTTTCTCAGTCAGCATCTACCACTAAACCAAACTGGCTATTTCAGATGATTTGGTCCTCCTGAGCTATTCTGCACTTTCAAGGTAATTTAAACTGAGCTTAAAGATGGAGTATCAACCTATGTTGTTGGTGCATCATTACATTACAAGAGCAGCTGGCAGCTGTATTTTGCACCATCTATAGCTTCCCAACTTTCTTTAACTGCATACCCAAGTAATCAGGCGTAAATGGGTTTGAGACATAAAAACAATAATTAACAGCACATTAATTATATTAAAAAGATTATCAATGCATTTCACATAAGATCTATAATCCAGCAATGCCGTGCCAGGCAGAAAGCACCATAAGAATGTTGGGTGAAAAGATACCATGCTGTGGGAAGGGAATAAGTTTGCCTATTTTTCTACCCTAACACATGCAATTTGAAGGATTCTTGCTGCTCCAGAATCACATTTCATAACCATGGGAACTCCAGACTAGCAGTACCCTGGAAGCACCCCATCCATCCTTATAGAATTGAGCTCTTATCTACTGTGATATGTTAGGATTTGTACCATTTCCCCCCAAAAAAGACATATCCCAAAAATAAGACCTAGCATTATCTTTATACATGCACCTAATATAAGTCCTACCCCCCCAAATAAGGCCTACTGAAGCACCAGCATAGCCAACTGCCCAGCCATCTCATTGCTCGTGGCGCCGCCAACATGAGGTGAGGGAGTGTGGAGCTCCCCACATGCTTACCTCAGGGCCCTTACAGCCAGGCCATCCATGCCCCAACAACTGTCTCTCGGCAGTAGCACTGTCAACTATTTGCAGCAAGACCTCACATGGTCACCAGCCCACTTCTTCTGCTTGGTCGTGGCCGCAACAGAGCAAGACGCTGAGTGACACACCGGTGCCATGGCCATGAGGTGAGGCAGGAGGGGTGGAACTGCCCCACACACATACCTCAGGGCTTCTGCAGCCAGGTTATTAATGCCCCAACAACTGCCTCATGGCTGCAGTACTGGTGCGTCGCTTGGCCTCCATTGCTCCATTGCAGCCGCGAGCAAGCAGAAGTGGGCCAGTAGCCACATGGGGTCCTACTGGATGGGGCTGCTGGAGCCACTGCCACGAGGTGAGGCAGGTGTCAGGATATGTGTGGCCTGGCTGTGGGGGCCCTGAGGTAAGCCAGTGCAGGGCATGTGGGGCAACTCCACCCCCCTGCCTTGCAGCGACAGCATTGGCCTCCTGCCCTGCCACAAGCAAACAGAACAAGTGGACCTCCCGTACATGAGAAAAAAATAAGACATATCCCAAAAATAAGTCCTAAGTGCTTATTTCAGAGCCCAAAAGAAAATAAGACTGGGTCTTATTTTGGTGAAACACTTATATATGGGAATGACCTAGAGACACAGGAGAAAGTACCACAGTCAGATAAGAGTCAACAGTCAGACAACAGTCAGATAAGAGTCAACTGATTACAGAGAAGGAGGGTGTGGCAAACAACTCAAATGGCACCTATCCTAGTTTTCTTGGCTTGTAAAGGAGAGAGATGCACTTTTAGATTTGCAAGATTCTGCTAGTGCAATCTTACAAAAAAGTTAGAACTAGTACTTCTGGCTGTGCTTCTTGCCGGGTCTACCTCAGAAGGCTGACAGGATCTGAGTAAAGATCCCTTGCTCTCAAAATGTTTCAGGCTGATATATAGTACTGGCATCTTGAAGATAAAATGGTAAAACCTAGAAACAAAAAGTAATACTGGGAATCCTGTGGCAATGTGGTAGGAGTGGAAATAATGTACCAACTCTAGACAACTCTTCCTGCCAATGTCACAGGTAATCTTGCTGTGTATATCCTATATTAGAAGCTACTGCGAGCCAGCCAATCATGTGATCAGAGTTTCACGTCAATCAACCTACCAACTGTTGGTTCCCAGATGGAAAGAAATGTTTTGCCTGCAGGAGGCAAATGTAGATTTAATCCATCATAGTTATCATTCCTAAAAACAGTTCTTCTGTGTTTGTTGGTAACTTATGGTCTTTTGACTGTCAAGGATGGCTTATTTTTTTTAATCATTCTTCCTATGAGAAACTCTTTAATGCTCATGTTCCTGTTATTTCAGAAACTTCAGAAAATAACAGAGAAACTAGATTTGCAGATTTCTCAACTTGACCTTTGGAAAGGAGTCATCATTGTCTCCAAGGGAGCAGAAGAACTGTGTATTTTGAAATTTCCTTTTATCATAACGTTTTTTAAAAAGGGATAAAATTCAACTTAAGCAGTTCCCTGTGAATCTTTAGAGGGCATGTTTGTTTAGAAATCATCACCACAAATAAAAGCAGAGAAACAAAATGAAAGATGCAATGACCAAAAAAATATCCAAGTATTGTCTACATTCCATAGTATTTCAACCATCTCTGTTATATCTCTATTTTCTTTTTTTTAAACCATAAATACAGAGAAATTAATAACCAAGGGTTACAGAACACCATGTGTAAAGATAAAAGGAAACAATGTACAGTATTTAAATATAAGTATTTTCTCTTCCAAAGCTCTTCTACATGTAGGTCCTCGGATGAGGAAAAAGGAAGGAATCTTATGAGCAGAATACGCAAGGCACTGTGAGAATACATGAATAGCCTGTCTATTGTAGGAAGAAGTTCATGAACTCAGAAGAAAAGCTTTTACAATTTATTTTTGGTGCAAATCTCATTGTTAAGAATTGCATCAAGTTACAGTACCGTATTCTTTGGCCTGCTTTTGCTTTGCTACTGAGGGTGGGACAAACAAATGCCACTGGGAAACTGAAAGGGCTGGAATGCATTCAGTACAGCACAATAAGCTGACACAACTCACTGTTCACCTAGTACTGGGGAGGGGATAATACTACCTTCCTGTGGAAGAGGGATCAGAACAGTGTCTCTCCATTTTGGCAGCTTGAAGTTGTGTGGACTTCGACTCCCAGAATTCCTCAACCAGCATATCTTCCATTTGCCAAGGTTGAGAAATAGCCCCTCCCTCCTCCAACTCTGGACTATATTCCATCGCAAGTTCCGCAACAGATGATTATAACAGCCAAACTGCAGCCTTATTAAAACTATTTTAATGCTTAGTGCTTCAGGTGCAGGTGGCTAGATCTCCTCTTCCATTCTTAACCTTCTGTTGGGCCATCCCAAGCTTCTCTTGAGAAGAGTATTCAAGGGAGAAAAGTCTCCAGAATAACCCAACATGTGAAAAATACAATCTACAGTCCTAGAGGAAGATCAACAGATCTACTTCTTCTGCAATATTTCCCTGTTTGGGGGTTTGACTTTTGTTTTTTTTGTCTTTATAATTAAAACACGGTCCCATTGTCCCAGAGACATGTCTAAAGGATTAGTTTGTTTTGCTGCCTTCTCCTGATTTGGAAATTCTTCCTATGTATCTGATGTATCAAAACAAGTGGAATTTGGGGAAGGGGTGGAGCAGCGCAAACTCTTAGTTGACATTTGAACAAGAAGTCAAATTAAATTTTATTAAATAACTTAACATGGGATGTAAAAAGATTCCATCAGTAATATGGTGTATCTATAATTGTCAATCCTTTCCTTGCTCAGTTGAAAGTCACTGGAATGGGTAATGGAGGGGTCACAAATGGGGCTTTTTCTTAGAGTAGAACTTTGACTTCCTTCATATTCATCCTTCTATCACTGATTCTAAACCCCTCTCTTCACTTCCACAGTCCCCAGATTATAGCCTGTGGAAAAAAGTATCCTGAATTACATTTTTTAAAACAACTAACAATAACTGATGCTATCATACCCAGTCATTACAACTTGCACACCAACTTTGCAGAGGTCAGAGCCCGCTAAACTTCAAACACACTGCTGTACAAGACCAAGCTCAGAAGATAAGGCATTTGGAGAAGATAACTTTGCTAACTCCAAAGCACGAGCCTTTTTCCTCTTTTCTTCTTTTCTACACATATTATTTTCTCTGTCATAAACATTGATACTTCACAAACTGAACTATGTGAGGACTTTCTCCCTTAAGCACATCCCATTAGATATCCAGTGCTGTGATCAACAGCTGTTGATTAAAGACATTCAGCACAGCATCCCAGTATGCCTTGCAGCCTCAATCTTTCTTCAAACAGCCCACCTGCAGCAACAGCCTATCATTCTCCCCTTACTAGTCATCAAACAGGGCCTCGTATGTTTTCACAGCTTTCGTCTGCAGAGCCAATCAGGAAGGCCTTTCGATCTTGCCCCATCTCAGTGAAGAGTCACCAGTTGCTTTCCCTGGTCTCATCAGGCTATGCAAATAGTTAAGGCTGCTTGTACAGAACGGCTTTTTCTAGCTAGCGGAAATGGTGAATATCAAGGCAAATATATAGATACCAGAGATTGGCAAACAGTGTTCAAAAGCCTGTGATTTTTTTTTACTCATTTCAGGTAAAGATGGAGCAAGCAAGATTTGAAGCTGGGTTATTTATTTCGCTAATTACATGGTTTCTTGAGGTATGACATATATGAGGTGAGAGCAAATTGTATGGGGACAATTGTTACAGGACATGCAGTGCATAAAGAAGGATGGGTCAGCTTCTCATGCGTGGCCCAAGCCATTTTGGCCCTCACATCAGCTATCATTGTTGTGGCATTGTTGTGGCTTTGTTGTGGTTGGCTGGCAGCCGGTACAGATGGCAGAGGTATTGGACAATGAGGACGAAAGGGAACCAGTCAGGGAGTCTGGAGAGGACTCAGATGAGGGTCCTGCGTCTGATGCAGGGATGGAGCCAGGGAGTGGGGTGCTGCCTTCAGAGCCTTCCGAGTCTGGCAGCAGTGAAGCAGAGGACCCAGGGAAGCCTGTTCCCAGTGTGCGTGTGCACAGAGTTGCTAGAAGTTGAGAGCAGCTGAAGCAGAAGCAGAGACTCAGGAGTAAGGCTGGGAGGTGATTGCCTCTCCCATAAGGGATAAAAGTCAGACCTCAATGATGAACGCTTTGCAGGAAGCAAAGCAGTTCAATATATTCTGAGTCCTTCTTGAAGCTCTGCATATTCTGGTTGGTTTTTTCTAGTACTGTTATCATTACTTTGGAGACTTTTGTTTTTGGCAGCATCCCACAGCACTGTGCTTATCTAGGAGAACTGTTTAAGTTAGTTTTGGCTATGAATGAAAATAATTCCCAGCATTGCATTAAAATAGGTTTTGCTTTTAAAACAAGTTTGTGTTTAATTACGTTTGATGAAGCCTGGGTCAGAACAGGCTTAGAGCAGGGCTGTCAAACTCCTGGTCCATGGGCCGGAAGCATCACATGCTGGCCATGCCCATGCCCTGTTTAGTGAAGGGGGTAGAAGTCCTGATACACCATGTGATGCTGCCATGATGATGTGAATTTGACACCCCTGACTAGAAAGAAAATTTGCCATGGATGCAACCTACTGCAAATGTAGAGTTGGGCCAGAAAAATGGTACTATATTGAAGAGTTAGTCTAGACTTTTTTCTGACTCTTCTCTAAGACTCTTAATTAACATGTTAATTAAGGTGGAATTGGAGGAGATCTCTGCTATGAAAACTGAAAGAGAGACCAGTTACTTTCCCTTAGTTCAGACTATATGACTGGATTGTTCTAGGGAAGAAAAATTGGAGTAGGAGTACTATCTGTATTACCTTGAGTTATGTATTTTTGAGTACAACTTCCTTGGTAAGAATCCTTTCAGAGAGCTGACAAATTTCAGCACAAAAATAAGAGAAATTATAGCTAGTAAAGACAAAGCAAACTCCTAATTAGATATATTGGTCCCAGGGTCCCCCAGGAAGTTGCTAAAAGCCTTGGCTAACCAAGTAGATTTGGACTTGGTTAGTAAGAGAGAAGGAGATCATTCTGCTACATCTGTCTTATTTCCCAATTGCCAGGAATTTTTACTCCTCTAAAAGGCATTTCTGTTTTTCCTTCTCATTTCTTAGATAAGAACTTGAGAACTTGTTTTGAATTCTGTTCGTGTTTTTGGAATTTATCAAGAGGTGGATGTCCTGTTGTTCTTTTCTGTTACACATCTTTCCATCATTCTGGCTGTCCTCTCCCGGGTGGACTGTAGAAAGCTTTAAAGAGGTACGGAAATTTGAAGGAGATTTCAGTGAATGCCTGTTCAAATCAAATCTTCATATTTAACCTTAGATTTTATTCAAGATATTGGATTCAAAACACTTTCAATTCATTGCAGGGTGGAGATTGAAAGTATGGTTTTATGGTTTCATGGACTTTCTGTTGCTTTTTGGCCTTTGTAGAATTTGAAGCATTGTTACAACTGTCTAATCTATATGAACAAAAATGAAGAAGGCAGAGTAGTGTGATTGATTCTGGTATTGACACGAGTAGCCAGTTAATGAATCATGCCAGTAAATCTGCCAATCCAGAAAAACAACTAATCAGATGGTGCTGAATCCTTCAATCTTTAATAAGAGCTTACTCCTTAAATAGTTTCTCAATTTTTTTTAACTTTCAAGTTAGAATCAGTCATTCTATGCATTAATGCTACAGAATTAATCTAATTAATTTCATTAATGCTTTCCTAAGCAGTTTGAAGGCTGAAGTGCTTTCCTTTTTGTTATCCCTCTATAACTGTTTTAAAAGAAGTGCAAGGAAAAATACAACATACATACATACATACATACATACATACATACATACATACAACATATATATAGTGATGAGATCTCCAGATAGACTGGAGGGAGGTGTTAAAAAGGGACTGAGCTTAGAGTCTTTGCACTTCAGAAAGCGGCACAGGCCCCACCTCTCCCAGAATCTCTGGGGCCTTATCTAACTTTTCCCAAGGAAATGCAATCAGCCTAGTAAGATTCCTATAACATAGGTGACTAACAATAAAGCTTCTACTTGAGAAGTGGTTCTGGTTGCTTGTGCCTGACATATGGTGATGCCCTTGAAGCTATCTGTCTGAAACTTTGCAGGGCTAAGAGTCTGAAGGCCATTGTATATCTCCTTTAATCCCATTAACATATGATTGGTTCTTTTTCTTTTAGGTTGAACCTTGAATATTGCTGCCTTCAAACCTTGTTCTAACCCTTGACTAGAATTTCATATCTTCTACATTAAATCTATTTGATAATCACAAAATTCCAAAACTTCCTAAATTTCTATACCATAACAACTTACTTGTTCCTCTCAGAATTTAAATATGTCCTAGGAAATGAATACTTTGTATCCATTCAGTAACCATTTTGGAGGGATACTTTTTTTCCACTTCGCATCTGATACACTTTTTTTGTTATCCTACCACACACTCTTGCTCATAAGAGACACTTGCGCATGATAGAGACACTTATCCAATGCCTTCTTCAGGAGGTCAATATGTAGAAGAAGAATTAACAGGGTATTAAGAATTCCAAAGCTTAGGACCTCCACTATGGAAGAATTATCACATTCATCTTTTGAATAGATAATTTTTGCCAATTATTCTCCATAACTGGCTATGGGAATCTCATGGTCTCCTTACCTTCCAAAAAAAAGGGGGGAACAAAGGGGACATTCTGTGCATCCTGTCAGCCAAGGAATTGCACCTAGCAGAGTCCAGGAGAACAGCCTTTTCGGCTGTGGCTCCTGGCTCCTGGAACATTGTACCGTTGGAGGTGAGATCTGCCTCCATCATCTTGGCCTTCCAGAAGGTGGGATTCAAATTTTTTTACTACTGGTTCTGTGGGCGTGGTTTAGTGGGTGTGGCAGGGGAAGATTCCTGTAAAATCTCCACTCAGAGGTGATATTTGCCGGTTCTCCAAACTACTCAAAATTTCTATTATCGGTTCTCCAGAACTGGTCAGAACCTGCTGAATACCACTTCTGGCTTGAAAACCTGACTCTGCCAACTGGCTTTGGGTCAAATTCTGGAGGTGGCTAGTAGGTTAGATGTAGATTCCACCTCCATCTTGTTTATGCATTGGTTCTTTGTATTTGTCCACATTCTCCTTCTTAATACTGCTAATTTTAATGTTTTGACTGTTAATGCCCAATGTCTGGATGTTTTTAATCTTCTAACTGTTTTATATGGCAATTTTTGATATTGTAAACCAGGGCTGTCAAACTCCTGGCCTGGGGGCTGGATGTGTCATGTGCTGGCCATGCCCATGCCCAGTTTAGCGAAGGGGGAAAAAGTCCCGATACATCACGTGATGCCACCATGATGCCATTAGTTTGACACCCCTGTTGTAAACCATTCAGAGTCACTTGATAATCTAATAAATAACAAATAAATAAATAACAAATGAATAAATTGCAGATCTAGAATGCAAAATACAAAGAAAGAGGGAGAGAACTACATTTGTGCTCGAGATTCAGTGTAGAATAATAGATTGGCTGCTAGAATGTTTAGTTATTCACATCTATGCTCAACCTGTATCTTGGTAAATACTTGCAAATATTAAGAATGTGCCATACATCCCTTGCATGCCCCCTCCCCGCCAGTGACTCATTCTGCACACAGAAACAAACATAACTGTCCAAGTTAAATTCTAGGACTAGGAGAAGCATAGCTCTGGTATTTCTCTCATTAACTGGCTGCTACCTGCTCCCCAGGTTTCTATTAATTTCTTGTACATAAATAAACTTTAAATCAATAGGACAATGCAAACGAAGGACAGAAAATCATAGAAACAATAACAGAAGGAACATTGTGATTAGATTTAACAGTCGAGATGCTGAGCTACTAACAGTAATCAAGGACAGTGCTAGGCACAATGATTCATGTCCTTATTGAGATCTAGTCATTTACCAAATGTCTTGGAGAGTGTAAACAGGAGGAATTTTAAGCAATGTTTACTTGTGATCAGGTAAAGGTTAATTTTCACTGAGTGCCTTCTGAGACATTTAATCTCTACTTAGAGGAAAAGATCCACTAATGCTGAGGATGCACTGGAATAACAATGGAAAAATGGGGACAGAAATTCAGAGGGCAGCGGAGAAAAAGAAGGAAGAGAATGTCAATTAGTCCATTCCTAAAACCCAAGATGGCCGTGAGTAAAACAAGAGAAAAACAGAAGAGATGTTCATTCTTAAAACATAGCCAAATTTAACAGTGAAAAGATACAGGAATAGAACATTTTCATAACATCACACAGCAATTAAAAGATTTATGCTAGCTGGCTAATAAGAGAACTGAAAACTAAGGACTGTTTAGTTTAAGAACATTTTCCTAAAGGAGGTTTGTTGGAGTAGCATCAGAGGTTGAATATCACAGAAGGACTGGCAGAGACGTGAACAAGCGGTCATGCTTCACAACTGAGATAGCATCAACTGTTGAAGATGACTAAAGAGTAACATGGGCTGGTAAACCTGAACTGGATTAAGCAGTATTTACGCTGCTGAAGACGTATTAGTTGAAGAAATGCCTGAAAACCTTAAACTGGAAGAAGATGTAACTGAGAAAGATTACTTCTGTGGTGGAACGTAATCTGGATTCCCAGGAGGGAGGGGCTGCATTCCAGAGGAGCAAAAGAGAGTGAGGTTTAGATAGCCTAGTTGTAGAAGAAAGTCAGAACATCTCCTCCTTAGGAGTTTTCAGAGTATATGTTTAATGATGTAAGTGGTTTGCTTTTCTTTGACAAGATTTCAGTCTATGGGCAAGGAACAATAAAGGGTTAAAACTGCCTAGAAGACCCTTAGCATGTCATTTTTTTGCTTTTTGGAGCCTGACATCTAGAGATTAAAAGAAGAAGGGCCTGCCTACCAACACACAGTCAAGGATTTCAGAAAACCAAAGGTTTTACCTATCAAAGAAAATGCACTTGCCATCTTGATAGAGAGAAATTAGCTACTCATATTTTAAGCTCTTTCCAAATTCCCAGTTAGAAAGTAGGCAAGATGTAGAAACAGAGCAAATTGTGTATATGTTAAACCAACCTTGGGGAAATCATACATGTACAGCTAGAAAATCCTAATACTATAAGCTCTGCATTGCAGGGCCGCACGTTTTACACTCCTCTCTAGAAATTAGGAGAAAAGGCTAAAGAGCACAAGCTTGACCTACCTACCATAAAAATCTTTGAGACATTTAAAGTAAATACCGAGCAAAAGCTTCATTGTTTTCATTCTTGAATTAATAAAAGGAGGAAAAAAAATGTGTCTACTTGCCCCGAAGTGTTTATCAAATCCTGAGAACTCACATTCCCAGCTGGGGAATTCTGGGAGTTGAAGTCCATCTGTCCTAAAAGTTTCCAAGGTTGAGAAACTCTGCCATTGACAGCCTGAAGGCTCCTGGAAAAGTACAGTGGACAAATTGTCATTACGAAGTGAACCAAATAGCTTTCTCTCACACTCTCAGTTTTCACTCTGCAAAAGAGGGTTTGGCTTTTGCAACTGTTACTCTTGGGTAAAAACAGTTGTTTTCGTCAGGTATATCTCGTATAATATACAGCATATATTGTATGGCAATCCTCTTCTATACAACTGTTGAAGGTGCAACTGTGTTATCCTGGGTGTCTTAATTAGGGAGGACAACATGCAATTGTCCATTTGGTTTTTATGGGGCTGGGATAGAACAAAAATAAAGGGGGATCATGCATTTAAACAGTAAGAACCATCTGAACATTTCAGTCGGTTTGTGCTATTTGATTGCCTGTGGTCCAATTTTCTTAATTAGAGAATTCTCACACTTATTCCAAACTTGGTCCATTTTTAAGACACTCATACAAAACAGAAGAATTCTGATTTTGCATTTATTTTCTTACAGTCTCTATGGGTCTGTGTCTATATCTTACTCTGCATCTCTTTCTCTCCCTCTCCCTCTCCCTCTCTCTCTCTCCCCCTCCCTCCCTCCCCCCCTCTCATACCCACACAGACACACACAGACACACCAGAGGCAGTATTCAGCAGGTTCTGACCAGTTCTGGAGAACCGGTAGCGGAAATTTTGAGTATTCAGAGAACTGGCAAATACCACCTCTGACTGGAGATTTTACAGCATCCTTCCCCTGCCACACCCACCAAGCCACACCCACAGAACCAGTAATTTAAAAAAATTGAATCCCATTACTGACACACACACACACACACACACACACACACACCTATATCTATCTATATCTATCTATATATCTATATATCTACATCTACATCTATCTATCTATCTATCTATCTATCTATCGATAGATAGATAGATAGATATAGATATATATCTTGCTAAGCTATAACATTTAATATTTTTGCATAAATCCTCTACATTTATAAAACTTGAAACTATAGTAATATTGTTAGAAATAATTGGAATACTGAACATTAAGTCTTTCTGGTTTTGTTAGCAAGGTTTTCTTGGCTTTTACCCTTTTCTCAAGATATTTACTGCAAAAAAAACATCTTTTTTCATCTTTTTTGTTCTGATTTTGTTCCCGAGCTAGCCAGAATGGTGAGATGGCATAGCAATCCAGGTGGGACAATGGCGAGCAAAAAGATGGGGTTGCCACATTGTATAGTCCCTTAACAGTCACTCAAAGGAGCAAGCCGTGATCCCTGATTAATTACTTCTACTTGGAATAGAGCTAGCTTTGCACTGATTAAGGATTACTTGTAAAACAGGAGGAGACAGCCAAAAATTATAAGCAAAACAAATGCTTTGATTGAAATGTGGGTGACGGATTTCATTGAACTTGTCTTTGGGCAAAACATATATGCTTTTGCTCGCTGCCTATTTCTTTAATTAGACTAGTAACAAGGTGATTAGACATTATAGGGTTTGGGAAAGGGGGGAAAAAGAAAGAAATCATATTCACTTTGACTGAAAAGAAAGACTTCAGAAACCACATTATTCACAGTTGATTAGACTAAGAAAAGCATTTCTCAGACATTTCTCAGTGCGACATATTGTGAACTCTATTTTACTGCCAGACTCCAAATGGCAATTAACAGTCTTAAGCTGCATATAAAACCCAATATGAACCACATTTACAAGAGCATTGTGTGTGAATCAAATTATGCTATCTTGAGTTTGAAGAACTTAGAAATAATTGCCAATAAGTATTCATGTATTGGACCAATTTTTGAAACAAGTTCTTGTAATTACTACCAGTGTCGGGAGTACATGTGGCTGATTTTATGAGATCTAATGCATTTAGAGAAGCTGGCTGAATAGTTGTTGGTTTACATTGGCAGGAGAACATTCTTCACGTCACAGCTTCGTATCCCAGTTTTTGCATGTAAGACCCCAGTATAGGGGTACAATATTTCAGCATCATAAATGGTGTATGAAATGAGAAAAGGAAAAAAAAATAAAATAAAGTGGCTACGATCCAATGAAATGTTAAGCCAAGGAATGCACTTGAACAGGTGTTTCAGATTGCTTTTCTCTTCTGTTTCTGTTGTATATTTAAAGCAATTACGGAGATTCTTTGCTTTTGAAATTTTTATTTAAGCAGTACAAAATTATTTTAATGTAAAGGCTTTTCTTAAAGAGGGTGGACCACTTTTTTTTTTTGGTAAGTAAGAATTGACATTTTCAGATACTCCCTGCACATACAAACAAATTTTCAATCTTTTTTTCCTTTTTTCTTTTCTTTTTACTCATTCTGTTCTTTTTTCTCATATTCTTTCCTCCCCATCATATTAGAGCCCTCTAGGGACAAATGTTTGAAAACAAACAAGGAAAGGAATTCAATTATAAAGATAGGAAATGAAAGAATCTTGTGTTTTCTTAAAGACTGATACAATTACTAGGGAATAAGCCTGTCTATATCTATGTCTATCTCTATGTCTCTCTCTGTCTGTCTGTCTGTCTGTCTGTCTGTTTCTCTCTCTCTCTCTCTCTTTCTCTCTGTATCTACCTTTGTATCTATCTCTATCTCTACGTCTTGTCTATAGCTATATCTACTATGCGTATTCAATAGAACATTAAATAATATTCTATAGTATATTGTACAGAAGATAAAAAAAATGTTCTATACAATATTATTTGTAATGTTTTTGCCACAATTGGTTAGTATGGATACCCTTCTAGAAACTGGAACAAGGAGAGAACAGTGCTTCTTAGGTTTCTATTTCTTAAAACTAAAGTCACACAAAAAGCTAATTTAGAGGGATTGTCAAACATGAATTGGGCTATGCCAGGTAGAAATGTTGAAGGTTTGGGAATCTAAAATAAATAAATAAATAAATAAATAAATAAATAAATAAATAAATAATAAGTTCCATGCATGCAGGAAAATTTTCCTGCACTTTTTCTACCAGTTCTATCACCAGCAGAAATTGATTTTAAATTTCTTGCAGGTTTTGTTTTTTTTTGGTAATAGCTCTACTACCGAAAGAATTTGGTTTTGAACTTCATTCCAAAGGAGAGATGAATGTTTGTGAAGCTACTGTGGCTGGCTTGGGAATGTCCTTACTTTTTCATATTAGAAAATGTAGGTAGCTAGCCATAAAGAAGTGAAAGTTAGAATATTTTGGACATGTGATGCGACACCCAGAAAAATATGGCATACTTCACTTAATCCTCCAAGGAAAGATTGAAGGCAAATGAGGTCCAGGCAGAAGAAGAACATCATGGCTTCAAAGTCTAAGGGACTGGTTTGGACAAAACCCCAACAGTATTTTTTTGTGCAGCTGTTGATAAAAATAGGTTCGCCAACATGATCGCCAGTGTCCAATGACGGATAGGCGCAAGAAGAAGAAAAAGGTAGCTAGAGAGATTTGAAAACAACAATACCAACAGTAGAACCCTCTGTACCCTTCCAACCAACAAGGGAAGCCAATTGAAACCACTAAAAGAAATTTGAAAGGTATTTTCAAGAATCTGAGCATATGGAAGAGAAAAAAAAACCAGACGACTATCTGGCAGAAGGAAGCATACTTTGAGGAAACTTCCAAGCTAATGTTGGGACAATGATTTATACATCTTTAAAAAGTACTTTAGTACTTCCATTGAGCACCATTGAGTACCATACCAAAAGTACCATTGAGTACTTCCACACCAAGGTTTTCTACCTCTCTCCCCGATTTTAGATATATTAAAAATGAACATGATGTTCATTGCATGAATAGATCGGAGGTTTGGAGGCAAGTCAGAAAAGTCTAGATGGGAACTACGACCATGGGATTAAACCTCTGCTTCTTCTTATATAATGTATGTTGTAACTGATCACCACTGCACAGATACTACAGTGTAAGGAAAAGACGAGGGCGGTTGTTTTCCTTTGTTTTTCAAATAAACACAAGGATTTTTTTTTTTCTGCAGAATGCCTATCTTTTGGTCTACAATTGCAGGTGGCACTGTTCACCCATGCAACAGTTCAATAGAAAGAGGAAAAACAGAGTTAGCCTGAAACTTTTTGGTTTGACCCTTTATGTTCCGAATGGAGAAATTAAGGTGCACTAGGTGGGCACAAGAGCTTAGTCAACCAAAATGCAGGTGGTCCTCAATTGAGCCCCAAAATTTCCATTGCTAAGCGAGATGTTTGTTAAGTGAGTTTTGTCCCATTTTTATGACCTTTCTTGCCATATTTGTTAAGTGAATCACTGCAATTGTTAAATTAGCAACTCAGTTGTTAAGTGGATCTGGCTTCCCCCATTCACTTTGCTTGTCAGAAGGTCACAATAGGGGATCAATGACCCCAGGATACTGCAACCATCATAAATATGAGTCACTTGCCAAGCACCTGAATTTTAATCACATGCTGCAACCATCCTAAGTGTGAAAAACGGTCAAAAGTCACCTTTTTCAGTGTCATTGCAACTTCAAAAGGTCACTAAATGAACTGTTGTAAGTCGAGGACTACCTGTATGGCTATCTGAGCCAGTCACTGTCAAACCTGATTTACCAACAGAATTTTCATATCTGTAAAAAATCTTTATAGTATAATCCTATACTCATTTCCCTGGGGGATAAACCCCACAGTGGTTCGGTTTGCATTTGAATTTGTGTCTTAGCATTGCCGCTAGAGCCTCTTTATAACAATTGCCATCCTGCCACAATAAAGCTTTAATTCTGCAATTACATTAATGGGTGTAAAAGAGCAAAGATTAAAGACGTAATTTCACCTCGATTAAATAAGGAGTGTAGAAAATATTCCATTTTGCCTGCATAGTCTTTCCAGTCCTTTTCTTTCTCTGTTAAACCCAAATGTTGCTTTTCTGTTAAGGTGCTATCTCACTCTGTTTTAGTAATTGTTAATATTGTATCTTGCAGATATATTCCCTGCAGGAGCGTTTATAGTTTTTTTTTCCTTATTATTATTATGCTTTGAAAATGTCAGTCTCTATGATCACATTATAAAATGTCTGCAAACATTGGTATTTCTAGGGAAGCAGCTAAACAAAGACTAAGTTGGTGTGTGTGTGTGTGTGTGTGTGTAGTGCGTGCACACCTGCACATACCCATGTATGTGTATGTGTGTGTGTGTTTTATTTCCTTGATGTAATATAAATTAAGAGTTTTCTTGTTTCCATTTTACACCGAAAGACCCCTTGGTATACAAAACAACATTAAAGATGCCTGAAATAAAGGAATGGAATTATAGTTGCAGAAATAAATCTCTGAAGAACGAAAAGCCGGGCGAAAAAAGACAAATGTTCCAATCTTACCTTCATCATAATCTTATTAGCATTTCTAGGGAGAGAAGTTCAAGTATCCGTCTATACTCGTATGAATCTGTCTCATAAATATGTCAAGCGCAAAGTATAGTTATTTTAATAATCTGTGTTGGTGGCCCATCGTGGATTTAATTAAGAGACAGCGAGTGTATGAAATACGGCATGGAAGCCCCCAACTAAATGGAGAAATGGTTTACTGCAGTGCCAAATTGGGGAGGGCGCAGACTTAATGATGATTTGGTCTCAGAAATCCTACTTAAACTTAATTAATACTGACTGCAGCAGATTTGCTCGGAGAGAAGCAAAATATAGAGGCACACAGGAAAAAAAATTAATGATTTAGGCTAGAGCGTGATTTTTGTAAAAATACCTGCATTAGTTCAAAACACACGGTGTTATTTACCAAGGAAGATCTTACCATAGCCCCTGCCCTATTTCCAACCTGGAATTAAAATTCACTATGTAATATTTATAATGCTGACTTTTAATTTTTGTTTTCTGTTTGTTGGGGTGCTGTTTAGATGCCACCCCATGTTTATTCTGGGATCATGATCCCAGAATCCTCTTTTTTGTGGGTTACACCTCAAAATGAATGCAAATTTTATTCCCCTAGCATGAATCTAAAAGAGGAGCAATGGTGATAAATCCGGAAACTTATCCCAAAAGATGGGCTGGGGAGAGATGCCGAAAATAAAAACCAATATTTTACATTGAAATGACCCAAAATATCCCCCCCCACTCCCCCTGAAACATCAGTCTATGGATTCAAATTCCTTTTTAATATGTATCGTTCTTAAAATGCACTCTGCAAGCAGCAAAGCATCGGATGCAGAAGGTTATTGAGATATAGTGCCTGAAAGACCATAAAACATCTAGTGGCGGGATGGTAGCCAAGAGTAACTATCCATCTACAGAATAATGTTCGACAGTAAAATGGGTTTTCCTTTACTCGGTAGCCCTGGTTCTCCTCCATCTGCCCAAAATCTGTTCCAGAGAACTGGCTGCTTCCCTAATTTCAGAAGGCTGTAAACATGAACCCTGCTGGCACCAACATCCAACCTTCTCAGTGGATACAAATTCTGCGCTGCTCTTTTTATTATTTATTTATTCTGATACCTGGAAAAAGGACAGGTGCCCAGGGTGTTACACAAAGATTCATGCTTCAGCTAACCTCAGCTATGCAGACTTCAGGCTCACAGAAATTTGTTCATTGTTTATTAATTTATATACTGCTTTGATTATTTTTTATAAATAACTCAAAGGGGCAAACACACCTAATATTCCTTCCTTCTCCTGTTTTCCCCACAACATCTGGCTTCAGTTTAATAGTCTAATATTAGTAGACTTACAACAGTTCAAAGTTACAACAGCACCAGGAGTGGGCTTCAAAAAATTTAGCAAAGGGTTCTCTGTCTGGTGGCTGGGTGGGTGTGGCCATGGTGGGCGTGGCCTAGTCAGCCTCCTGCACCATGATGAGGGGTGTTTTTGCCCTCCCCAGACTCTGGAGGCTTTCCTCAAACCTCCAGGAGGACAAAAACTGTCTTCCCAGGCTCCAAAGGTTCTCTGGAAGCTGGAAACGGGCCCATTTCCAGCCTTCCTGAACTTCTGGGAGGCCCATTTTTCACCCTCCCTGAGCCTCCCCGCGCACCCTGCACTTACCTGCATCCAAAACAGGCCACATGGAAACTCCTGGGAGGGGCAGGGAGGGGTGGGTGGAGCCAGCCAGGATGGGATTTGGGGGTTCTCTGAACTGCACAGGACTTTAGCCCCCAGCAGCCCACCCCTGAACAGCACTGAAAGAAGTGACTCGTGGCCGCTTTTCACACTTACAACTGTTGCAGCATCCCCATGGTCACATGATCAAAATTCAAACTGTTGGCAATCTGTAACGGTTGCAGTGTCCTGAGGTCATGTGATCCCCTTTTGTGACCTTCTGACAAGCAAAGTCAATGGGGCAGCTAGATTCCCTTAACAACCATGTTACTTACTCAACAACTGCAGTGATTCACTTAACAACTGTGGCATGAAAGGTCGTAAATTGAGGCAAAACTCACTTAGGAAATAGCTCACTTCGCAACATAAATTTTGGACTCAATTATGGTTGTAACTCAAGGTCATAACTCAATAGCTTTGCCATTACTGCTAGCTGATCTTTCAGCTGGAATTGTCAAGGAACAAGCCTGGAACATGCTAGGAATACAACCTGTTCTCAAAACCAGGTTATAATCACTGTCACTTTTTGTGGTTGTTGTTGTTATCTCTTCTCCCACAATCATAAGAAGAGCATAAGGTGGTATTTGATAAGGAAATACAGATTGATAGCCAATAATTGCTCTGTATTATAAGAGAATGCTTCCAGTTATTAGTGTCAACCAAAAAAACCCCTAATTTTGCTAAATTTTTCAATTTGCTTAAACCTTTCTTCTTCATTTTGAAGTTGAGATGCATACAACAAAGGAAAATGGGCATACAAAGCTTCAGGATTGTTTGCTCATTTCTTTAGATTTTCTCCCTCTAATTTCAAGATGACAAAGACTCGAAACAGTGGTTAGAAATCTCCACATTGCTTTCTGCTCTGCCAAAACTTCTTGCTTAGATCTCCATGGACATTCTTCTAAGCTCAGACTTCAGAAAAAAAACTCTTTTGAGACTAGCATGCCTTAGAAGGAACTGAAACACACAAATCTTTGGGTACTGTTGGAGCTCATCTATATTTCAAACCCAACTAAAAATAAAAGAAACTGACATTGCAACAGCCCTGATCCATTGCCATCAAATTAAAGGCAAAGAACACCATTCATCTGGACAGGGCCAGCATAGTCTCTAGATAGAATCTGGTACATAGGCAAGGGAGGTGGGGGCTGATCTTCTGATCAGCAATACAAACTTTCTGCTGGTTCTTCCAGAATAGCCTGTTTAACAAAAGCTTTGAATGCTACCCCATTGTTCTTGATCCCCTGGTCTAGCCTAAACCCCCAGGAGAGTATCCCATTTCCAGACGTTAAAGTATCTGGGCAGGTAGATTGGTCCTTTGTCTTATGAAAGAAATGTCTTGCAATTCTTTTTCAAGAGGAACTGAGTGTCAGGCACAAGCAACCATGTCCATATGTGAAGGGTTCAGGTTGACTACTTTATTGTATTGTACCCATAGTATAAGAATCTCCCCAAACTCTTGCCCTCCTTTGAGAACAAACATGGAACTTTCATGGAACTTTGGTGTGTGTGTGTGTGTGTGTGTGTGTGTGTGTGTGTCAGTCCTAGATTTCTCATGGCTGTGCAACAATTCAAGGCTAACTCCCCATTTAATTCCTCCTCCTTGTCTGGTTTGTAGTTTTCCAGCATTGAGCAGCCTACTAGATTTGACTTTCATTTACTTTAGAACAAAATAAGTGAAATGAGGCATTGTGTAGTTCATGGATTTATGGAAAAATATTAAAATGAAGATGATTCAAGACTAGATTGCATGTTTCTGGTATACCTGTGATGTACTCCCATTTTGATCTTTGGTGTGTCATAAATACACATATTGAAACATCATATATCTCTGGTACTTTTAGTAAGTAATGCGAATTAAGGGCTGAACTAAAATACTTTTTTTCAAAACCTGCAATTCTTCCTCAAAAGCACCATGAATTAATGCTACATCCTGGAAAAGTTCCTGTTTTTGTCTCCTGGCATTCTGGATAATGATTTGAAAGACCTTTGAGATACATGGTTCAACATCTTGATTTTTTTTTAACTTTTAGAAAACTTTTAGTTCAACTTGCAGATTTTTTGGTTTTGGAGAATTCATCGTTAGCTTTCAGTCAAACAGCAGCAGAATTGTCAGATGCGGGTAGGGAAGGTTCTGGATTAAAAATTCTTTATAAATCACAGAATCATAATGGGCAAATGAGCAAATCATGCAATAAACATCCAATTTTTTTTTACCCCAGACAGTTTATTGTCTAGCTTCTGCTAAAATACACGAAGTTCTGGGTTATTCCACCGTTGAACAACAGGCAAGACAAGAAGCAGTGGGTGGAAACTAATCAAGGAGAGAAGCAACTTAGAACTAAGGAGAAATTTCCTGACAGTGAGAACAATTAATTAGTGGAACAACTTGCCTTCAGAAGTTGTGAATGCTCCAACACTGGAAGTTTTTTAAAAAGAAGTTGGATAACCATTTGTCTGAAGTGGTATAGGGCTTCCTGCCTAGGCAGGGGGTTGGACTAGAAGACCTCCAAGGTCCCTTCCAACTCTGTTATTCTATTCTATTCTATTCTCTTTTCTTCTCTCTTCTCTTCTCTTCTCTTCTCTTCTCTTCTCTTCTCTTCTATTCACACCATCTAGTATAAAGGGTTGGGATTTTTTCCCCTTTAACTTAAAACTATTTTGAGTGTCCAGCACTCTGGGATGGTTAGGAACAGGCCTTGACCTGTTTCTATGTAACATCACTTCCGGTATCTGAATTGTGCTTTCCTAGTATTCCTTTTATTCTCAAAGCTAAACTTTCCCCTAGTCATATTTCTTAAGACTTTCTATCCTTCTGCTTTTCCTCATTGCCTTTTTCTAAGTCAGAACCAGGTTTTTGTCAGAGCCTTCTTACTAAACATCATATTCAATATCTGTGTCTGGCCAACATAGAAGTTGATTGATTTGGTTGATATGGCTACTTCTCTCACACAGGTGACTCTGGGTCAGATACAAGGATTAAGAGCATGCAAATCACAACATACAGCCCTTGGTATCTAAACGTAAAACTACAACCCCCATTCACAAAATATCCCCACATCAACAGCAGCAGTTAAATTATTGCTTCCATTGATCCAGCCTAAAAACCTCATCTGCTTTTCAGGATCCTTGTCACAGGGTTGACTCTTTTCATACATACTATTAGTAAGCAGATATAGGTAGTTCTCGACTTACAACCGTTCATTTAGTAACTATACTTATACATATACTGTACCTATGACTCAGCAACTCCAGGCTGTATTATCCTGAGATCCATAAAATGGTAGCCTGAGTATTTATTGTGACTTCACCAAACTTTATGGAAGAGAACGTTAGTAATTACAAAATCCAACCCATCTTCAGGACTTGGGGGATGCTTTGTGATATGAAATTAGGCAGATATTGTTTTAATGTGATAAAACATATAGAATAGGATATTAATGTTATTATGATATGATATTAATATAGGATATTAATGTGATCACCCAGAGTATAACACAAATGTAACAAAATCCAAAACATAAATAAATGTCCTTTAATGCCTCTGACTTGGCCCCACTGTTCAATAATTCTCAGTTGGAGATAAAACGTACTCAAAAATAGTCTTCAAAAGAAAGCAATACAGTCCAAACTTAATGAGCAGACAGAGGTAAAATAAAAAACTAAAACAAACTACAATGAAGGAATTTCCACAACGGACCAGGATAAGTAATTACCAACTTCAAGGTGATAACAAGGCATAGTCTGTTGGAAGGATACCAACCAAGCTAACTTCAGTCCAAAATAACACACGCTTTGCTTCTGGCAACGCTGTGTTTTAACCTTCTCTCTTATATATTATTCTCCCCAGCTGCAACCAATGAGGGGGATCATGGCCGCTTCCTCTCTCATAAGCCATGTTGTTCCCTTCTCCGTTCCTCCCTGCGTGTCCTAGGATGAAGAGGGGATGGGCCTGGTTCTTCCTCTGACTGCCCAACTGGCCTCTGCCCTTCCCCAGCTTCCTCCACAACCTCCAGAGCCACACCTCCACTCCCTGTTGGCTGTTCCTCCTCTCCCTCAGAGTCCAACTCTACCAAGGGTGTGACAATTAAATTTATAAACTTAGTGGGTTTGATATGGAAAAAATATGTAGAATTTCAACATATTTTATATATAATCCATTCCTCATGCTATTCCCTTTGGGGAGTAATGTTCAAAGTTACAACAGCATTGAAAAAAGGGACTTATGACCAGTTGTCACACTTACACGACCGTTGCAGCATCTCCATGGCCATGTGATCAAAATTCAGACACTTGGCAACTGACTCATATTTACAACGGCTGCCGTATCCCAGGGTCATGTGATCCCCTTTTGCGACCTTCTGATGAGCAAAGTCAATGGGGAAGCCGCATTCACTTAACAACCATATTGCTCACTTAACAACGGCAGCAGTTCACTTAACAAGTGTGGGGAGAAATGTCATAAAGTGGGGCAAAACTTACTTAACAATTGTCTCACTTAGCAACAGAAATGTTGGGCCCAATTGTGGTCGTAGGTCAAGCACTACCTGTATCTCCCAAGGTATACTTCTAATTTTACTTTTCATTTCCTTAAGAGAAGAACTGCATTTGTTTCTATTAAATTCCACTGTTAGTTTCAGCCCATGTTTCCAATTAAGATTATTGTAGATTTTACTTTTGTCTTCTGGAGCAGAAGTCTCCAACCTTGGCAACTTTAAGACTTGTGAACTTCAATTTCCAGAGTTCCTCAGCCAGCTGGCTGGAGAATTCTGGGGGTTGAAGTCCACAAGTCTTAAAATTGCCAAGGTTGGAGACCCCTGCTCTAGAGGATTAGGTATCCTATCCAGTTTTGTGTCATCCACAACTTTATCACAACCTGATATCCATTGACTTTCTTTGTTCAACTCATTTATTGAAACATTGGATGCTACCAAGTCCAGAACTGTATCTTTGGTATACCATTCACTACTTCACTCCATTTTTTTGAGGATTTATAAATAGGTACTCTTCGGCTAAATTTTTCCGGACAGCTATAAATTTACTCAGTCTTCCAATTCATACTTAACAGCTATTCAAAATGTCAGGAGTCTTTTATCAAATACTTTGTGGAAGTCCAGGTGCATTATGTCCATAACATTGTCACAATTTTCTAAGGAAATTACTCCATAAAAATAGGAAATAACTTTAGCAATGCAAGACTTGTCCTTTGACCATTTTTTTCCTCTGATTTCTGGTAGTTCTGCCTTTTCTTTATTATCACTTACTTTTTTCTTTTGCAATCTTCACTGAGCCATTAATGCCTTTTCCCTTTCTTTTATTTTGAAGATATTGCAAAGAGCCTTTTGTGTTGTACTTAGCATCTTTTGCTAATCTCACCTTATTCTGACTCTGAACTTCCTTGACATCATCTCTATAAATCCATGCTATATATACAGTATGTACTCATTACTGACCTGTCTTTTGTTCTTTTTTCTATGGGTCCTTTTAGATTTTCACATTTTTGCTTTTTGGGCAGCCACATTGGCTTCTTATGCTATATTCCTTATTCCTTATTGTTTCTTCTTTGTTAAAGCACTTTGCAACTATGCCCTCAGGTATGGCTTAGGGCCGGGGTACTTGCGAGAATGTCTCCTGCCAGCATCGAATACCCATTGCCCGGTGCGCGCCCACAGACAGGGCCTCCTTGGGGTACCATCGGCCAAATAATGTCAGCTGGCGGTCCCTAGGGGTAGGGCCTTCTCTGTGGGGGTGCCCACTTTATGGAACCAGCTTCCCCCGGAGCTACGATTGGCCCCCGACCTCTGCTCCTTCCACCGCGGTCTAAAGACTTGGTTATTCGAACAAACCGGCCTGGACTGAGGGTGGGTGGGGCTTAGTTTTAAATGTCTTGTGATGGGGTTTTAATACTATTTGGTCGAATTGTCTTTAATAATCTTTTAACTTCTTTTAACTTTTGTATTGGGTGTTTTTATGTGAGCTGCCCTGAGGCCCTAGGGAGATAAGGCGGTATATAAGACCAATTAATAAATAAATACATAAATAAAATCTCCAGTTTTAGGAACTCTATCCATTTTGCGCTCCTTTTCCAATTAGTTTTCTTCCAGCATAAATGTCTGCTTGCCAATCCTCTCAGTCGATTTAAAACTGAACTTCTTGAACTTTAGTTTTTGACTGTAGTGCACTTTAAAAATGTGTAGCTATTCAGATCTGAAATGAGAAAAGATGCTTAGGGAAGGGAGTGGACACACTCACTGCAGCTGAGCTGCTGAAAGAAGTTGTGTCTTTTCCTGGGCTTTCCCAGCAGTTGTACATTCCCAGAAAAATCTACATTTCCACAAAGGCAGTCTCAAGGAGGCCTGCTTTTCTGAATCAAGTCTTAAATTGAATCCAGTGTTCAGATTGAATTGATTTGAAATTGCTAATTCAAATCAGATGTTGGCTGATTTGCCACAAACTCAGTTTCTGCAACAACCTCTGCTTCCTCCCTGAATCACCCATTATGAGCAATCAATATCTCTTAGGGCACATCCTTAGCTATGAGATGTTGTTCACTAGATGACATCACAAAATTAAACACAATTAAACAAAAGCCCCCTAGAACACACAGTTTTGTTGGTCCCTTAGTCTTTTTCTTGTTTTTCCTTATGTTAAAAGTGTGCAAATCTATTGAGTGTAAATGAGTTTCCACGTACATACTTGGTGCTTAGATCCTCATCCACTACTATTATTGTTAGATTTGCATGAAGAGTCAGACGCGGAGTGCTTCAGTGAAGAGTTTATTAGTGACTACAGCTCATAACAGACCCGATTTGGCTGGGCTGCGGCTGCTACTTATAGCCAGCAGCCGCAGTTGCCAGCCAATCAGAGTGCAGGGTTTTTCCCGCACTTTTAAACCAATCATATTTGACATTTTACAAGAACAGTTCAAACTAAACCAATGACATTCAAACCTGCATACATAACAATTATTACAATACCTCTACACACGGTCTAGTGGGTTTAAGGCCAGCAAGATGTTCTCCCCCTCTCATTACTGGTTATTCCCATTACAAGCCAGAGTATCGATCAGCCTCTTCAGGATGGGCATTGGGCGCTATCATTTAAAGGTAAAAGTTCCCTTCACACATAAGTGCTAGTTGTTTTCGACTCTAGGGGGCAGTGCTCATCTCCATTACAAAGCTGAAGAGCCAGTGCTGTCTGAAGACATCTCCGTGGTCATGTGGCCGGCATGACTAAACACCAAAGACACACGGAACGCTGTTACCTTCCCACCGAGGTGGTCCCTATTTTTCTATGTGCATTTTTACATGCTTTTGAACTGCTAGGTTGGCAGAAGCTGGGAGCTCACTCTGTTACGCGGTGCTAGGGATTCGAACCGTCAAACTGCCGACCTTTCTGATCGACAAGATCAGCATCTTAGCCACTGAACCACCACGTCCCTTAGTGCAACGATATTTCTTCCTGGCAGCCCCAAACTCTCTGCTGTGCAATTGAAATGTACAGACAGCAGTCATCCTATTACATTCAGTGGAAATGGATTGGTCATTCTGGTCTAGATTGCTTGGCAATTGGCAAGAGAACACCGGATGTTTTTCAAAAACTTGGTGCTCCTGAAGATGAAGGCCTTCTCTCTGGTTCTGCAGATGGAACAACAAGCTCAGTGGGCAGAATCATACAGAGGCTACCATCTTCCTGGAAATAAACACACTGTGCGGAAATAAAAACAAAATACCAAACTGGGTGAAAAATAAAACCAAGTGTGTAAGTTCATAATTTTTGGTAATGAGATCAATTTTAAAACAGGCAGCAAATGGTGTCTCCATCTTAATTTTAGGACAGGCAGGAGACTTTAGACTATCAATAAATTTTAAGATTGGCAACCGACTGTCACACCCACACCTTACTTTTCCCAAACTCAAACTCGTTGTAAGACAGAAATATTTTCTTCCTTCCAGGAGCCTCATTGTCTTGCTACTTATCCCTTATTGCTTGCTCTTCCACATCCTCTCCATGGATGGAGCAGATCAGAGATGGTATTCAGCAGGTTCTGACCAGTTCTGGAGAACCAGTAGCAGAAATTTTGAGTAGTTCAGAGAACCACCAGCAAATACCACCTCTGACTGGAGATATTGCAGTATCCTTCCCCAAGCCATGGCCACAGAACCGGTAGTAAAAAAAATTGAATCCCACCACTGGAGCAGATGTGGTGCCTTTAATGGATCTTGTTGACTGTGGAGAGTCAGTTTGATGTAGTGGTTAAAGTACCAGGCTGGAAACTGGAGGGTTGCAAATTCTATTCTTGCCTTGGGTGAATTTGGGTCAGTTTACTAGGAAGGAGGCGATGGCAAACCACTTCTGTAAATGTTGCCAAGAAAACTGCTGTCAAAAATTATGAGTAACTTTAAGGCATTAAACAAAACAAAACCCAAAAAGATCTCTAAACCAGGATTCCCCAGCCCCATGGTGCATGTACAGGCACCTACCAGGAACCAGTCTGTGCAAGCAAGTGAAGCCCCATCCATACACATGTGGAACCATGAAACCACACCCCATCACCCCAACCCGGTCCGTGGGAAAACTGCTGTCCATGGAACCGGTCCGCGGTGCCCAAAAGGTTGGGGGCCACTGCTCTAGACAGCTTGATAAGATGCTCTTTATGGATGTTGTATATACCTTTGTATTATAATCTACAAAACTCCAGGTTTTTACTTTATATACAGGTAATCCTCAACTTACAACAGATCATTTAGTGACCAAAGTTACATCACTGAAAAAAATGACTTATGAATGTTTTTCACATGTGCAACCAAAAGTAATATCCTAGCATCTTAGAAGAATCATGAATCAGGATCAAATTCATTGCTTACCTTAACAGTTGTTTCATATTTCCTTTGGACTATACATGAGACAGTGACTTCTTACACATTATTATTTTTTTATACCTCTTGTCTTGTGAAGTATTAAAAAGCTATCACTTAAACATTTTTTCAACATTTGCCCAGTTCTTTGGTTGCTTGGCAAAGAAATTGAACCAGTCAGTCTTAGTTTTAGTGAAGTTTTTTTTATTATGTCAGCTTAATTCAGGAAACAATAAAATGACAGTGCAATTTTGGTATGCACAGCATCAGTTTGCATGAACTTTAGCTCAATGGTCAAAATACACACATTATATATTCCAGGTATACTGAGAATAACTTAATTTGGATTGACAGGGCCATAATGAAGTGTATAATTGACACATAAAGCATTTGAAAAATATAAATTCATTACTTTTTTATCACTAAGGAAACCATCAAGAAAGATCATTTGGAAAGGTGAAGGTGGTACCTATAATTTCAAAATATATTTGTTTTACCCTTTAATAAATACAGTTCAAAATATTCATACATCTTTTCTAATACAAGTATGCTTAAAGGCAGCCAAATATTTTGTGCCTGCATGTTTATAGCAAATCCATTTTTATCCGTTATGTTTACATAAATTTTCTGTACATTTATTGTATCATGGCTGTCAGTCTGCATTTGTTAGGACCAAAATCTTGTTTTTTTCCTGATATGATTCAATTGGAAAAGGGTCAAAACATGCAAATTACTTGCAGGAAACATTAGTGGCTAACAAGAATAGACATAACATTGTTCATATGAAAAGAAAAAGAAAAAGACATTGGCAATTCCTCTATGGGGTCCTTTGGTGCTCTCTGAGCTTGGTCGTTTTATTGAAGGTCTAGAAAAGGATCCATAACTAGATCCATCTTCTCTATAGGGTCCTTGGTGCTCTCTAAGCCTGCTTGTTTTCTTGAAGACATTTCATTATGCAGAAGTGCTAACACTGATGATATTAAGTACTTGAGTAATGAAACAGGGCCTTGGTGGCTCAGGCTGTTAATTGCCTGCACTTAAGTTCCAGCTGCCTACAACTGCTGTAGGCTCGAATCCCACCAGGCTCAAGGTTGACTCAGCCTTCCATCCTCTCGGGGTAGGTAAATTGAGGACCCAAGATTGTTGGGGGCAATCAGCTGACTTTGTAAAAATGCCGCTTAGTAATAAGCAGGCATATACAATGGAATGAAGGCTATTGCTGAGCACACTGGGTTGTATCCCAAAAATTGTAAGCCACCCTGAGTCTTCGGAGAAGGGCGGCATATAAATGTAATTAAAAAAAAAAAGATCTGCAAGAAAACAACCAAGCTCAGAAAGCACCAAAGAGACTAACCTGAACTATAAATATTCTCCTCTATCAATGATCTCTAGTCTGTGGCTAATCTGGGTTTGGATAAGTAGGTTTTGCTCCAGGTGGAGTCATCAGGTTAGAGAAGGAATTATCTTCGCTAACCAAAATTAAGGAGAGTGAAGAAAATAGCTAGTTGAACATAAACCACCAAAAAGTATTGTCATAGTCTCTAGCCTGGATTCTTGATTTACATAGCCAATCAGAACAAGATACAGAAAGAAGCAAATTATCTGAATCTGGACATTCACTGGTAACATTCCATGAAGAAAAGAAAATGGGTGTTAGCTTTGGAAATCATATTCCACGCTGCCACATAGACTGAGGAGCTGGGAGGGGGGTGATTTCATTTGAGTAGTTCTAGTAGACAAAATAAAATTCTTTTCTTAGTTCGAAGTTATTAAGTGTGGTGCAGCATAGGAAAAGGATCTTACACTGAGACAGATCGTGATTGGTCCATGTGATGTGATGATGGGAGAAAAGGGGATGGATTGTAGTTTGGGACATTGTGGGAAGTCCAGGAAACTTTAGTTTTGAGATTTCACAGATGTGCCAGGTGCTATTCTAATAAAGGTACTTTTGAGATTATGTCTGTCTCGGAGTTACTGATTGGAATGGAGGTTTGCTGGAACACTGACTATGAGTCTCTGTTGTACTAAAGTAAATGGATAAATAAATGCATTTCCTTTGGCAACTGAGACTGGAATATGAATACACAATATATTTTTATTTTCAAGACCCAGAGGTAAGACAGTAATGTCCCTCTCTTTTAGGAGTAGCTTGTATGAATGCCATTGTTTGTTGCATATGACTTGAAGCCAATGAGTTGATGTCACACACTAGGGGTCTTCAAATTTGATAGCTTTAAGACTTGTGGACTTCAACTCCCATAATTCCTCTTCCAGTCATGTTAGCACAGGAATTCTGGGAGTTGAAGCCCACAAGTCTTAAATTTCCCAAGTTTGAAAACCCTTGTCCCACACCATTACTTTATGTTCTTCAGAGACTCCAAATATGTAATGCATTATCCCAAGTCCTTAGTATGTTCCTTGGGTTAGACTATGTTAGCACGCATGTATGTCTGCCAACATTTTTTGAAACATAATAATCCATTTGAGATCAGCTGCTGCTAGAGATTCTTTCCATAGTATACAGTAGGTGATTATTTCTTCTTGTTGTAGTCTTCCCTTAAACACAAAAAACAGCTGGGTCATTTTGGACCAGTCATTTTTTTCTTTAGGCTGGACAGAAAAAGAAATCAACCAATCTGCACTGGACCAGTGTAATCGATTATAGTCCATCATTTTCACTGAAGAAACTTTATCATGAAGTGAATTAATTTGAAATAATAATAATTCATAATAATAATGCAATAAACATATACATAATGATTTTGCAATACATATATAAAAATGACTCCATTATAAACAACAGATTAAATCTTGACTAATGGATTTTATATTGGCCAATCCTTCTATTATGTCAATAAAGAACCATTCAAAAGCAGAGGAATGTCTTCATTCCAGGATTAAAACTCCAGAGCAGCAGTTTCTTTCCAATAAAACGGAACTATCTTTTAAACTCTGCATTTGATAAATCCTAGTTCTTCAAAAATTGATTGATTCTCATTTTTCATTTTATAATTTAACATAATATTAATGCTAAATGTCCCTTAAACATGAAAAAGAATCATTTGATGGATTAATCTCATCTTAACATATGAAATTTACTTAATATTTTTTGAACCTTAGCCATTCCTTTGTTAATATGGGACAGAATCTTCTAACATACTTTTCAATTGTACTGGCAATGTAGGGATTTCAGTGATTGTTAGTAGAACACAGGGATGTCAAACTCAAGGCCCGCAGGCTGGATTCAGCCCATGGGATGCTTAGATCTGACCTGCTGTAATGACGTGGGGCGTGGCACAAAGGCAACACAGTCAGATAATCAATAAGAGTCCCTTTATTAGCTCCAACTTTGCCCCCAATGTCCTGGTTACCTTCTGACTGGAGAAAAACTCTCCCAGGAACAGTCTTTGGCTGCAGAGAATCAAGTCCAAAATGTGGTCAACAAAAACTGTAACTATAAGTCCAATCAAGGCAAGATGAGGTAATTAGTCTGGCAGGGCAAGAGAAGGAATTCCAGATGTGAAAGAATGGTATTAAATCAACCCGGTTGGGAGGATTCCAGGAACGCAGATAACCACAGTCAACACAAGATAAACTCACATTTATTCCCAGCAGATGCCACACTCAGCTTGCATCTCTTTTAAACTCTTATTCCCAGGTGTGGCTAATGAAGGGAATCAGGGAAGGGAATGAAGGGAATTCCTCCCCCGTAAGCCACGCAATCCATGTTGCTCTCTTCTCCGATCCTTCCTGTGTGTCCTAGGATGAAGAGGGGGTGGGTCTGGGTCTTCCTCTGAACTCCCTCTCCCTTGTTCTATCTCTCCCCTGCTCTGCCCATCCGGAATTTGCCCTTCCCCAGTTTCCTCCACAGCCAACAGAGCCACACTCCCACTCCCTGTCAGCTGTTCATCTTCCTCAGATTCAGACTCCAACAGGGGCATGACACCTGTAGAGCTGACCTGGAATCAGTGAAGGACTGGCCTATGATGCCTCTGCCAGAAAAAATGGTAGTTTTTACTGGCAGTGGGTTGCAGGAGGCTGTTGCAGCTGAAAACAGAGCTTGTGAGGGCTGCGGGCAGCCCTTCCAAGCTCTGTTTTTGCTGGCAGAGGTTGCAGGAAGCAGTCACAGCCAAAACAGAGCTCAAGAGCCTATTTTCTCTGTCAGAGCACTAGGGCTGCCACAGGCGCCCCCAACACAAGTGACATTGAGCTGGCCATGCCCACTCTGGCTATGCCCACCCCAACCCCCCAAGGTCAAATACAACCCTGCTGCAGCCCTTTGACATCCCTGGTATAACAGATCCAAATAATTAAGTCAAAAGATGCTTTTACGTATGCTGTCATTCAGCAATTTTAAGCAACTTGCACTCTTCTTGTTGTTATGTATCCTTTAACATAGGAACGTGGTGGCTCACAAGGTTAGAACACTGGCTGACAATTGGCAGCCGGGCGTTCGAGACCTGTTGCTGCCATGGGGCAGGGTGAGCTGCCATCACATGCTCCAGCTCCTGCCGACTCAACGGCTTGAAAGCAGGTGACCGCAAGTAGATAAATAGGTACTGCTTCGGTGAGCAACTTCCCAGGGATGTGAAAGGAGGCAATGGTGTTGTCACTGGCAAATTCTTTCACCACCAAAGCACTTCGGTGCTTCCAACACAGAAGTATTAGTATTAGTACCCTTTAACAAAAACAAAAACAAAAGAAGGAATATATTTGAATATTTTTGATCTGTTTCTATTTAAATGCTTACCAAAACTAAAATGGATTACCAGCACATCTTTTCACAATGGGAAAACTTGTGGCCAAGAGGCCATTAGCTTATTTTGTTTACTATCCAAGTCCCTGCTCATCATTCTTACTAGTAAAAGTCATGGGCTTAATAGCCCTTTTTTTGGAGAAGATGTCTTCAAACAGGTGACTAGTCCTCTATATAGATAGAACTGTTCCTTGGTTGACCTTAGTTTATAATAAACCCATTCCATTAGTTCAGCCAGAGTGAATATAAAAAATAAATTATACATGCACACATTGATGGTTTGTACCCTATGACTATTATTAAGTGTTGTACCTTATGATTCTTGACTCTTGACGAATGTATCTTTCTTTTATGTACACCAACAGCATAGGCACCAGGACAAATTCCTTTTGTGTCCAATCACACTTGGCCAATAAAGAATTCTATTCTATTCTATTCTATTGTGAAGGATGTTCCTTTCATGGAAGGAATGTTTCCACATGTGTATCTTTGTATTCACACAGAGCTTTCCCTTGCACTAAACTAAATACAAAACCTCTGAGCCTTAGTATCATTTAGTCTGTAGTAGTCAGAGAACCTCAGCTGTGAACTTGTGAAACATTCTGCAGAAACATTTTCTTTTCAACACATTCATCTATTAAGATTTCAACAGTATGTCTTTGTCAGATGTGTGGTCACACCTTAACTTTTATTCTCACTTTAAAAAAACGAAAGCAATTAATTAGCCTCCCTAAATATGAACATTAACATTTAAATTAGTGGAAAAGTGTAAAGCACTTGACTAATTTAATTAACAAATATCCAAATTGTTTCTTGAAGATGGAGGTAGAAAGGTATTCAGAAGAAGCCTTTCCTGAATGCAAAGCAAACAAAGCAAAACATAGGCAATTTTAATGAATTTCCAAAATGAGGGTGGAGGCTGTATATATGTAGTTTGCTATCATCTTAAGAATATAAAACAATGGAAGTATAAGCAATAGGTTTTTTTTTTCAGGAATAAAATATGGAGAACCCAGCTTCCACCATTCTACCATCCCCATACTGGAATGCTCATTGTCAGCACAAGGAATCATCAATAGGATCCTGGGAATTATCTAATCCAAACTCCTACACAATTAGATATGTATAAACTGCAACTGCAAACAGGCCAAGATTGCAGTTGCCTTGTTAATAGTGTGCCATTATTTATTGCCTCCTGTGGAAAACAAAGCCAGCATTTATCCTTTTTGCTATTGATTTCCATCTGGTTAGTTATCAGTCAAACTGGATTCAACTCCTATAGCTGAAAGCAATTCAGTCTGAACCCAGTTTGGTTACAATACAATCTGAACCCAAACCCTACAATTGAAGGCATATTTGAGATTCTGAAAGGTTTGAATTAATTATCCAATATCACTCTGAATTCCCATTTTATTTTCAGTGGTCTTCATTCTCAGCTCTTTGTTTTTTGGTAAACTGGAGAAGCTGATTTTTCTTTATCTAGAAGCCATCATCAAACCAGGTGGATAATTGCACTTTACTTGCAACCCCTTTCCAGTCTGATGCAGGACCATTTGTGAATAATCTTCATCTCTGATACCTCCATTCTATACAGGGACTCCTCAACTTATGACATAACTGAGCCTGGAATTATGGTCATAATTCATGGTAGTTATTCAGCAAATCTCCATGTGAACACACCAGTTTTACAACCATTTTTTTGCAGAGAGAAGCGATGTGGAATGAAGGGGAAACTTCCTAACAGTGAAGACAATTAACCAATGGAACAGCTTTGCCTTCAGAAATCATGGGTGCTCCATCACTGGAGAGAGAGGCACAGAAGAGAATAGACAATCCCTTATCTGAAATGGTATAGGTTTTCCCGCTGGAGCAGAGGGCTGGACTAGAAGACCTCCAAGATCCCTTCCAGCTCTATTCTATTCTTTCAAATGCTGCTGTCATTAAAAGAACACCATGGTCATTAAGCAAAGCGGTGATCATTAAACATATCCATTATAGCCAATGGGCAATTTTTGCTACACACTGAAAGTTAAATGCTAGTTTTCAGGCAAAAAAATATTGAAAATTGTTGCTGTAAATACAGACTGGTCGCCAAGGGCTAAAATGTGATCGTGTAACTGCAAGAATGGGCCGTCATTGGAACGTCAAATCTGGTCATAAGTATCTTTGAATGGTTGCTAAGCAACCGGCCCTAAGTCAAGGACTACCTGTATGGATCTATCTAACATTTGTAATGTCCAGGACACTTTTTTTTACCCTCTTGATGCACAAAAGGTTTAACCAGAGACGTAACCAAATACTTTGTTGTCTCAAATTTTTCATTCATGGAATTCTCAAACAGCTTGCTCAAAACAGTAGATGAAGTTCATGTAACATGATTTGCGTAAAAGAAAAAGACAGAGCCTTACATTCATATCCACACTCGTCCACTTACTGTTCTGACCAAGGCTTCCCGAGACCGTAATTAAGTACACGCTTAATTAAAACCACACTATATTTCAATGCTGGGAATTATTTCCATTCCCAGTTGGTAATGAGTCCCAAACAGTCCCTTCAAGATAAGCATCCACCTTTTGTTCCTTTGAATCGCTGCCAACAACTAGAGTGCCAAATGAATTATAAAAAACCAACCAAAGTACAAAGTCCACACAGAGCTTCAAGGATTAATCCGAACAGAATGAACAACTTTGCTTCCTGCAAAGGTTTTGTCACCTTTGCCTGTCCTTTATACCTTATGGGAGGGGCAATCACCTCCAAGCCTTACTCCCAAGTCACCCCTTTTGTCACAGCTGCTCTTGCCTTCTAGCAGCTCTGTGCACATGCGCACTGGGAACAGGCTCTCCTTGTTCCTTGGCCTCGCTGCTGCCAGACTCCGGAGGCTCCAGAGTCAGCACCCCACTCCCAGATGGTTCTGGTCCCATCTTTGCATCAGATGCAGGACCTTCATCCGAGTCCTCTCCAGACTCCCTGACTAGTCCCCGTTCTTCTCCATGGTCTGATTCCACTGCCTTCTGCACAGGCTGCTAGCGAACCACAACACTTACATCCACACTCTGCAAATTCATCCCTTCTTTGCCTCTTCTTGTCAGGTCATTTTGTAGTCAGACCTGCTTACTCATTTCCTAGAATGTGAGAGCCTTTCTCATCGTACTGATCTATTCCTATTTCCCAGCAGTAATCAGATGCTGTATATACACATTTCCAGATTCTGGCCTTTCAGTTTCTGGCCTGGTCTTTTGGAGGTCAGCTGATATTTTAGATGGATAAACTTGAAGATCCTGAGATCCAACCTAGGATTCAGAAGTTGAAGCATGAATTTAAAACAGGGGTAAGGGGTAACAGATAATCAGAGTTTGAAGGGACCTTGTAAGTCATCTAGTCCAACCCCTCACCCAAGCAGGAAGCCCTATACCATTTCTGACAGGTGGCAGTCCAATCTCTTCTTGAAAGTCTCAAGTGATGGCGCTCCCACAACTTCCAAGGGCAAGCTGTTCCATTGGTTGATTGTTCTCACTGTCAGAAAGTTTCTCCTTATTTTCAGGTTAAATCTCTCCTTGTTCAGTTTCCATTCATTATTCCATGTCTGGCCTACAAGCGCTTTAGAAAATAGCTTGACTCCTTCTTCTCTGTGGCAGCCCCTCAAATATTGGAAGACCCTTCCAATATCATGTCTCCCCTGGTCCTTCTCTTTACTAGACTAGCCAAGCCCAGTTCCTCTAACCGTTCTTCATATGTTTTAGTCTCCAGTCTCCTAATCATCCTGGTTGCTCTTCTCTATACTTTTTCTAGAGTCTCAACATCTTTTTTGTAATGTGGTGATCAAAACTGGATGCAGTACTCTAGGTGTGGTCTTACTAAGTGGTATTAGTACCTCCTTGTCTTGTGTCAAACTCAAGGCCCAGGAGCCAGATTCGGCCCATGGGTTGCTTAGATCTGGCCCATGGGGCCACCCTGGAAAGAGTGAAGGATCGGCCCATGGTGTCTCTGCCAGAGAAAATGGGTTCCCAATCTCTGTTTTCGGCTAGGACAGCCTCCTGCAATTGAAAACTCAATTTTCTCTGGTAGAGGGTTGCAGGAGGCCGTCCCAGCCGAAAACAGAGGTCAGGAGCCTGTTTTCACTAGCAGAGCACTCCGGCCACCACAGGCACCCCTGACATGAGTGATGTCAAGCTGGCCATGCCCACCCTGGCCACGCCCACCCCAGGCCCCCAAGGACAACCACAATTCTGAATAAAATAAAATAAAAATAAAATAAAATCAAGTTTGACACCCCTGATTTAGAAGGTTACCAGTAATTTGGGATTGCAGGTGTGTATATATAGGCTTCTATGGTACTAGAAGTCCTCAACCTATAGATTAATTGGCTACAATATGTTACATAACTGACACTTCTATACTATAAGACCATGAAATAAATTATATGACTGGAAAGCCATATATCATATGCTCAGGATTTTATTTGATTTGAGATTGAATTCCTTATCTATTGAAAGGTGGGTTTCCATGGAATTAGGAAAACTGCTTGATAATGTACTTGGGAAGCTAGAAATTAGCATCCATAGGAACAATGACTGTTTTTGTGGCAATTTTTGAGAGAAACCTGAAGGTTTTTTTTTTCAGAAAACAAAGCATTTCAGATTGTTGTCTGTTCAGAAATTCCTGTTCTCCAGTTCACTCAGGCGTGGCAGTTGAATAAAATACATTTTGTAGCTGTAGAATTCACACCTACTTGTTGAGAGACAGAAAATATTAAAAATCATTCTCCAAAAATTCACATATTATTTGACCTGTAAATGGGAGTGTTATAGGGTGGGAGGAAGGCACACGACAAGAACAATCCTCCGTGCTCCAGAGTGTTTAGCATTTCTTGCAAATAAACAGACTTGTAAACTTCCTTGCAATTGGAAACCTGACAAGGTTAACTCCCAGCTGCAAAGAAGCTTGCAAATAGACTAAGCAGGGTGCATGAATTTGCAGAATTGCTGTTTTCACATACCGGTCTTTGAATTAAATAAATTTCTTCCTTTTCGGTGGTGGGATTTCACAAATCTTCATTCTTTTTTTTAATAGCATTGTAGTGTCAGCCTAAACAATGGTGGTGCTATGTTGATCCTTCTCTATTAGAGATCTCTTCTTTTGTCCTCAAACCACAATACTCAGTCTGTCCAGAATCCTGATTTGGTGAAATCTTTCACTTCCAATGGATAATGCACTTACAAGTGTCAAACTTGCCTTTATGAATAGAGCTTCTGATTTGGTAGTTTCTACAACCAACCTGCCTAGTGACTACACCAGTTGAATTTTTATGGGATGAGGTGCTAAAGATGCTTGGTATAAAATGTTCTTGTAATAGTCATTAGAAAACAATGCTTGCCATGCCCCTGGTGGAGACTGACTCCAAGGAAGAGGAGGAACAGCCAACAGGGAGTGGGAGTGTGGCTCCAGAGGTGGTGGAGGAGGCTGGGGAAGGCAGAGGCCGGCTGAGCAATCAGAAGAGGATCCAGGCCCATCCCCTATCCATCCCAGGGAACGCAGGGAGGAGAGGATCAGGGGAACGCGTGGTCTACTCAGGAGGAGAGGACCATGATCCTCCTCAGGGCTTACAGCTGGGAGCTATGTATATAAGTTTGTAACTGCGTAGTCAGAATTGCTGGAGTCAAAGTTAGTGTTTCCTTTGAAAGAGGTTTATATTTGTTGGCGTTCTTCCCAAGGACTTTCCCCGTTTATCTGCTTGGAATGTATGATTACTTATCTTGGTTTGATTCAGAACTCTCACCAATACAGTTTGTTCTTGCTTTCCTTTTGCCTCATTATTTACTTTTGGGACTTTAAACTGTGACTAATAAAACAGTTAAGTTGAAGGCATTGCTGGACTTTAATTCATGTTTTGAGTTTTGGGTTATTTTGAGAGACTACGGGTCATCACAACGCTTTTCCCCATCATCTGCATGGGGGAATGTCAGTAGATGCCAGTAAGAAGCCTTCTGATAGAAGATCTGGTGGGCTTGGTGAATGTTGTTCATATCTAATAGTGTTTCCCAGGTATAAGGCCTTAAACATCTGCCTACAGAGAAATATAAATAAATCTATGATCTAGTGCAGGGGTCTCCAAACTTGGCAACTTTAAGACTTGTGGACTTCAACTCCTCCACAAGTCTTAAAGTTGCCAAGTTTGGAGACCTCTGGTCTAGTGGTTAGGGCACCAGGCTGGAAAGCTGAAGGCTGTGAGTTCTAGTCCTACTTTAGTCTTGGCAGCTGGCTGGTGACTTGGGCCAGTCACCATCTCTCAGCCCACCTCATCTCACAATAGTTTATTAAGTGGAGAAAATAGGAGGAGGAAAGCGAATTTAATACATTTGCCACCTTGAATTACTTACGAAGTAATAAAGGTGGGATAAAAATCTAATAAATTAATCCAGAGAGGCTCACAGAATAGGAGGATGATTCAGGTCTTCCTCTGTTTCCCATAAAGTTACGATCCAGACTGTTAGTGGAACTTCATTTTATCAAAAGAGGCTTTGCTGGAGACTGCCTATGGCTTTCATTCCTCTCAAAGGAAAAAGCAAGGAATCATTTTTGATCATCTGCATCATGCTGAACAGAGATGGTTCCTAAGAAACATGATTGATCTCAGGCCAGGCAAGGAGCCGGTCTCATATCTCCTCTCAGGAGCTGAAGGGGCAACTATAGCTACTTCCTAAAGTTATTATTGGTACTCTGAAGAAAGCTTGCATGTCATCTGGAGGGATAAATTTCATAGGTTGTCTATTTTGTATCCATTAGGAGAAAACAAAAGAGTTCCAAGAGTTACTTCCAAAAATCAACAGGTCATGAAATCAATTCTTCCACATGGTAGAATTACACGATTTTTATTCTATGGCATTTCTCTGCTGGGTTTATCTATATTATTTTGCCACTACACAAATATAATTCAGTGCAGTTGCCTTCTTTTTCTGTCCCTTTAAAAAAATCATCAACAGCCTTTTTCCTCCCTACCCCTGGCTCAAATACTTTCAGTTTTCTTTGGAAAATCTGTGTGAATCAGAAAGAAAGTATGTGTATTGGATTATTTATTGTTATTTATTTATTTATTTTTATTTATATATATATATATATATATATATATATATATATATATATATATATATATATATATTTATTTATTTATATTGGGATTGCTATGCCGCCCTATCTCCCAAAGGACTTAGGGCAGCTTACAATGATAAAAAACATACAATACAAACATTAAAAAGCCAATTAAACAACATCCCAATATAATAATTAAAATTAACAAACCAACACTAAAAACCCCACCCTCTCCATCAGTCCAGGTCAGCAAGCTGAAAGAGCCATATTTTCAGGCCACGATGGAAGGATTGAAGGTCAGGAGCCATCCAAAGCTCCAGGGGCAACTGATTCCACAGGGTGGGCGCTCCCACAGAAAAGGCCCTACCCCTAGGGGTCACCAGCCGACACTGTCTGGCTGATGGTGCCCCAAGGAGGCCCTGTCTGTGTGAGCGCATGGGACGTTGAGAAGTCATTGCTGGCAGCAGAGGTTCCTGCAAATACCCCGGTCCTAAGCCATGTAGGGCTTTCTGGTGAGTACCAGCACCTTGAATCTCACCTGGAGGGCAACCGGCAACCAATACAGCTCACGCAGGAGGGGTGTAACATGGGAGTATCGGGATACTCCCATCACAACCCGCGCAGCCACATTCTGCACCAGTTGAAGCCTCCAAGTGGTCCTCAAGGGCAGTCCCATGTACAGAGCATTGCAGTAGTCTAAACTGGAGGTAACGAGCACATGAGTAACCATACGTAAGGTATCTCAGTCCAGATAGGGGCGCAATTGGTGCATCAGGTGAACCTGGGCAAATGCCCCCCTGGCCAGGGCTCCCACCTGATCCTCCAAACTGGGCCGTGCATCCAGGAAGATGCCTAAATTGCGCAACCTATCTACAGTGGGCAACACCTCTCCCCCCATAACTAAAGATGGAACATCCTGGATAACCCGAGATGCCAGTACATACAGCCACTCAGTCTTGGCCTGGTTGAACTGAAGCCTGTTCCTCCCCATCCAGATCTGTACCACTTCCAGGCACCAGGACATCACATCGAGGGCATCACTGGGTTGGTTGTCCAGTGAAGAATCAACCTAGCTAGGATGGCTTATCTAGGAGTTTGTCCAAGGGAACGAGAAATAAGCCAGGCATAAAAGATGTTATGTATGCAGAGTTTGAAGTGATTGGTTGATGTTGTAAAGTGTTTGAAATTATTGGTTGTAAAAGTGCGGGAAAACCCTGCACTCTGATTGGCTGGCAGCCATGGCAGCCAGCTATAAACAGCTGCCACGGCTGAGCCATTCGGGTCCGTTCTGAGCTGAAGTCACAATAAACTTTAAGCTGAAGCACTCCACGTCCTGCTTCTCTATGCAAACTTAACACTGGCGACAAAGGTGGGATTTCCCCAAGAAGAAGACAACGCGGAACGAAGAAGAGTGAGATGGCTGCACTGAACACCCCCCCAGCCCCATTCGACCCGAAGAATGAAGACTGGGAGTCGTATGCAGATCGTTTTCAGATGTATTTAGAAGGAAACGATCTGGCCGCCATTTCTGAGCAGCGGAAGAGAGCAGTTTTTCTCACTTATTGCGGTCCTGCAGTTTTCAAGATGGCGAAGGCATTAGCTGGTGCAGCAGACGTGAAGATAATGGCATGCCCTGATCTGGAGAGGCTGTTAAGGGCACACTACGCGCCCCAAGTATCGTGCCTTATTAAGAGACACGAGTTTTATTCCTGCAATCAGGGAGAAGACAAAAGCGTCAATGACTTCGTGGCAAGTTTAAGAGCATTGGGGGTGCGTGTGAATTTCGCAGTTTAGAGGAGGCCATGCATGATCGTTTTGTATTGGACCTTAAAGACAAGGTATTGCAGAGCAAATTACTGATGAAACCCAAAATTACGCTGAAAGAAGCCATAGAGGAAGCATCTTCAGCAGAAGCCACCAAAACCTCAGCAGCAGCCATGAGGAAAATGAACAAGACTATGGGCCATTCTGAGGGTGAAAAGACCACCACAACTCATTTTGATGAACTTGAATCCGAGTCAGAATATAGTGGAGAACAAGAAGGAATTAACAGACTCAGAATGGAGTGGAAACGAAATGACCTGGGAAGAAAGAGGCAAGATTTCCACTGCATAGGTTGTGGGGGAACCCACCCCCCGCACTGAATGCAAATTCCTGGAAGCCATTTGCCTCCGTTGTGAAAAAAGAGGGCACATTGCAAGAGTCTGCAAATCATCCAGAACTCCACCAAGCAGAAGGAAGTTTGTTGCAAACAACAAAGACAGAGAAGTTAAGCCACACAACAACAGTGAGAGAATGAGGCACAGCACAGAAGTAAATGGAAAAAATGAAACTCATCAAACAGTAACTATTGGTCATTCCTCTTCACTAAATAACAGAAAAGTGCATGTCAAGGTATTTATTGAAGGAAGGCCTTGCCAAATGGAAGTGGACTCAGGTTCATACCTAACCATGGTGTCATGGGACACAATTCAAAGACTGATACCAGACATTCAGAAGACTCACTTCAAAAAACAAGCACTAACTCTTAAAGACTACCAAGGGAACAAGATTCCAGTAGTTGGAACAAGAGAATTCAATGTGAAATTCAAAGGCCCACCACCTACCATTGACCATCGTAGGTAAAGATCGCCCAAGCTTGCTGGGACTGGAGTGGTTCAACCGCTGGGCATTGAAGTAACTGGCATCAATCGCGTGAGCAACACTGATTGGGAAGAATCCTTGAAGTCTGCGTTTCCAGAGGTCTTCAGCAACGGATTAGACAAGTACTTGGGGACCCCTATCACTTTTAACCTAGATCCCAAGGTACAACCAATCCGCTTAAAACCCAGGAGGGTACCATTTGCTTTGAAGGAAAAAATAGATGAACAATTAGATAAGTTAATAGCCCAAGGGGTACTAGAGCCCACAGACCACTCCAGGTGGGAGACACCCATAGTCACGCCAGTCAAGGCTGACGGTTCTGTGAGAATCTGCGGGGATTACAAGGGGACATTGAACCATGCGCTTCAACAGAGCGCATATCCGGTGCCAGTGGTTCATCATTTATTACATTCTCTTGGCAGGGGACAGTCTTCACCAAACTGGACCTGGCCCAAGCATACCAACAGTTAACAGTAGATGATTTAACTGCAGAAGCCCAAACCATTGTAACCCATCGGGGTGCATTCAAATGCAAGAGGTTACAATTCGGAGTAAGTGTGGCGCCAGGCATATTTCAAAGCCTTATGGAAAGGATGCTACAAGGGTTACCTGGGGTGGTGCCCTATTTTGATGACGTTTTAATCTCTGCTGAAAATGACACTCAATTACAGGAGAAACTCAGAGAAGTCCTGACCAGGTTTAGAAAAGCAGGGTTAAAAGTAAAAAAAGAAAAGTGTACACTAAGAACTGACAAAGTAGAATTCTTGGGCTATATGATTGATAAACAGGGCATCCACCCCACAGAAGCCAAAGTCCAGGCAATCAAAGAAGCCCCCAGACCAAAATGCAAAACTGACTTGCAAGCATTCCTGGGACTTGTTAATTTCTACCATATGTTTCTACCTCAGAAAGCAACCATTGCAGAACCCTTACATAGACTACTGGATAAAAAATCTGCATGGGGGTGGGGCAGAAAGGAAGAGTCTGCATTTATCAATATCAAGAGACTAATAACTTCTGATTGTGTATTGATACAGTTTTCTGAGAATTTACCTGTAATATTAACTTGTGATGCATCCCCCTTTGGAGTGGGGGGGGGGGGTGCTAAGCCACTTGCTTCCCAGTGGAAGGGAAGCTCCCATTGCTTTTTCTCTCGCACTTTGACTAAAGCAGAGAGGAACTACAGTCAACTGGACAAAGAAGCTTTGGCACTCGTAGCAGCAGTCAAGAAGTTTCACAAATACGTCTATGGGAGAAGATTCACCATTGTCACAGATCACAAACCACTGTTGGGCATTGTAACGCCAACCATCCTGTCACCAGAATGCTGAGATGGACTGAATTTCTTGCTGCTTATTCATATAAACTCATCCATAGACCGGGAAAAGACATTGAGCATGCAGATGCTTTGAGTCGCTGCCCACTTCCTTTGCACACTGAGGACCCTGTTCCTGCAACTTACACATTTTTTCTAGGAACTGTTGCCAAGCTTCCAGTCCATGCTGCTACAATTGCTAGAGAAACTGCCAAGGACACTTTGTTGGCTCCTATTGTAGGTTGGGTTAAAAAAGGTTGGCCACTACAAGATCTACCTCAGGGTTCACAACCTTTCAAATCCAGACAAACTGAATTATCTGTTTTAAGGGGATGTATTTTGTGGGGTAACAGGGTGGTTATTCCTGCAAAATTGCAGAAAGAGGTTTTGGAAATGTTACATGAGGGTCATCCGGGAATTGTCAGAATGAAGAGATTGGCCAGGAGTTATGTATGGTGGCCAGGTATAGACAAAATGGTGGAGAACTGGGTTGCATCCTGCCCAAACCGTCAGAAAGTCAGGCCTGCACCTCCTCTCGCCCCCAAACAGGAATGGGAATGTCCTAGGGGTCCATGGTCCAGGATTCATATTGATTTTGCTGGCCCTACCAGAGGGCACACTTTCCTTATTGTGGTTGATGCATACTCCAGATGGTTGGAGGTTATCCCTATGGCCTCCACCACAGCAGACGCTGTTATCAAATAGCTTAAGAAACTTTTTGTAACTCGCGGGTTACCTGATGTTATTGTTTCTGACAACGGTCCTCAATTTACTGCCAACCTATTTGAATCATACTTAGCACAACAGGGTATCAGACACACCCTTACAGCCCCTGGGCACCCTTCGGCTAATGGCCGGACTGAACGCATGGTACGCTTCACCAAAAAGAAGCTCCAGCAATTGGGTCCAGGGGACATCACTGAGAAAGTTGAAAAACTACTCAGTATCCAACACATCACTCCTAACCCATCCACTAATTTAACTCCAGCCGAGCTTTTGATGGGTAGAAAACTCAGGTCTACCCTGGACCGCCTTCACCCCACTTACACACCCAACGCACCATTAGATTCCACTAGCAAAACTCGCCAATTCTCCGTGGATGATTGTGTTTATGCTAAAAACCTTGTAGGTGAACTATTATGGATTCCTGCAGAGATAACCCATGTTACAGGCCCCAGGTCTTACAGGGTTCAAACTGAGGATGGTGCCTTGTGGAGTAGGCACATAGACCAGTTGTGGTCCAGACTGCCTCTGGAGCATCGCCCTTGCTCCTCCCTGGACGTCATCCCCAAAGCCTTTTCTAGGGGGGAAGGGGGTAATGAGCATAATCAACCCCATGTGTAACGAGCTAACACTACAGGAACCATCCCAAACCCTGTCACAGTCCCAACAACCATTTTTACAAATGGAGGATTGCACATCATTACCAGACTTAGAAGGTAACACTGGGTTGGAAATAGATTGGGAGGAGAGACCAGGTTGTAGTAACCAAACAGGTTCTACCAGTACAAGAAATCCTAATAAGGAAATGTTGGCAGATACATTTATTTCCTCACAAGGTGAGATTCCCAAAACACCTGAACCATGCAGGTCTCAACGTACCCGTAAGAGCCCCACCTATTTACAAGAGTATATTAGATAGATGGGGTTTGAGTATGGACCAAACCTAGTGGGGAGGGATGTTATGTATGCAGAGTTTGAAGTGATTGGTTGATGTTGTAAAGTGTTTGAAATCATTGGTTGTAAAAGTGCGGGAAAACCCTGCACTCTGATTGGCTGGCAGCTGCGGCAGCCGCGGCAGCCGGCTATAAATAGCTGCCAGCTGAGCCATTCGGGTCCGTTCTGAGCTGAAGTCACAATAAACAAGAGCTGAAGCACTCCGCATCTCGTCTCTCTATGCAAACTTAACAAAAGAAATATTATTTATTATGCTTTCATGGCCTTTTTTTACAACCCATTCTTGTCACCATTACTAATTTCTTCCTGATATCCTGTATCATCCTCCTGCTTGTTTATGTCATGTCTAGCTCTTTGTTTAAAATGGAACATCTGACTACGTTTAAAATCCACAAGGCAAAAATGATTGCCACTTGTATCTCAAGACTGTTTGAAAAAATAATAATAATCTCACTGTTTAAGCTTCAATACAACCACAGCAAAACTTTGAAGGTTTAAATATAGATGAAAGAGAACAGCCAGTGGTGGGATTCAAACATTTTTACTACCAGTTCTGTGGGGGTGGCTTGGTGGCCGTGGCTCAGAGGTGTGATTCAACCGGTGTAACAACCGGTTCTCTTCATGCACACACACAGAGGTTTTGCTACTGACCTTCTCCTGCAATCCTGCAATCTCCCTGTGTCTTAAACAGCCGGCATGCGGCAATCCTCTGTGCCATGCGAAGCAGCTGAGCTTGAAGGTCAGTATAGAGTCTGGGCGGTCGGTCGGGCCCAGTAGCTGATCATCGGAGCGAACCGGTTTGCTCACAGATGATCCTCGGAGCTACTGGTTTGGCCGAATGGGGCCAACCCAGTAGAATACCACCACTGAGAACAGCTCTCCAGTTTGCAATAGAGACACAAACTATGGGGAGAACCTCTCATCTCCAAGCAGTGCAGTCAGATGTGGTCCTGTGTCTCTTGAGCCATTGTCCAAGCACTCCAGGTGATGACATAAAGCTCAATGCAGGTCACCAAATCTAATCTGAATGGCTGGGACGGGATCCCCCTAGATCACAAGAAGAACCTGGTTTGCTCAGCACTTTACAGAATTGGGTTGAGGCCTCAGTTTTGCAACCTAATACAGAGACTCCTGTTGTTAGATTAAAAAGATTATTAGAAAGATTTTCACATATCACTGACTGGAGCGCCACTAAGTGGCCAAAAACCATGTCCTCTCTCTCTTCCTCCTCCTTCTCTTCCCTTTCTCCTCTTTCTTTTCTTGGTTTGATTTCCCAGTGTTCATGTTCAGCAAAGCCTCAGTAGTAGATTCCAAGTTCTTTTTCTGAGACTTCCAAAACCCAGTGCTATTCCTAAGATGTGGTCACGATTAACAGTGTTTAAAGGCTGTGTACAATATTTCATGCCACTCTTTTATTCACCTGATAACAATGTGAAACAAAAGGCTTTCTTGAGGGTTTTCTTTTTTTGGTCCCTCCCTCTTTGGGTTTCTGATTAGTTTACAGTCCTGTAGTTCCAGCTGTTTTATTCCAAAACCCTAAAACACTAACGCTGGGGAGTTCTGCGTAATTGCACATAATATGTGCCACATTATCCATTTCAGGAACTCTGCTGAAAGGCAGCTGCAATAAGGGGTTTTCTAAAGGCAGTCTGGTTTACACTAATGGCCCTAACAGGAAGGAAATGCAATTTGAAAGAAGCTGATGCCTACGCTCTATTCTTGACTATAATATTTGATTTAATTAAACTGTCAGTGATGGAGAGGCAGATCCTACATGGTATTTGGCTTCTGCTATGGATCACTGCCCAAGACCAGTACTGAAGGAGCTATTTTGCTTTTTAGATGGCGATGGAATGCTGACACTTAATTATTACATTAAAATGCATTTCCTGAATATTCCTTGAATCCTATGAAACAACATATTGTATTGTGATGGATTGTGTGCTGAATTTAGCATAATCTCTCTCTCCTCTCTCTCTCTCTCTCACACACACACCCACACCCATAATTATAATTCAAGATATCTTGGGGCTACAAGCTGGGGAAAAAAACTCATGTTTTTCTCTACCCTTAAGCCAAAATTGTCTTACAGGAAAGTTGTGACGTTTCTGTGGCATGAATGTCATTCTTAGGTATTGCACAAAGTTGTGATGATCTGACTCTTCCTCTGACAGTGTGATGGGGACATTAGCACTGGAGCTCTGACATAAGTGTGTGTCTAATGATTTTGTGATTTTACTGAGCCTTGTTGCAGTTTTAATTGCCCAGTGTTTCTTGAATAGGTGGGTAGCCATATAAAGGATGGATGGGTGGGTGGGTAGGTGGGTGAGTGGATGGGCTTTGCTAAACAACTTGCACAGAATTGTATCAGGCAAAATTTAGGATTTGATCAAAAGTACTGCTGATCCCTAAGAGCCTACATCCCATCAAAACAAGAAATGAACCAGCTTACCACTTGATAGCAAGGACTGTATATTTATTTATTTATTTTTCTCAAGCGATTATAAGATAATAGGTATAAGTATAAACATACATGAAATGGATACATATAAGAAAAATAAAAAGAAACAATAGGACAGGGACGGTAGGCACGTTGGTGCGCTTATGCACACCCCTTACAGACCTCTTAGGAAAGGGGTGAGGTCAATAGTAGACAGTCTAAGGTTAAAGTTTTTGGGGTTTGTGGAAGAAACCACAGTCAGGTAGAGTATTCCAGACATTGACCACTCTGTTGCTGAAGTCGTATTTCCTGCAATCAAGTTTGGTGCAGTTTACCTTGAGTTTGTATCTATTGTGTGCTCCTGTATTGTTATGGTTGAAGTTGAAGTATTCATTGACAGGTAGGACATTGCAATGTATAATTTTATATACTATACTTAGATCGGACCGAAGGCGGTGTAGTTCTAGGTTTTCTAGGTCTAGAATTTCAAGTCTGGTGGCATAAGGTATTCTACAACGAGTAGAGGAGTGGAGAACTCTTCTTGTGAAATATTTCTGGACTTTCTCAACTGTATTAATATCAGGTACGTAATGCGGGTTCCAGACTGATAAGCTGTATTCAAGTATTGGTCTAGCAAATGTTTTGTATGCTCTAGTTAGTAGTGTGATATTACCAGAGAAAAAGCTATGTAGGATTAAGTTAACAACTCTTAATGCCTTTTTGGCTCTAGCCCACTGTATATGTGAGTCTAAGGTGCCCAGACCAGATCTCCATTTTGTAATAAGCACAGCAGTAAAAAGCCTAAACAAGTCAGTCATTCTAAGCAACTCCAAGACAATTCAGTAGCCTTCTTTGGGCATTTTTCTCTACTTAGTCTGGCAAAATGTTCAAGTGAACAAGGTATCTCCCACATTTTTGTCCCCACTCAATCAACCAGTAACTTTCACAGGTTGAGGACAATCTATGAAAGAAAGATTTATTCTGTGTTCAGGAGAAACATGAGAATCCTTTTTATGCATATACATCCTGACTGCACAGGAATTCAGATTTCATAAAGGATTTTGCTGAATCTGCAAGGAATCTCCTTTGACACTTGATGTGCAAGCTGCAGGAAAGAAATAGGTTGAAACATTAAGGGAGGAATAAACTCAGCTCAACCCCTTTCCCTCTACACATTGTTTGAATGTGTGGAAGGTGAGTTTGCAAAAGAGCTGAGGAAGAAAATACACCAAAGCAAACATTAAACAGCTAACATGAGGAACATTTTTCACTCTAGTTGGCTAGATCTGGAAGTTTAAGTCAACTTTGTCTATGAATCATACTAGGTAGTTGAATATCAATAGCAGTCACTATTAAGTAACTTCCTATTTGCAATATGCAGCTGGCTATTATGGCAAGAAAAGGCTAGGCTAGATACTGGCTTTCCAACCTATGGTCATTGTGAGATTTGGTATGTTTGGTTTTTGTTTAGGGCAGAGGTCCCCAAACATGGCAGCTTTAAGACTTGTGGACTTCAATTCCCAGAATTCCTCAGCCAGCTATGGAGACCTCTGCTTTAAGACGATGCAGGAACCATCTCTAGACCTAAGCATTGTATATGAAAGAAGATGCTGTTGCTTGTTAAGCAAGCCATGATTTTAAAATTTTTTTACCATGACTGGACTAATATAAAGGTAAAGGTACCCCTTGCATAAATGTGCTAGGGGGCGGTGCCCATCTCCGTTACAAAGCCAAAGAGCCCGCGCTGTCTGAAGATGTCTCCGTGGTCATGTGGCTGGCATGACTAAATGCCGAAGGTGCATGGAACGCTGTTACCTTCCCACCAAAGTGGTCCCTATTTTTCTACTTGCATTTTTAGATGCTTTCAAGCTGCTAGGTTGGCAGAAGCTGGGACAAGTAACAGGAGCTCGCTCCGTTACGCGGTGCTAGGGATTCAAACTGCCGAACTGCTGACCTTTCTGATTGACAAGCTTAGCATCTTATATGTCTCAAAAGACTACTACAGAAGAAGAAAAATTGTTGAAGGAAATTGTGTGCATGAGAGCACCTTCATCATGATCTCTGCTTGGTTGCATAACTAGTCCTTTTTCAGTAGGGAATCTTTATCTGCAGCATAGCTATCAGCCTAGAATACCTCTCATGGGTCAGCCATTTTGAGATCTGAAGAAATCTCGTTTGTGATTAAGATGCCTACCTCTTTTCATTCCAGCTCACATATAGCTTTGACTCATGAAAACCTCTAGCATTCCAAGACTTTATCTACACATAGTATAGAACAGGTGATTGAGTGGACCGAACCATTTCATAGAGGGGTTGGAAAATAGCAGGACAGCATTACAACGTTTTCCTCCTTGCTTTTAAATGTGAAGTTAGATATAATTAAGGCACCAAGCTAGAAACTGGGAGACTGTGAGTTCTAGTTCCCACCTTAACCATGAAAGCCAGCTGAGTGACTCTGGGCCTGTCACTTTCTCTTAACTGAATTCACTTTACAGGATTGTTGTTGTGGAAAAATAGGAGGAAGTAATATTAGAAGTGCTCACCACCTTGAGTTTATAAAAATAATGAAATGCAAGATATTAAATAAAATAAAGTATACTCCCCTGATTGCGGCCTGTGTGGTACAGTCCAATCTTCTTCAGGACCTTGTCATCTCATTCTGCTTCTACCGAATGTTCTTCAGAGGCAGAAAAATGGTCCACCAGGTTTTACAGAATGTCTCTCTCTTTGTGTCTATGCACACAAAATTGAAGAACTGCTTTCGCTGTCAATATTTGGTTGCTCAAATTCTTATTTTTCCCAAAGCATGAAAAGCAGTGTATTTCTCCTTAAAGAGCAAATTCAGTACCAAAACTGAATACAGCTGTGCTTTTGAAAGGCAAAGAACAAAAGTTTCAGCTTGCTGAAGTCATTCAGCTGGGAAACAAGAGTTTAACACTAGTAGTAAACAGCATAATTGAGCAATGTAATTTCAGTGGGGTATTTTGTATCTGTCTGCTAAGATTATTATCATTGACATGATGCTGGACAGATGCAGGATTGTAGTTCGAACCAAACAATGGAGGCAATATTGGGAATAAATCCAAAGTGTTCTCCATTGTTTGCAAAAGTAGTTTTTACCTCGTTATTTGATCCATAATTTCTCACCTTTCATTATGCATATGCTTCTACATAGAGACACACACAGCTTTCACTCAGTGGGATGCCTTCTTTTTTTTTTGGTCTTTATGATTTCAAAGGGGATTGTTTATTTTTGTCATGAGTAAAATGGAAAGCAACAAAAGCTTCCTGAAAATATGCTGCCACCATTTAAATGCCTAATTGGCTTAGACAGATTAAGGGGGAAATAGGAGAGCCATTGACAGAGAGTTTCCGCTCTTGGGATAAGACTCAGAAATTTCTTAGACAATCATTTCCTCCTAGCTAACCTCCCTTACACCACAAATGCTAGTGCGCACACACACACGCAGAGAGAGAGAGAGAGAGAGAGAGAGAAGAGAGAGAGAGAGAGAGAGAGAGAGATCAAATGGCAGGCTGTACTTATTACAGCATGATCCATCTCAGACTTGATATTAAATCGTCAGCAACATTCTCAGTTTTATATGGAATGTAGGTATTTTTATCTTGAAATTTTATATATTTAGGAGTCAAGTTCACTCATCATTCTTTGACACATGAGCCCATTTAAAAAAAAATCAAGTATCTTCAAAAGCGTAAATGAGAAGACAGGCATTCTTGTTGGTACTTCCCTCTTACATGGGACATTGGGCTGCAGCCAGAGTTGGGATCTGACAGGGTTAACTACCAGTTTGGTGATTTACAATGTGCTTCCCTGCAGGCTGCACGTGTGTGTAAATCTTCGTCAGCTTGCTGCCTGGACAGCTGAGCAGCGCTGCGTGTAGGGAAGCAGCGTTTGAAAAAGCACTTTTTCCCTGCTTTTTCAACTGCAGCTGTGCTTCACATGCAGCTGAGGTTGAAAAAGCAGGAAATAAAGGTCAGGTAAGAGCCCGGGTGGGCGGGTGTGCCAAAACAGCAGCAGACATAGAACCGGTTCAGAGCTACCGGTTCTACAGAGCCAGACAGAACCGGTAGAATCCCACCCCTGGCTGCAGCATTACCCAAAATGCAGAATGAAATTCTACAGTGGGAAGCTGAAGAAGGCAGCTCCCTATATGATGAGTATCCTCATTATTTTGGATTCTGAATGGCAAACGGAGCCTGCTTAACCCAAGTAGTCTTTCTATTAGATCTGGCTTACAATATTTGGAACCAGGTCACCAATCAGAAGGACCCCTTTATTTCCCCCCACCTCCAAAAGATGCCTTTAATGCCTTTACACAGCTATAATTTATGAAGAAAAACTTACAGCTACTGCACCTTATGATGGCCTGATGCCAGGTTGTTACATCTCATCATCTTTTCTTGTACAGTACATTAGAAGTACCAGAACTGTCCCAAGCTTTAGATGAGTCGAATTCGATTGGGGGAGGATTCTAGTATGTGAAACCTGGAGAGATTTAGAGCTACTCCATCCTGAACCAACACCTAGCAGGATGTCCCATTCAGAAAGATCAGAGCCTTGAAAGAACCAAAGTACCTTGATTAGTTCATTCTCCTCTTTGAAACCAACTAAGGTCAATTCAGGTAATCCATAGAGCAAAACGGAACATCTGGAGCAAGGCTGTCAAACTGGGGGCCCATGAACCAGATGCATCACGAGCAGGCCATGCCCAACCCAGCTCTGCGAAGGGGGAAAAAACATCACAAAATGTCACATGATGGCAACATGATGCCACAAGTTTGACACCCGTGAGCCAGGGGTGGGATTCTACCAGTTTTGTCCGGCTCTGTAGAACCGGTAGCTCTGAAGAGCAGCAGACATAGAACCGGTTCTATGTCTGCTGCTGTTTTGGCTCACCTGCCCGCCTGGGCTCTTACCTGACCTTAATTTCCTGCTTTTCCAACCTCAGCTGCCATGCAAGGCACAGCTGCGGTTGAAAAAGCAGGAAAAAAGTGCTTTTTCAAACGCTGCTTCCCTGCACGCAGCACTGCTCAGCTGCCCAGGCAGTAAGCTGACGAAGATTTACACACACGCAAGGAAGGACATCGTAAATCACCGAATCAGCAGTTAAACTTGTCAGATCCCACCCCTGCCGTGAGCCAGAGGACAATGCAAATAGCTACTCAGGTAATTCTTTTTTACATCAAGCTCTATTCTTGATGTAAAAGATTGCTTCAGCTGGGGCAAGACTGTATATATTCAGTCAACGATTTGAAGGAAATATCAGAGTATTTACTCTAACCATCAGTCAAAGATTTGAAGGAATAGCAGAGCATTTACAAAAAACAGATGACATTTTGCAGGTGTTCTAGTGTACATATGATGGGGAAGCACCCTAAAGTTTTAGTGTTAACATATAAAGTCTTTCATGACATGGGTCCTCAATATTTAAGGGAGCGTCTTCTTCCGATATCGAATGCCGGCCGCCCTGTGCGGGCTCATAGGCAAGGACTCCTCGGGATTCCATCGGCGGGTCAGTGCCGATTGGTAACTCCCCGATGACAAGCCTTTTCTGTTGCGGCCCCTGACCTCTGGAACCAACTGCCTTTGGAGCTCCGCCTGGCCCCTGACCTCCGCACCTTTCGCCATGAGCTAAAAACTTGGTTGTTTGATCAACCCGGGCTGTGACCCCTCCCCCCCGGGTTGGGATAGTTTTAATGGTTTTAGTTTATTATATTTGGACTTGTAATTTAAATTTAATAGTTTTTTAAGTATTTATTGTGTCATATTTTAACTGTGAGCCGCTCCGAGTCTTCAGAGATGGGGCGGCATACAAGTGCAAATAAGAAAGAAAGAAAGAAAGAAAGAAAGAAAGAAAGAAAGAAAGAAAGAAAGAAAGAAAGAAAGAAAGAAAGAAAGAAAGAAAGAACACTAAATTGGGGAAACTAGAGACACAGTTCTTCAGCTTTCATTTCATTTCATTCATTTTAATTCACTTTCAGTTCCTTCGCTTCATCTTTCACTTACCCTAAGTCAAGAGCATTTCCCCCATATTACGAGCAGAACTCAGCTACACTGAGTGATGATTGTTAGATGAGAGAACCTGGCCTAAAGCCGCTTCCAGTTCCAAAAGAGCACACCCACCGACCATTAAAATGCTGAGTGGGTGTGCTCTGGGGCAGGCCTAAACTACTGCACAGTGTTTCAATAAATAAAGTATTATGTTTGCAATCTAAAGCCATGGGTAAATTATAGGCAAAGAGAGGGGGGAGGGAATCATCCTGCATTCAGAGTCTGGTTCTCGTCTCCCTAACCGAATGAATTTACTGGGAAGAAAGCAACAGCTGCCTGCCTTGATGGAGATCTATTTATGTAAAATGCTCCACTGCCACCTTTCATGCATTTTCCTGCTGACAATGCTCATAACCATCATAACTCTCCTAAGCTACATACTCACATGGCTGGGGTGATTTTGCAGGCTTTTGCAGTTCATTGTCGTCTAGCTGCATTACACTTTCGCTCCACTCTTCTGCCCACAGGGAAAAATCACCAGGGGAGGCTGGTCTTAGTGCTTTTTGTTTTGTTTTTGTTTTGCAAACTTGTTATCTAAGAACCAAAGTCAAGTCTTAGAAGGGATACAAAGATATTGGGGACCTCTCCCCTCAGGTTCCATTCCCAGGGAATGCATATTTTAATTATTTTTATTTTTTATTTCATTAGACTTGTATGCCGCCCTCTCTCCCTAAGGACTCAGGGTGGCAAACAATAAAAGAAACTCAATACAAAATTACAGTAAAAAAGCATTAAATGAATACAAGCCTAATCAATTATACAAAATTTAAAATTAATTAAAACAAATATTAAAAACCAACCCACGCCCCCCCGAGGTCAGTCCAGACTGGCCTGTTGGAACAGCCAGGTCTTCAGGTCCCGGCGGAAGGAGCGGAGATCGGGGGCCAAACGGAGGTCCACAGGGAGTTGGTTCCATAGGGTGGGTGCTCCCACAGAGAAGGCCCTACCCCTGGGCACTGCCAGTCGACAATGCCTAACCGACGGTACCCCAAGGAGGCCCTGCCTGTGGGAGCGTGCAGGCGATCAGAATGTGATGCTGGCAGGAGGCGTTCCGCAGTACCCTGGACCCAAGCCATGTAGGACTTTATGAGTTGTTACTAACACCTTGAATCTCACCTGGAAGGCAACCGGCAACCAATGCAGGTCACGCAGGAGGGGTGTAACATGGGAGTATCGGGACACCCCCATCACAACCCGCGCAGCCACATTCTGCACCAGCTGCAACCTCCGGGTGGTCCGCAAGGGCAATCCCATGTAGAGAGTGTTGCAGTAGTCAATTCGGGAGGTGACAAGCGCATGAGTGACTGTCCGTAGGGCATCTCGGCTCAGGTAAGGGCGGAGCTGGCAAACCAGCCAAACCTGGGCAAAGGCCCCCCTGGCCACAGCTCCCACCTGCTCCTCCAAACTGAGCTTAATGCATTTATTATTCAAATTTATACAGCCCCACCCACCTCCCCCCCTCACAGAGGACTGTTTATTTCTTTAAAGCATACAATGTCAGGGATGAGTGGTGTGGTGGCCTAGAGGTGGAACTTTTGCCTCACAATCAGGAAGTTTGATCCTAGGTAAAGGCAGATATTTCTCTCTCTGGGCATGATGAGAATATATCTGCTGAATATAACTCTGCATTGGTGACAGGAAGAGCATCCAGCCAGTAAACATTCAGTTCCATTCAGCTGCCCAGACTCCACCCCACAAGGGGCTAGGGGGTCATTAAAAGGAGACAATGATAAAATGTCAGGGATGCTACACATGCTAGATACAATGCAGTTCCTGACAGGCTAGATTGCTAGTTCATCCTGTTCAGCCTCTCCGTGCCCATCCTTGGTGTACTGTGTGGGGCAAACTAGTTTTACACCACTTAGCTAGCAGCACTTGGGTTGCTGACTGTTCCAAGTTCCTCCGTCAGTCTCATCTCACCTCGTGTTGCGATGCCTTGCATCTGGCCAGGCCCAGTGCCAACTTCTGCTCTCCGCACACACAAATGCAGCTACAGGTTGTTGTTTTTTCCTTCACCAAAGTGGTACCCATTTATCTATTTGCAATATTGCCTGCTTTTGAATTGCTGGGTGGGCAGGAGCTAAGGGTTGAGTGACGGGAGTTCATTCTATCTTATGGAGCAGGGCTCATGGAGTGCAGAGCATTTCTGGCAGGCAATTCCAGCATCATTAAGCCACCATGTCCCCTACAAAGGGGACTCCGAGGAGCTCACAACAATATTTTTAAACTCCCATCAATAAGTATTTGTCCATTGTGAAAACAATTCATCAAGGCAACAAATTAATACCTGTTTCTCTCTCTGGATCAAGTGTTGAGGGTTGGGATTATTTCCATGTTCACTAAGTCTCTTCTGTCAGAGAGTTTTGCTTTGTTTTGGTAGAAATCTTTATAGTCCTATTATACTCACTTTATTCACACCCCTACATATTCAGCTATCACTCTTCATTAGCCCGGGGGACTCAGCACGGCTGTGTAGCTGTTTGAATGTGGAAAGAGAAGCTGGCTGGATGTGAGGTTGTGTGTTGTGATCCAAATTTATTTCTCTCTACAATAAATAAATGTAAAGATCACCTTCAGCATGTCCATCTGCCAAGTCTTAAGAAAGAATGAATAGGTATAATGTTATTCTCTGGTGATCATCATCTTCTGGCTGTTTTCTCTGACAGACTCGCATGTTTTCAGCAGAATCTCTTCCAGTATTTTGTAGAGGGCAACCGGTGAATATATCCTGCATAAACTGAAGCTCATTATTCCATCCCTGCTAAGTACTTACGGAGTCTTTCTCCTATCTACCTGTTCTATGCTGACTTCATTTGTTTCAAAAGAGCCTACCCATCATTGATTTGCAAGCAAACAAAGTGTTTGTTCTCCAGGTCAATACTTAAGAAATTGGCTCTTTCTTTTGCTTAGCCCAAGATTTCCAAGGTGGCTTATGCATCAAAAACAGTAGAATTTGTTATGTATGTAGGTTTGAAGTCATTGGTTTAGTTTGAACTGTTCTTGTAAAGTGTTAGAAATGATTGGTTTAAAAGTGCGGGAAAAACCCTGCACTCTGATTGGCTGGTAACTGCGGCTGCTGGCTATAAGTAGCAGCCACAGCTCAGCCAAAGCGGGTCTGTTCTGAGCTGTAGTCACTAATAAACTAAAGAGCTTGAAGCACTCCGCCTCTGTCTCTTCATGCAAACTTAACACTGGCGACGAGGGTGGGATTTTCCCTGAAGAGAAGGCAACGCGGAACAGAAGAAGAGCGAGATGGCTGCGCTGAACACACCCCCAGCCCCGTTCGATCCGATGGCAGAAGACTGGGAATCGTATGTAGATCGTTTCCAAATGTATCTGGAAGGAAACGATCTAGCCGACATTTCCGAGAAGCGGAAGAGGGTGGTCTCCCTTACGTACTGTGGTCCAGCAGATGGCGAAGGCATTGCCAGGAGCTGCAGACGTGAAGGTAATGGACTGGCCTGACTTAGAAAAGCTGTTAAGAGCCCATTACACGCCACAAATATGTGCCTCATTAAGAGACACAAGTTTTACCGTCGTGATCAGGGGGAAAACGAAAACGTAAACGACTTCGTGGCAAGTTTAAGAGACATTGGGGGTGCATGTGAATTTAACAGTTTAGAAGAGGCCATGCGTGATCAATTTGTTTTGGGCCTTAAAGACAAGGTATTACAGAGCAAGTTATTAATGAAACCTAGGATCACGCTGAAAGAAGCAATAGAAGAAGCCTCTTCAGCAGAAGCTACCAAGTCCTCAGCAGCAGCCATGAAAAAGATTAACAAGGCCACAAGCCATCCTGATGTGGAAAAGTCCACAACAACTCATTGTGAGCAAATAGATTCTGAGTCAGACTGTAGTGAGGTGGAGGAAGGAATTTACAGACTCAGAATGGAGCGGAAAAAGAAAGACCTGGGAAGAAAGAGGCAAGATTTCTCCTGCAGAGGTTGGGGGGGGAAGCCATCCCCGCACTGAATGCAAGTTTTTAGACACCATTTGCCTCCGTTGTGATAAAAGAGGACACCTAGCAAGAGTCTGCAAATCATCCAGAACTCCACCCAACAAAAGGAAATTTCCTGCAAACAAAGACAAAGAATTCAAGCCCAACAATCTCAGTGAGAAAATGGGGTGCAGCACAGAAGCAAGGGGGAAGAATGAAACTCATCAGACAGTAACTATTGGTCATTCATCTTCTATCAATAACAGAAAAGTGCATGTCAAGGTACTTATTGAAGGAAGGCCTTGCCAAATGGAAGTGGACTCAGGCTCATATCTGTCTATGGTGTCATGGGACACTATTCACAGACTACTCCCAAACATTCAGAAGAAGCATTTCAAGAAGCAAGCGCTGACTCTTAAAGACTACCAAGGGAACAAGATTCCAGTAGTTGGAACAAGAGAATTCAATGTGAAGTTCAAAGGCCACACCAAATGCCTGCCCCTGACCATCGTGGACAAGGATCGCCCAAGTTTGCTGGGACTTGAGTGGTTCAACCCGCTGGGCATCGAGGTGACTGGCATCAATCACATGAGCAACACTGAATGGGAGGAGGCCTTGAAGTCTGAGTTTCCAGAGGTCTTCAGCGATGGATTAGGCAAGTACTTGGGACCCCTATCACTTTCAATCTAGATCCCAAGGTACCACCAATCGTTTAAAGCCCAGAAGGGTCCCATTTGCCTTAAAGGAAAAATTGATGCACAATTAGATAAATTAATAACTCAAGGGGTTTAGAGCCCACTGACCACTCCAGGTGGGAGACACCCATAGTCACGCCAGTCAAGGCTGATGGGTCTGTGAGAATCTCGGAGACTACAAGGGCACATTGAACCATGCGCTACAACAGAGCGCATATCCAGTTCCAGTGGTGCATCATTTATTACATTCTCTTGGCGGGGGCACAGTCTTTGCCAAATTGGATCTGGCCCAGGCATATCAACAGTTAACAGTTGATGATGCCACTGCAGAGGCCCAAACCATTGTGACTCATAGAGGTGCTTTCAAATGCAAAAGGTTGCAATTTGGAGTAAGTGTGGCACCAGGCATCTTCCAAAGCCTTATGGAAAGAATGCTCCAAGGACTGCCAGGGGTAGTGCCTTATTTGATGATGTGCTAATCTCTGCTGAAAATGACATTCAGTTACTCGAGAGACTCAGAGAAGTCCTAACCAGATTCAAGGAAGCGGGGTTAAAAGTCAAAGAAGAAAAATGCACACTTAGAACTGACAAGGTAGAGTTCTTAGGCTATATGATTGACAAACATGGTATTCACCCCACAGAAGCCAAGGTTCAGGCAATCAAAGAAGCCCCCAGGCCTAAATGCAAAACAGACTTGCAAGCTTCCTGGGACTCATTAACTTCTATCACATGTTTCTACCTCAGAAGGCAACCATTGCAGAACCACTACACAGATTACTAGACAAAAAGTCTGCATGGGTCTGGGGCAGGAAAGAACAAGCTGCCTTTAACACTATTAAGAGACAACTCACTTCTGATTCTGTACTGATACAGTTCTCTGAGAATTTGCCAGTTGTACTGACTTGTGATGCATCCCTTTTGGAGTGGGGGGTGTTGAGCCACATGCTTCCCAGTGGGAGGGAAGCCCCTATTGCATCTTACTCTAGCACCTTGACTAAAGCAGAGAGAAATTACAGCCAACTGGACAAGGAAACCTTGGCAATTGTTGCAGCTGTCAAGAAATTCCATGAGTATCTATATGGGAGAACATTTACTATTGTCACAGATCACAAACCTGTTTTAGGCATTGTGGCAGGGGACAAACCAACGCCCACAATCCTGTCACCAAGAATGCTGAGATGGACTGAATATCTTGCTGCTTATTCATACAAACTCATCCACAGGCCTGGAAAAGACATTGGGCATGCAGATGCTTTGAGTCGCTGCCCACTTCATTCACACACTGAGGCTCCTGCTCCTGAGACTTACACCTTTTTTCTAGAAACTGTTGCCAAGCTACACGCTGTTGAAATTGCCAGAGAGACTGCCAAAGACACTTTATTGGCTCCTGTTATAGGCTGGATTAAGAAAGGTTGGCCACTTCAAGATCTACCTCAACTTGCCCAACCTTTTAAATCCAGGCAAACTGAATTATCTGTATTAAGAGGATGTATTTTGTGGGGTAACAGGGTGGTTATTCCTGCACAACTACAAAAAGAGGTTTTGGAAATGTTACATGAGGGTCATCCGGTAATTGTCAGAATGAAGGGATTGGCCAGGAGTTATGTATGGTGGCCAGGTATTGACAAAATGGTTGAACACTGGGTTGCATCCTGTCCCAACTGTCAGGAAGTCAGGCCCGCCCCACCTCTCGGCCCCAAACAGGAATAGGAATGTCCTAGGGGCCCATGGTCCAGGATTCACATTGACTTTGCTGGCCCTATCAGAGGGCACACTTTCCTTATTATAGTAGATGCATATTCCAAATGGCTAGAGGTTATCCCTATGGCATCCACCACAGCTGAAGCTGTCATCAAGCAGCTTAAGAGGCTTTTTGTAACTCATGGGTTACCTGATGTCCTCGTTTCTGACAATGGTCCTCAATTTACATCCAACCTTTTTGAATCATATCTAGCACAGCAGGGTATCAGACATGCCCTTACAGCCCCTGGGCACCCTTTGGCTAATGGCCAGACTGAACGCATGGTACGCTTTACCAAGGAAAAACTTCAGCAATTGGGTCCTGGGGACATCACTGAGAAAGTTGAAAAACTACTCAGTGTCCAGCATATCACTCCTAACCCATCAACTAACTTATCCCCAGCAGAGTTGTTGATGGGTAGGAAACTCAGGTCTCCCCTTGACCGCCTTCATCCCACTTACGCACCTAACGCACCACTAGATTCAACTAGCAAAATTCGCACGTTCAGTGTGGGTGATTCTGTTTATGCTAAGAACCTTATGGGTGAACCTTCATCGATTCCTGCTGAGATAACCCAAATCACAGGCCCTAGGTCTTACAGGGTACAAACAGAGGATGGTGTCCTCTGGAGCAGGCACATTGATCAGTTAAGATCCAGATTACCTCAGGAACATCGCAATTGCTCCTCTCTGGTTCCCATCCTAGTACCTCTTCTAGGGGGGAAGGGGAGGATCATGAGGATGATCAGCAAGCAAGAATCAACCCCATGTGTAACAAGCCAACACAACAGGAACCATCCCAAAACCTGTCACAATGCCAAAATCCATCCTTACAAGTGGAAGACTGTACATCACTACCTGACTTAGGGTGCTGACAGGGTTGGAGATGGATTGGGAGGAGATACCAGGTTGTAGTAACCAAACAGGTTCTACCATTACTACAAGTCCAAGTAAGGAAATGTCAGCAGACACATTTCCTCTCTCACAAGGTGAGAACCTTAAAACATCTGAACCACGTAGGTCTCAACATACACGTAAGAGCCCCACCTATTTAAAAGAATACATTAGATAGATGGGGTTTGAGTATGGACTGAACCTAGTGGGGAGGGGTGTTATGTATGTAGGTTTGAAGTCATTGGTTTAGTTTGAACTGTTCTTGTAAAGTGTTAGAAATGATTGGTTTAAAAGTGCGGGAAAAACCCTGCACTCTGATTGGCTGGCAACTGCGGCTGCTGGCTATAAGTAGCAGCCGCAGCCCAGCCAAAGCGGGTCCGTTCTGAGCTGTAGTCACTAATAAACTAAAGATCTTGAAGCACTCCGCGTCTGTCTCTTCATGCAAACTTAACAGAATCCAACAACAAATACTCATCTCACTTTGATTATGTCCTGTTTACAAGGGTGGCTGATATTGAACTGAGCAGTTCAAACAGTAAAAGGGAGGGCAGCCACCCATTCAGAATTTAGAGAGGGGAGAAGATTAATTATTTATTTGTAGAGTGATGGGAACACTATGACAAATGATTGTACTAAGAAGAAAGATTATTAGATGTTCCAAAGATTATTTTAAAGAAGACAACATCAAAATAAGACCACTAGCTACTTAGACCTTCCTCCATTTTAAATTCTTTATAGAATTTTGTTTCTTCTTGGAAAAAAAACCAGGTGGGGCTGAAGGTAAAGATTCATGAGTCCTGGAAATTTGATCTAGCCTGAATATGAATGAGCTCTCCTCAATTTCACAGATTTGGAAGTTGTTAAGAAAATATCTATTGCTGTCTGTAATATGTACAGGAAAGGGAAAAGGGGGAAAGAAGGAGAGGAGGGGGAGGGGGAGGGGGGAGGAGGGGGAGGAAGAGGAGATGTATTCCTTGAATGTCTAAACCATTTAAAAAGTGGGCAATCTTCATCACATCCTATGACACTGAATTCCATAACATAAGTCTTGATATTCCTGCTAGTAAAACCATCTTTTGTTTTTCTTGGCCCTAGGCGTAACACGAGAAAGAGTTTCTGATAGCAATATAGAAATATGAAAATAAAGGTGGGGGGATAGGCCTCATCCTCTAAATAAAGAACATTGGTGATTGGGGAAAAAAACTCTATTTTTCTCTTTCTTTGAATATGCCTCATGCATAAAAGGTGCACGGCAAGTAATAATAGCATTAGGAAGACCCCCTCTTGCCTGCTGGGGGTTATCCTCTGATGTCACTGCAAGTAATAATAGCATTAGGAAGACCCCCTCTTGCCTGCTGGGGGTTATCCTCTGATGTCACTGCAAGAGGGAATGAATTTTTTCCTCAGTGCAGGCTGTCAGCGAGGCAGCTGTGGATTTCCTTAAAGTAATAGAAGTCTGAAAATAGAAAAAGTATTGATTGAGGCTTTCTTCCCTTCAAGGGAAGAGCAAAAAAGGCCCAGCAGGTAAAATAGAAGACTTGTTTGCAGGAGAAAGTAAAACATGTTTGAGGAAGGTAAGGAGTTGCTGAGGAAGTCTCTGTGTTTATTTATTTCCATATTTTTATTAAGAGATGGGGTGATGGGGGATTAAATTAAAAAGAAAAGTCAAATCCACAACAGTTCTTAGTCTGCAAACTCTTCCCACAGGCTACCTCATAATTCTAGTTTTTAAAGAACATTCCTGGGTAGAGAAATTTTTCTGTAGGCAGAAAGGTACCCAGGAGGCAAGATTACAAGTCTTCACACTCTGTGTATGTGTGTGTGTGTGTGTGTGTGTGTGTGTGTACATGCACATACTTTCCTAAAGGAAAGGAGATGTTAACTGGTAGAGGGATTTTCAAAGAAGTGTGCTCCCTATCTTCATTCTGAAGTTGTATCAGAAGGTTCAAGTTCCTGTTGATTTATGTATCTGGGATACAGTGGAGTGGAGTGATAGAGTTATCTACTACGGTTGGGTGAGTGCTGTTATTTATCTAATTTTGATAGGTTGGCACTCTGTGTGGATAGACATTTTTAAAAAAACACAGATTTTAAGATGGAAATTTGGATAAAACTATGTTAAATTAGTAATATGCAAATGCCTTGGAGGCAAGTTTGTGCATTGACCAAATAAAGCTACTTTCTCACTCTCTGGGAAAGTCTATGGTTTTGTACAATCACTGTGCCTCATTGATAGAATTGTAGATAATCTTCCACATAATATTGCTTAAATTGATTAGACATGCATGGTTTTTTCCGTCAATTCTTTTTTCTTATTCCAAACAAGTTGTGCATTGTCTTCTGACTGGTCATACTAGGAGCTTTCAATCTGGAAGCATCTTAAGATGAGAAAGCCAAGACAAGCATGACCTATCAAAATATATTATAAAGTTATTCAGCCTTTTCTTCCCTAGCTGATTTTTCTAGTAAGAAAATAGAAGATGTGTTACTACATACAGTGGAATTAGATAGGAGAGATGGATATCTGGGCTTCCTACCATGGTTACTTTATTTTTAAAAAAGTAGTTCCTCTATTTCTTGGGTGTTCAGACTTACATACATATGGAACTGTATGGATGTGTGTCTTGAATGTTTACATTCAAAATCCATTTTAACACACTGTTAATGAGAGTTCTCTATTTTTTTGTTTTGCTCCTTGAGTAATAAGTATTTTTTCTCATTAATTTGGAGAAAAGTATCCTTGAATATGTATTCTATTACCAACACATTTCACACATAATTCAAAGCATTGGCAATGATCTCACTTGGTCATCTCCCTTTTCCATCGTTGCAAGAAGATAAACATATCTATCTATCATATATCTATCCATCCATCCATCCATTAGTTTTATCCATCTATTATCTATCTGCCCTAATTAATGATGCCAACTGAACCAGCTGAATCCTGGTTCAAGTGAATTGGAGCCCAATCCACAAATCTCTTGGAGATGAATTATGGGGCTTTGAACTTTATGCCAGCATGAGCACCACAGCCTCTCTGCTGTTTATTAAAGCAATCAAACCATATAGCCTTCCTAGCACAACTGGAAAAAAATATATACAGCCACTTTAATATCACATCAATGGCTCAATATCTGGGAGCAGAAATGTCTTTCTGTTTAAGGCTCGCACAAAAGGATGACAAAGTTGGTTTCCTTTAAGAATAGCAGAGGTGCTTGGCTTTTTTTGGAACCCATTTGGAAAATTTACACAGTCTTAATATAGAATTGTTGAGATCAGATAGGTGAGGAATTAATAGAGTAGAAATCTGAAAAGGTGTTGAATGAAATCGCTACAAAATCAAAAGAGGCTGGGAGCATGAAATAATAGACAACATTTCTCCATCCCAAGAGTGTGGGTAGAAAGGTCTTTTACCAGGCCAGCTAAGAATTCATTGTGCAAGTGACCTTTATATGATTATTGTTTATGCTTTCTTGGTGCGAGGTAAAGAAGGAAAAAAAGAATATTCCAATTTATTTCAAAGGTTACCTATTAGAACTGAATATTTAGTATGGCTGCATTATCATATTGCATAGATTTCACCTAAGAGATTGGACTTTCGGTATGAGATGTCCTTGTGCCACTTTTTACTTCCTGCCATGAAGGTATATATAGAAGTTGGAGAAGACGCTTGCTCCTTTTCCAAGAGGAGCCATAGTTTCCTAGACTCAGCTGTCATTAACAAATAAAAAGTAGAAGTATATTCTAGAAGTAGAGATATAAAGCAAATTGTGTAGTCATCCTTCTCTTCTTTTTGTAAGGAAAGTCTGTCCCATATTTCTGGGTTTTTAGTCAATAGATGAACAGGCCTAAATGATGATTGATTAAAGATGTCTGGATTGTCAATTTTTGTTAACCGAAGTGATAATTTATTATCCCCTCCTTTAAATTAAAAACAAAACAGAAAGGAACGGAAATCTAAGCAACTGGGGAATATGGTTTATCTACCTACATGACAGCAAACAGAATACCTGAGCAAAAAGAGGAGTTAGTAAAATTCTTCCTTACTGTGACTTTCTAAGTTTGCAAACTGAAGAATAATTACTGATTATTCCAAATTGTCCACATCAGACCTGATTCAGAAAAGGTAATTAGCAGTGACACAAAGCTACTACTTGCCTGCAACTTCTTAAGGCAGCTGTGTCTTTTTCAGGATTACTGGCTCTTGCCACAGCAGGCAGCCATATAATCCTCCCCACCCCTGCCCGAAAAAAGACACCGCTACTTCAAAGTAAGCAGTGCTGTTTCTGTGCTTCCTCACAAATATTTTCCCCACTGTTTCCAAAGTATTACACACCCCCAAGTATTATTGCAGGATGTCAGCTGAGACACAGAATTATGTCAGCCCTGAAAATTAATCTATCATCATTATTATGTCCATTTGTTAGATTGTATGACAACCATGCAGACTCGTTATCCAGTCTGGTGGGTTGCTGCAGCTGAGACACAGAATTATGTCAGCCCTGAAAATTAATCTATCATCATTATTATGTCCATTTGTTAGGATTGTATGACAACCATGCAGACTCGTTATCCAGTCTGGTGGGTTGCTGCTTTAGAGAGGTGTAAGTGAATGGATGAAGCTAACAAAAGAAGCACTGGAATTAAAAAGATTTGGAGGGCTGCCTGATGTATATATTTTATGATGTTACATGCTATGAATTTTTTTCTTTTATTATGTTATTATAAATCTTGTTACATTATGTTATTTCAATGCAATGCTATTTATACAGTATAATTAAATTTAGAATTTCTGTGGCATTACAAATTTGAAAGAAGCCAGGAAAAGTATCTGTTCATTTAAATGTTTTTATATTGTTATTCCACCCCCATCCCCCCCAGTGGTACTGGCAGCAGCAATCAATTTTTTTGATCTGCTTTTCCACTGAAAGACTGTTTTAGGAGCTGAATAGATTTCCTACATTTTAGCCCTTGAGAATGTTAGCCACAGATAGAACTGCATTGCCTGTAACCCAGGTTTACCCATTGAAAAAAAGTGATGAATGAAATGTACCAATTGGTAGACTGACTGCCCAAAGTGCTCATTCACCAGAATTATTAGCAATTATAGACCTCTTCTCTGACACAGTCTGGCCTTTCAAAACAACAACAAAATCTGCAGGTGCAAAAATAAACTTGTCACCACACCAGCATTAAGGCAAAAGTTTTACTATTTAGGGCAACACAAACAAGGTATCTAATTGTCAGGCAGATGATTTGTATTTAACTGTAATGCATTTTTGTTTCTCTTTAAATCTCCTTAAACTGTCAGCGCCAATGAACTAGAGATTTGTGCTGTTTTAGAGACAGCCATCATTTAAAATTTCTATTGATGAATTCATCCTGGACACTTAAAATGTGAATAGCATAAAGCCATTAACCCTCCCACACAAAGCTTGGCAGCAATATTATCTTCGGTTTCCTTGAGCTGAAGAAAGTATCTGAGAGCTAAATGTACTACTTCTCGCTGACTTCATTGACTAGAATATTAATAACGCTGAATTGTTGTAATGTTTTGAAGACCAGTCCAAAAATCCCAGTTATAGAAGGAGAACGTAAGTTTGTTGGGAACATCTCTTACCTATATTCAAAATAATCACTTGTTGTACTTCTTTTTGTCAACCCCAGCTCAATAAACAAGAGTATGGCCTTGAAAACTCATATCAATTTGATTCTAGGTTCCTTAGGAAAACCTGCTTCTAATATCCAGTTTTGTAGGTGTTACAATGACCTGTGGATCTCCAAGGATCCCTATTATTAGCAATAATACCAGTGTTGATGCTAGAAGCTGTATTTTCCAGGATTACACCCTCTCTGATATATCCTACCCAGAAAACCATAATTAGTATCTGCATGTTATCTGGATACTGATTATATTACCGTTTGGGTAATAGCATGTCTTCAAGAAAACAAACAAGATCAGAGAGCACCAAGAACCCCTCATTTCAACCCTGAGCTACAAATATGGGCATCCATGTTTCTGAGAGCATTGTGATGAAGATAAATGCACACATGATTTAAAATAACTACAAATGTTGCTGATTTTATTTCACTTTCTAACTGTCATGCTTGATTTTTCCATTTTTATTTATGCTGTGCTTCTCTGTTTCTTTAATGGTGTGAAAATTATCTGTGGTTTGTTATGGTTAGTCGGTCTGAGCACCTGTTTTGTGGAAGGTGTGATAAATAAATAAATATGTTTTCATTCTCTGCCCATCCTCAATAGGACTTTCTTTTCTCATGGACTTAACAAAAGGGCTGGTGGTAACTTTTCTAAAGCTCTAGAACAAAGACATAACAATGCTAAGGTCCATATACTTTCTAATAATCTTTGGCACATATTGTGACACAGTGGTGGGATTCAATTTTTTTTTACTACCGGTTCTCTGGGTGTGGCTTGGTGGGCATGGCTTGGTGGGCATGGCAGGGTTACTACAAAATCCCCATTCCCTCCCCACCCCACTAACCTGCTTTCCAGCTCCGTTCTCCTATGCAGGGCAACCAAAAAAGACCCAGCCAATCAGCTGGGACCCGGGAGGCAGAGAATAGATGGGGGCGGGGCCAGTCAGAGGTGGTATTGGCTGGTTCTCTGAACTACTCAAAATTTTCGCTACCAGTTCTCCAGAACTGGTCAGAACCTGCTGAATACCACCTCTGTTGTGACAGTATCTTTTTAAAACTGTTCTAGACCAGCAGACTCATCTGTTATTCAAAGACACCAAATAAGCCCTTGTTGAATTTTATAAACACTTCTAACATTTATCAGCAGTATGTTGGGTACATCACATGATGATCTGACAATGAAATCTAATACTCCAGCAAAACTGAAGTTTCAATCTCCTAGAAGTTTTCTTCTCCTGAAAAAGATGTGTTTGTTTTTCTACCTCATTCTGAGGATGATTTACAATTTCTTTATACTTCTATTTTGACAATAGGACAAAAAACGTAATTCTCTCATCTCTTCCCCATTACACATTTCCCCCCTCTCTGGTGGCCCTGGTTTCCCCAGCAATAAATAAATAAAAATAAAACCTCATTGGATGATTATCGTCTCATGAAATATAACTGAGAAGTTGCCAGCTGCTCTAGAAAATCATATATATACATACTTATTTTAGTCACTGCTTAATGAAAATAATGCAAGTATGTTATATTGTATCCATAATTTATATTGACATTTTTATATTTATATTTTATATATTTATATACAGTTTTTATGTATTTTTTAAAATTTATTGTTGTGCCCAAAGTACTTTCAGTAGAGTGGATGGCTATAGAAATTTGTTTAATAAATAAAAATAAATTCATTTTCCACCATACTGAATAATGAAATTTCCATGCAGTATGAAAATCAAATGTTTTTAGCAGTTCCATCGCCTGGATTGTGAATTCAGCAGCCTGGATGAATTGGGGACCAGAAATGTCCGTTAATTACTATCTGCCAATTAAAGGTAAAATCCTAGGCTGTTCTTAATTGTCTTGATAGGTCTGTAGAAGCAAAAGGAAGTATATTGAGAGTTTTCCAAATAATATTTCAAGACCGTGATCCTTTATGCCAGCCTTCTCCAGAATTGATGATCTCATCTCTGAGGTGACAACAAACAGGATTCCTCTATTAGATCCTCTTAATAGGTTCCTCAAGCAACGGATTGATCTCATCTTAGCATTTCTTACATGTATTCTTCTTACTATCTTCTGTTACACCCTCTTGCCTCACCCCAATTTTGCCTCTAGCTCTTCCACAGGCTTCAAGATATTCCTGTGCAGCGGGTGCCTTATAAATATTGTTTCACTGTCACTGGTTAATCAACCCCTTGTGTCAATGTTCCTGATCACAGATTTTACTCTTTTCAAGCTGCTCTATACGACACATTGTTTTTGTCTCCAAATCTTCTGTCTTTGTACCAGTAGAACTTGTAGTTATCAGATTCCAGTTGCAAAGATTCAGATTAACCTGAACTCAGTTGAATTTTGCTGCATGCTTCTGCTGTTTTAAACACAATTGCCTGTATGCAGCTCAGAGTTCATGGCAATGTTTAGCAGCTGCAGAGACTGAGCTGCATTTGAGGCAGTCTGGTCCAACTGATGAGTCTGCTTGGAAAGACAAACATGCCCCTGCCAGCCTTATGCCAAATCTTGCACTCAAGCAATAGAAGAGAGAAATATTGTTCTCTGCTTTTCAAATCTAGCAGCAGAAACATCCCAAGTCTTTTTTGTTACGCTATTATAGAAGCGGATATTCCTTTTGTCTCCTTACCTCCCTGATCTTCCTTTTCCTTCCTTCCTTCCTTCCTTCCTTCCTTCCTTCCTTCCTTCCTTCCTTCCTTCCTTCCCCATCACATGGATTTGGTACAACTGTTCTATATGGTAGCATAACGATAGGATTAGCTACTTGTTGAAAGATGTATTAAATGTACCACTCCATCAATAGCTGCACACGTGTGCAGGTGTATACACACACACAATGACGCAACTGGCTTTTCCGTATTAGAACATATTTTCAATTTATTAGAAATAGTACCAGGAATTTTTTTTAAAGCAACAGCAACTCTATTCCGGCAAATAGGAGATACGTTCAGAAGGGAGGTCAGATGTTTTTGTAGCAGGTTCTGGAATGATATGTTTAGTTTATGATCACGCTACCAAGAATTTCCCATCTGGATGTTCTACTGCGAATCTTTTCAGAGAAAAATTATTGGCAACAAATAAATGCTACTTGGAAGACTCTCTGTTGTGCATAAGGCTGCAGAACGAAGGCTGATTTGCCTCTTGAAGAGGCTACGTCTGTTGCTGATGCTGAGTAGAGATGGGTCTAATTGCAGAATGAGTGGCAGAGAAAGTGAGACAGAAAGGAAAGATTGCAGCCATAAAAACTAGTTTGTTGGGAATGCTTCCTGTCCAAACCACGCCAAAATGAATGCAACTCACAGCTCTTGCTTAAATCCTATTCATTCCCATGGTGTTGATGTATATTTTCCCCATATGATACATTTTCATAATCTGCACAAGGGAAACTCAATCATTTTCATCAATTCTACTGAAAACGTCAATTTTTAACAAGTAACCTGAACCCTACTTTTACTCTTTTTTTGTTGTTGTTAAAATACAAGAAACCACCACCACCATAAAACAAGGGAAGAATATACTCAGTCAGAATAGTAGAAATAGATAGGTTTTCCTCCCCTCCCCCAGTAACTGGCAGCATAACTTTACCCAATTAAAATGATTTTTCAGCTTATCAGATATAGCCAATTAGGAATGTTAAACTTATTTTAAAAGAAAGACACTGACAGTGTCTAATTATATACATATATGTTTGGGAGGCAAATTATTTTGCGTGAAAGCTGCATGCTGGTCTTACCGCTCTTATACAATACTTCCATCTAGTGGATACTGTTGGGGTTATTTAGTTTTACTGAAAGGCAAGGCAAGGAAACTGGTATTAAAGAAGGTACCTACTGTATAACTATGGAAGGAGACCATTCCATAAAACAAACTGATTTAAAATAATCATTTCCAAAGCTGTGCCTCAGTACACTTTTAACAGGCGTTTGAAATCTATTTCCTTCTGAATTCCAATGAAATGTTTGAGCAACGAGTGAGCTTAGGGAAGCACAGCCGGGCAGAACGCCAAACAGCTTGTAAACCCTTGATTCCAAATAAATGAAGGCTAGACTTCAATCACTTCTTTTTTCCCTCCCCTGTGCTGTGATTTTTCTTGTGGAAATGGCATTATTGGGAAAGTGACAATGGCATCCATTTTAGGCACTCCTGCTGGTAGTTTGTGCTGTTGGCGGAGGCTCTGATTCTAAGTTGTATGAAGATTGGGAGTGCTTGGCACGTTGTGCCGAGCCAGAAAGTCGTCCAGCTTCTCTGTTGCCTTTTAAATACATGCCTCGGCAAGCCTTCTTCTATAAGCTTTTTCAGTCACGTATCTAGAAATGATTGCATGCCATAGACATTTTGAAGCATTGAGATTGTGTATAGAGGACAAGAATTGGGAGGCTGTCAGCAGTGGGAATATGTAGCTCCTCCAGTGTTGCTGAACTATAGTTCCCAGTTTCATTCACTATTAACAATCCTGGTAGGGGTAGCTGGATGTTTTAGTTTAGTAAACATCTGGAGAGAGAGAGAGAGAGAGCTATAAGTTTTGGCAAAGATCCAGACATCTACAGATTTTGGAAAGCCCACATTCCCCACTCTATGGTCACAATGGGCTTCTATATTCTGATCAAGATAACACTAACTTGCCAGAACCAGCCACTGAAAGTAATCTTGTGATAAACCAAAGCTTTTATTGTTCTTCCTAAGTTATCTAGTGACCATATCATAGTTCAGAAAGTGGGCTGGTATAGCTCTGCTTCTTCTACTTTGGTAACATTTGGCATGAAGCTGTAACCAGAAAGCCGTAAAGAGTGTCATGCTATGGCCATTCATTTTTCCAAACCAAGCCAACTAGAATCTGAGCTAAGTAGAACCGTGGATGTAATTTCCTGCAAAGATCTCAAAATCGGATTATTATATTTGGACTGTCTGGAAAATATGCAGATATTACTGTACAGTTTCTATTCCACAGTCTACCTAGATGGGGGTGGGGAATGAAGCCTACAATACTTATTTATCCCACTTTAAAAACAAATCCATAAGCAACTTCTGGTGAGTTTGATCTTGACATTGCTAGTGTTTTTATTCCAGGAAGGAATCCTTATGACACATTGTTTTCCTTAATTATATAATAATATGGTTTTTCATGATCTCTACAGTAATTCCATTTCCATCACATTAACGTTCTTCATTTTCTGCTGTTGGTCTTTACAGCAACGTATGTCATTTCTTTTATCCAAAGAAGTAGTTCCTTGTAAATTATTTCTAGTAATAAATCCAGGTCTCTGTTGTCTGCTTGTAACTTGGATATTTTATCCTTGTAGCATTCAGTAACTTGAAGAGTCAAGAGTTCCAGCTCTGATCCTTGAATAAAAATTCCCTAGGATTTTTATCAACAATGAAACATATTCAAAACAGCTGTTGGATGAATTGAATCAATTCCTAGAGGCATGTTTTGTAAACTGTTGGGTACAGCATCAAGAGAAACCTCGTGTGAATGAGACACACCAGGTCAAATAACACCATAACATATTTGTGTTTTACCGTGTTTGTACCTACTGTATATAGCTCTAAATCACTATGATGAGAAAATGAATTATATGCATACATGAACCACTTTCAAACCCATATCTCATTATCAGTTAAATGTATGTAATCAATTAACATTACCTTATACTGATTTTTTTCTTTAGTAAACACAGTATGTAGTCAAGATATATATGATGCATCATCATTATCTGAATTTTATCATCTGATAACATCACCACTCTACTTTCTATTTGAAACAGAGTTGGTTTGTGATTTTTCACCAGAGCCATAGGGAGCCTTAATCCCTCTCTCTCAGTGTGGAGACTGTGGCCCCAATTCTGATCATATTTCCCCTAAAGCAAATATTCTAATAACAAAAATTGGACATGATGAATGTCTGCCTGCATTTAACGTGCCATCTAATTTGCCATTCAGTCTCCTCTGTTTTCTCTGCAAAGGTCAGGCCCTTATAATGAGGCTGCAGATGATAAGTAATCTAGTAAGAGAGCTACTAGAGGAATCAAGTACCAAGCAGCATAAAACAGGCAGCTAATGAAAATCAGATTTCGTAATAGGATAGTCTTATTTTCTCTCTCCCCCCCCCTCTCCCTCCGTTCCTTTAATGTAAGAGAAACTTTTCTGTTCTGATTTTTCTGTGCGTCTTCATAATCGCCACTTTACCACAGAATGTCAGAGTATAAAGTGCAAAGGAAAAAGATTGCAACAATTGGGATTTCCATGGCAACACTACAGATTTGCCATAAAAGTTTGATCCTATGTAGACAGTACCATCCGTACTTATTTTCCAAGTGGGTGCAATGCAGACTCTAAGAAACACTCCAGGGTGTCCTGTTAAGAATTAGAAAAGACATAATTTGACACACAGGCTCTCAGTGACTATACAAACAGAAAAGGATATTTCATACAGAGTTGTTGCTTTTTCACATCGCCAGAAAATTAGTTTCTATGATTGCAATAGATGCTATTAACAATGGTTTAAAATAAAGACAGCTAGCAGACAGTCTCTGGGCCAAATCCCCTTCTTCCACCCCACCTCCATTTTTCTGGCCCATGGTGACCTGCTAAATCAAAGTTTAGTCCATAATGTCCCATTTCTTTCTTTCTTTAATTGTTTTTAATTTTAATTATGAGAATACAACACAATAAATCCAACTTATCCTTGTTATACGCATATATATATTCTACTTCATCATTTATAATCTCCTTGTTTAAAATATTAATTACTAAATAATCTAATCATAACTACTAATATTTCAAACTTGCCTTCTACTATGAAACCATTGATAACATTTATTCCGTTTCTTTTATGTCCCATTTCTTTTATGTTTCGTTTAAACGATATTGATCATATTTGTTCCTACAGAGTATTAGGCTGATTATGAAGTGAATTTGTGCGGATAGAAAAATAAATACAATAAGGCTTTCCGAGCCAGCCCAAAATCTTATCAATATACAGAATACAGCAATTGGCCACCCTTGATTTGGAAGCATCCATACATATTCAGGATGGATATTTTCTTTGAAGTGCTTTTAAGAGGAGGGTGAAATATGGGGTCCTTTTTTCTCTAGCTGCTTGTAAAGATAACAGATGGACTGCTTTGCAAACAAATCTATTCTGTAGGTATTACAATTCAGCTTCAGCAAACCCCAAATGTCCAAATGCTAAAATATAATATGTTTGCTTAAATTATGCAAATCAGGAAGGATAGCCTTTTAAACTGTTTAATGTTCTCCTTACATTATTTCTGTGGTTTTAAATTGCTGATTATATTAGGTAATTTCTATTTTAATTGTGTTTTAATTAATTTGATCTGTATATCTTTTCATTATTATTATTCGCCGCATGGGTGACTTGTTTATTATAATCCCAGCTCAGCAGAACCAAATGTATTTTCTGAATCAAAATTGCTGGGATTAGCAATACTTTAAACTGAATATTGCTTTTCAGTACAATTCTCGACTTTCTAGTTCTTAGATATATTTTAGGCATTGTGTCTCATAGTAATGGACACTGTGGGTCATTAGTTTATTAAAAAAACGCTTGTGTAAATTGAATTAGTTCATTATAAGAATAATGAGAGAACTCTATAAAGTTCATATCTGTAATTTTTTGGTAGCTAGAGATATACTGTGAAATAAATACATTGATTTATTTCAGGTTCTATTCTGCCCTTTCCTACTGCCATAGCTACAAGTTTGGAAAAATGTATGGAAAGAAAGTATCTCAAATACCTTTATGAATATCGATAGTCCTCAACTTACAACCACAATTGAGCCCATTGCTAAGCAAGGCAGCTATTAAGTTTTATGACCTTTTTTGCCACAGTTGTTAAGTGAATCACTGCAGTTCTTAATGGTCACTAAGGGAATCTGGCTTCACCCATTGACTTGGCTTGTCAGAAGCCAGCTGGGAAAGTTACAAATAGTAATTGCATGACCCTGAGACAGTTTAACTGTCAGTTGCCAAGTGCCCAAATTTTGATCAAGTGACCCATGCTACAATGGTCATTAAGTGTGGCAACCAATCATAAGTTTTTTTCAGTGCCATTGTCACTTTGAATGGTCACTAAAACATATGGTTGTAAGGCAAGGATTACCTGTATATATTTTTCTATTTGTCATGCTCAAGGACAGCGGTGTTTAAGCTGGGAGTCCTAGAAGGCCAATGGATAATTTTGGAGCTGAGGTATCTGTGAACTCAGATGGGAAAAATATTAGAACTTTACTTTTGCTAAACCACTAACTGAAATTTGGCTTTTCATTCAATAATAATCTATGTAGGCAGCAACATAATTTACGGTCACTAAACTCCATTAATGTTTCTTAACATCAATTATCTAAAATTATTATATCTTTTAAAAAAGAGTGTGAGAGCCAGTTTGGTGTAGTAGTTCTTAAAGGCATGAGGCTTTAGTTCTACCTTAGGCATGAAGCCAATTGATGATTGGTCACCCTCCCTCCAAGGGTGGGATTCAAATGTTTTAACAACCGGTTCTGTGGGCGTGGCTTGGTGGTCATGTGACTGGGTGGACATGGCTTGTTGGCTGGGTGTGGCCCACTCAATATCACTCACATCGAGGCACGTATCTCCTCTCGTGGCCTCTCGTGACTGTGGGGATGCTGCAATAGTCGTAAGTGTGAAAAATGGTCATAAGTCACTTTTTTCAGTGCCATTGTAACTTTGAATGGTCACTCCACACAAGCAAAGTACCAGCAAAGGAGGGGAAAAAAACTCCAGAGACGTTCCTGAGACAGGAAGTCTAGTCCTGCCAAGAATGTAATAAGGGTTAATGGAGAGGCAGTTTCTGTAAGCAACACCAGAATGTTTCCTTCCTGCCTTCCTTACAGGATTAGGCCAGTAATTTCTTCTAACAACCGGTTCTCTGAACTGCTTAGAATGTTAACAACCGGTTCTAGAGAATAGGTGTGAACTGGTAGAATCCCACCCCTGCCATCTGCAGTCCTAGAAAGAAGGCAATGGCAAACCACTTCCATAAACCTTGATAAGAAAACTGTAGGGCCACACAAGAATCAAGACTGATTTAAAGGAAACTCCTCCCCCCTTCCACCAATGTCCTATCGGATTAATAAAGAAGTCCGTACGTGTGTTATTTTTAATAACTTGATCAGTTTTTGAACATAATTGGTTTCCTTTTTAATACAGTCTTGATTGTCTGTTGTTTATGCACTTTCATGCAGCAGTACGCAGTATATGAACTCACTCTAAGTGCATTTGTATAGATGGGATGAGGGAATGGAAAATAAATGACCTTTTCAAGAGGTGTGATACATTCCCTGTAGATTTCTGCCCTGTACTTCAAAATATGAGGATGAATTTTGTCTAGAGGGGAATAACTGTGCAAATTTCAAGTTTCAGACTTTATTTTTTAACAAAACGTACACATCCCAAAGGGGTGCGTGTGGAACCCAGCTTGGGGAATATATTGATTTAGTGTATGGAATTAGCACACTGCTTTTAGAAGCTCTGACATACATATAAGGATAAAGACTAAGAAGTTGGTATTTGTCAAATAAAGTGAACAAAGGTTACAATGGAAATGAAAAAAGTAGGGCCTCGAGACAAAATGTGTAGGTTTCAAGGAGAGAAAGAAGAAGAAATAAAGCACGAGATATCATAATTATCTGCTCCTAAACCCAAGAGACTGACCTTTGGGATTATTTGTGGGTATTTTGAAAAATACTATAAACTCAGGCTATCTTCTAATCTCCCAGCTCTTAGTTATGCACTTGAGAGAACCAAAAACATGAGGCTTGTTTAAATACCCTCAAGAGCAACATTTTATACGACAAACTCCCAGATACCTTGAGGTAATGTTGGAGAAACGAAGTAGCAGTTCAGTTGTTCTGGCCCCAAAGCTACAAGAATTTCATATTACAAAATCTTACTACAAAATCATTCACAGCACCTTCTCGAGCTTCTGTAAACATACTGGCTGAATCCCACAACTGACATCTTCAAAAATGGCTAGGGTTAATGTGGTTAGCATGGATACGGTTCCCCTCAAAAAATAAGGGAGAGAAGGATGGAGGAATTGCTGTTAACAAATGGCATGCCACACATGAAACCACGTTTTGGATTCAGAGGCCCTTTTCCTGGAAGCTTTTTCCCAGGATGTTCCATAGTAGAGTAATGGAAACTCTATTAGAAGAAGACTCTAGCCCTAGAAATAGGGGTTAGTTACCTGTAGAATAAATATGAAAACAACCCAACTGATTTATTTATTATTATTTTATTTATTAATGGGACTTATATGCCGCCCCATCTCCGAAGACTCAGGGCGGCTTACAATAAAACGAGCACAATAAATACTTTAAAAAGAATTAAACTAATGGTCCCAATTAAATACAAAACTTAAAATCCACCAAAACCTAAAACCACCCCACCCATGGGTCACAGCCTGGATTGGTCAAATAACCAGGTCTTCAGGTCATGGCGGAAGGTGCGGAGGTCGGGGGCCAGGCGAGCCCCAGGGAAGTTGGTTCCAGAGTTCAGGGACGCGACAGAGTAGGCACGTCATCGGGGACCGCCAGCCGGCATTGCCGGCTGATGGGACAAGGAGTCCCTGTCTGTGACTTCGTACAGGGCGGTTAGTATTCGATGTCGGCAGCAGTTGCTCCCTTAAATAATAAGGACCCATGTCATGTAGGACTTTGTATGTTAAAGTTAAAACCTTGAATCCCACCCGGAGAGCAACCGGCAACCAATGCAGGCAGCACAGGAGGGGGCTAACATGGGAGAACCGGGAAACTCCGGTTGAGTTACCCATTCCCCCAGTGGTGCACGATTGCTGATCACCTAATCAGCTATGGAACTACCAATGTTCAAAACTTCCCACACCCTATCAAAGAAGCCATCACTTCATTTTGGAGGGTTCCTCCCCTCACTTCAGATTTTTTTTAAAAAAAGCTTTGTATTTAAAAAGCACAGCCAAGGTTAGTTCAACCACAGAGAGAATCAAAGAAACCATATCAACCTCTGGTCCACTGGGACTCTCTACTCTTCTCTAGTGGGTGAGGACAAAAAGTAAAAGATGAAGATGCGGGACCTGGAGAAGGATAAATTATGGAAGGATACCCTTTTTGTCTGTATCAGCAGCAGGGAGAGAAGGCTTACTTTGCATTAATCTTCTTAGTCCTACTGGGTATGACATAATTGCAAGAGTTACTTTATACCCATACAATTACTTAGGCTATTTGGATCGAAAATATTAACCTCTTCTATTTTTGTTCTTGATTGGGAAGAATGATTGAGCAACACGAAGCCTGCTGCTTGACCATTGGGTGAACAGACCAACAAAGAAAGGTGCAAGAAGACCAGCTTTGGAGACCATGAGAAGCTTGAATAAAGCTAGAGAGCACTTGTAAGGACAGAACAAGAAAATCCAGTGGATCTCATATTCAACCACAGTTACAAAAGGTTCTGTGGCTTTGAGTCTATACTCCATAAGGAGCAGAACAAAATTAATATTTGTTATTTAAAAAACACCCAAAAGAGATCCATATCTATGAGAGACAAATAAGCATCAAGCATCAGCATGCAAATAAAAACGTACTATAGTGGATACTCAGGTGGCATCCACACATTGCAGATGGAAATGTTCCAGGATTCTGATAATTTTTCTGTTAAGCCTTTGAATTGACTATTAAAGCAGATTTTTTTTAATGTTTGGAGTCAGTGAGGCATATAGGTATTTACACATCCTGGCAATTTTCTGGGAAGACTTTCTTTAATCACTTGAAGTATAGCTCTCTGGAAATTAATCAAGGGGGAACTACACAATAAATTAGACTTGTACCTTACTGTAGCCCTCATGTGTATCATAAAACAATTTATGCTAGCCATAGAATAAATAAAATCAATCATAGGTCAGGTCACTAGCTAATGCAATTCACAAAAGACTGTCATACAGCTGCTCAAGCTAAGAAACTGGTGACAATGTGGCATGGCCATATGGAACAAACGGTGCAAGTTCTCTCCAGCCACACAAGATGCCATGGCTGTGGTGTTTAGTGACAGCTGGATTATTAGCTTCTTACTGAAATTCAATAGTTCATTTTTTGCTCAAAGTTTTTGCTCACCAGTAAGGTTGTGTATCATAAGGAAGATATCTTTTAATGCATTCTACATTACACAACTGTGCAATATTGATGTAACAGAGTTGTTGATTAATATTCATATAACTGAATTATTGATTAGTAAAAGTTTGTAGAACCTGCCTATGCAAATTTATCTGCTGTCAGGCAAAAACTTTTCATATGCGAGACTTTTTTCTTTCACTAGTGGCAGGCAAAAAAGGGAATAATAATAAACATTTCCTTCTTCCTTTCTCTGCCATGACATATTACAAAATCAGTTAAAGCTGAAATGGGAGGCTCATCCTGATACCCACAGCATCTCAAACTATGGGAAAATATATTGGGACCAGAGGTTCATTGAAGCCCAGTATCAGAATGGTTTGATATTGATTCCAATATCAAATATGGATTCCAACATCAAATATGGATTCCAATATCAAGTATTGATTCCAAACATTGATTCCAAATGTTTGGACGTGCTCAGTTACTTTCGTCCCGAGAGTGATAACGTCGGAGCCACAGCCCAGGTGATGATGCTTGGTGCGTTAGCAGAAAGCCTAGCCACCAAGAATCAGCATCTGAAGGAGGCCAGAGCTTATCAGGAAAAGCTGATCAGATATCTGGAACAGCAGAAAGTGGCTTATCTCCAGGTCCTGTTGCATTGTTTAGGCCTCCTAAAACAATTGGCTCGTGAGTTTCGCCTTGTGTCCAGTCCAAACTGGACCAGCTCAACACCCAGTATATGGAGATTAAATGCAATGCGTTGTTGCTGAAGATACGGTTCGAGGGAACTGAAGATCGTGTCGGGAACTTACACACCTGAGATAGTGAACGTGCATCGGGTGATCAGGGACAAACTGCAGGGCGGCTTGAGCCAGGAAGAACAAGATCTAGTCACTTCCCACAAGATCCTTTTGAATTACGAGATTCTGGGGCGAGAATTTGAGGAGTTAGTAAAAGAATACATGCGGTTGCAAGACATTCTTCAGAACTGCTGGTGGGTGCTGACTGAATTGAACAAAGACTGAACAAAGCCACCGCCTCACACGTCATTTGCACACAATTGAAACGATGCACAATAAATGTGTCACATCATTTAAAAAAAAAGAATGGTTTGATTCATTCTAGTTCACAATCTCTGGGATTTTCAAATTTTCTTGCTTCTGCTCAAGATCTTATCCATGACTGTCAACATTCCCAGTTATTCATTTATTTTTTTAAAAATGTTGTTCTTTAGAGTTTTCTGTAGAATCCTTATCCCATAAAAATGGCTAAGTCAAGGAAATCAGGGAGCTGGGACAAGGACAGGAGCTCATCCCGTCATGTGGCACTCAGGTTCCGAACCTGGGCTGCCGACTTCCAACTGACAAGCCCAGCACCTTAACCACTGAGCCATCGTGCCACCCCCCATAATATCAAGGATAGTGTTAAAGCGAGAGTGGGAAAGCTGAGTTGTTTCAACAGCAAAATAATCCCTGTTCATGGCTACTGCTTGCTATGCCAATTCTGATATTCCCTTGCATTTCTTTCCTCATTTGGATTTTTTATTTTATTTCATTGGCTGCCTGGAAATGAGAAAGGGAAGTATTTAGGCTTCAAAAGATGCACCGGAGCTCCCTGTACTGTATAACAGGTGAAACAGAGCTATATGCAACCAACTCCATTTTTAAAATGATAAGTAGTTGGGAATGTTTCTGCATGCTGCAGAGTAAGAAAAAGGCAAGAAAACAACAGCATATGTCTTGGGGTAAAACAATCTCTGTGCAGGTTGATGAAAATCTGTGGAAGGAAGCAGCCAGAAGTGTGCATAATGGGACTCTGCTTCTGGGGATGGTTGGGCTTATCTAGGTGACAAATTGATGAGAAGAGACTAGGGAAAAAGGTTGATTTAACACAACGATTCGAAATTTGGGTTGTGCAGCTGTTGCCTGCAGACCTACCAAGATAAATTCAGAAGCCATCTCTCTGTGGTGGTAGATTAATAGCAATAATGTTAAAGAGTGTGCTGAAATTCTTGGTGCAGAAAAATCCTTATGGCAGATGGCTGGAAAAAATCTAAGAACTGCAGTATACTAACTGGGAAAAGCTGAAGTATATAAAGGAAAAACTATTCCAAATATAACTAGTTACTAATCTTAGCTGTCTTGCTTAAAAGAAAGATGGAAAGAAAATGAGACGGGCATACACAGAATACCAACAGAAGGGAATATCTGTAGCTCGGGGTTGAATTGTTGGAGCCCTTGATGCTGTATGCACTTGGTTGTTCACTCGCAGATGCTTCATTACCCAACTAGGCAGAGGTGGTATTCAGCAGGTTCTGACCAGTTCTGGAGAACCAGTAGCGGAAATTTTGAGTAGTTCAGAGAACTGGCAAATACCACTTCTGACTAGAGATTTTACAGTATCCTTCCCCTGCCATGCCCACCAAGCCACACCCACAGAACCGGTAGTAAAAAAAATTGAATCCCACCAGTGCAACTAGGTAACATCAATGAAACATCAATGGTGGCTCAGGCTGTTAAATGCCTGCTCTTAAGATCCAGCTGTCTACAATTACTGTAGGCTCGAATCCCACCAGGCTCAAGGTTGACTCAGCCTTCCATCCTCTCGGGGTAGGTAAATTGAGGACCCAAGATTGTTGGGGGCAATTAGCTGACCTTGTAAAAAATGCCGCTTAGTAATAAGCAGGCATGTACAATGGAATGAAGGCTATTGCTGAGCGCACTGGGTTGTGCTCCAAAAATTGTAAGCCGCCCTGAGTCTTCGGAGAAGGGCGGCATATAAATGTAATTAAAAAAAAAAAACATCTTCAAGTAAACAACCAAGCTTAGGAAACTCTAAGGACTCCACATACACAGAATTATAAATTAAATGTAATGCCAAGTGACTAGAAGAAACATGGGAAACTCTCCTGATTTGCTGGCCTACAGCTCCCATTATCCCCACCTTTGGAAATATTGACTGGGGTTAATTAGACTTGCTGGAAGCCAATACTATCTAGAATCCCAAACTCTAAAATAAGGTTTCTGTTGACATAGATCGAATTTTCAATAGAAGAAACTATGTCATGGGTGAAGCACTGGTTCCAAGAAGGAAAAAGGTGACTTATTAAGAAAGCCAGTAATGAGGGAAAAGATGAATATTTTGTTCTGGAAACTAGTCTCCTCCTTGACTTTGTTAAAGTATAACAAAGTCAACACAGGTAATCCTGTAAATCTATAAAATAAGACAAACTTTATTTAGTGACTGCTTGCGGTTATAATGAAGAAGTAATTTTACAACCAATCTTCACATTCAGGACCTTCACAAGTCTGTAAAGCCAAGGAAAACTAAAGTAGGATTACAAGCAAAGTTGTGGTTTTACTTAACATTGGTTTCACTTAATGGCCAACTTACCAATTGTTGTCACTGAATGAAGACTACTTGTAAAGGCTCAATTCGCAACATCTACCGACTAAAAAAAATAGTTTTACTCAACTGCAAATTATCACAAATTCTTATGGACAGTACAAATGTGCTCTTACTATAAAGGACAATGCATAAATTTCATTTAGTCCATGAATTCTGATTTAAAGAGGTTGTAATTTGAATTCATGCAGTAAAAGAACCCATCCATTTAAATCAAAGAAGTGGTCTGCATGATAGACCCCACAAAGACCTCATGCAGCTTTTTCAATGTTGAACTACTCCTAAATGTCTTAACAGAAATCCTCAAATGCGGCCTGTTTTAATGAGTCCCATTGAACAAAATTCTGAACATCTTTCACAGTAGAAAGCCAGCAGCTTTCTGAAAGGATATTCAGTGTAAAGCTGGATATTCAATGATCTGTTTGGGATACAGCTGCTAGCCTCCCAAAATTGCTCTAATGTTGTCCTGCTCAAAAGCAAATCCTTATTCACTAAGAGTTCCGCTTTCCCTTCAGGGTCTACTGATTGGATTTGTTGCACCCTTTGTACCTTATGCTCCCTACTGCTAAGCCATGGCTCAACTAGCACCTCAGTGTAAAGAAGCAGCTTCTGAAGGAGCACATCCAAGAAAAAGTCTCCCACACTAAAGTAGGAACTCCCTTTTCATTGTCAGTGTTTCCAGGAGGAATATGTTGCTGTTACTCTTCCCACACAAGGAATATAGGCTCTTTCCTTTTGGAGGGAACTCCAGGAGGACACAAGAAATGTCAATGCAAGACCCTGCAATCACAGCTATTGTGTAATGATTTCTGTCCTGCAGTAAAAGATCTGCCGTATTCTACTTCTTCACATTTCCTTTAATGTTTCAAGCATATAATACTAGTTGCTCCATTGTGTGCTGAAAACAAATAGAAATCTGGGAACTACAAGGAATTTCCTAGTTCAAACCTCCCTTCAGTTATAAATTAAGCATCTCACAAGTACAGTGTCCCTTCAGTGTTTGCTTATGGGGACAATATTAGTGTAATCTTTTGCCCGAAGAGCTTTGGGCAATAAATCATCATTACCATGTCAGTATTTTCTCCTCACTTCATCTTTCCCTCTGGACTTGGTCTACCTAGGAGGAAGGATGTCACTAGTTATTTTCATCACTTCTCATTTATTAGGAGGAGATCACATGCACTAGCTTGAAGAGAAAGAGACATTTGTTTAGAATATGAGCCTTACCAGATTCTGGGGTGATTGTGAGATTGTAAAAATATTCCTTGTGTACTGAATATTTGAAATGTGAGATTATATTATCGTGATTAAATTCCTTTCACATCTTTTAAATGGTGAAATACAATACCTACCCAGTATCTAACCCAACCCGATTCTCTGAATAATGAAACATTTGTTTATTTATTTCTGTTCTTTAAAATGAGAGACTAAATGCACCGTACAGGAGCATAACACTTCAGTCCCAGAAGCGGGAGAAATTCAAAAATTCACAGTAGCCCAATTTCATCTTCCACCAAGGAAAAAGAAAATTATACATCTCTAATATTAGGAAAATGAAATGAGTGTCTAAATGACTGCAGAAGACATTTCACGGTAGACTGATGGGAAACATGCTATACCGGCATTGTCATTAGTAGAAAACCACAAACCAAAATTTTCACAACAGATATTTGCACAAAACTGGCTAAATTTCACAAGGGGAAGATTGTTGGGCTGATGCAATGTTATCACCCTTTACTATTTATGATGCAACAACAACAACAACAACAAAACTAAGAGTGGAATTTAATATGGTGGCATTAATGCAATTCATAAATGTATAGCTATTATTCAAAAAAAATAGTAGACATGAGAACACTCATCTTGGCTTGGTAGCTGATGGAGGAACTGCTCTGCATTGAGGTTTGTACACTAGCTGTTTGCAAAGAAAGAAAACTTGTATTCACATTAAAAGTTCTGTGCTTCCAGTACAAATAGCAGGTGCAAAATCATTGTTCCAGAGAATGAAACCAGGACTGGAGCCATCTTCCTCATCCAGGTTTCTCATCCAGATTGCCCCCATCCCAATATCTATTTTACTTTTTTTAAAATTCAAGCAGTTTTTTAAACTGACTGAATAGCATCATTCTGGTTTGTCCCTGAGGAAGAAAAGGCTTTTCAACAGCATACAAAAACAGATATACTTCAGTTGCAAAATGAGGTGCTATTATATGTCCCATCTTTGTTGTTATTTTTTTCCAATTAACCAGAAACAAAAGCCAATCTTTAATCTTCCATTATAAGGAGAACTTCCAATGCCACCATAATTTTAGACCCTTTCCCCCTGTATTCTTTCCAACTCAATATTCTTCTCTGAGTGGGAAGGAAGAGGGAGTAACTGGAACTGTAACCACAATGAAAATATAATTGCACTACATCTGAACAAAGAAAAACAAATTTCCAACATCTTTTTAAGAAGTTCTTTGTTTGGCAGAGCTTTTCATCATATACTGCCGACATTCTTGAAACACTTGAAAATTGTATCAGCATTCTTTATTTCTGCTAACCAATTTGGAAAACCCTTTGGCAATTAAAAATAAGCAAGAGGGAACAAGTCAGATGCAGGGAAAGAAACCCAAGGGTGTTTATAGCTGTGCCGAAATGCTTGCAAAACCTTTTTTCCCCCTCCCTTTAAAGATTTTTCTCCACAATTTTTCAAGATGCTGATTCCCTTAGCTTTCCCACTGTGGCGGCCCAAGGCTTTTTGTCATGCTGCAGCTGTGATCTGATAAAATAAATGACACTTGGAGGGGCTCATGTCCTTAGTAACAGTTATAATAGAGTTTCTAATGTGCAATAATATTCAAATGAATATTAAAACATCACAAAGCAATAATAAAACCGCAGCTGTGCCACTATAGAAAACCACGGATTCTAAAGGAATAGGAGGCAACCCAGCACCGAGTTACGCATTGATACCTGCGGGGCAGCCAAGGTTATCTCTCAAGCTGATGGAAAATAAGGCATATGGAATTCTGCTCACAAGGAGCCAAAGGATGATTCCCAGAGGAACCAAGAGGAGCTCAACAAAAGAATATTCTCCAGCCCCTTTTTTGACTTCCCTGTTCCATCTTTCCATCTCGTTCGAAAGCTAGAGCTTTAAGAATTCATACTTAGGATTAAATGAGCCATTACCTGAAACAAATGTGCAGTTGCTCTCCACAGCAACCACTGTGCTTAAGCTCCCCAACTGCTTTTTGTTTTGTGGGGGGATGGATTTTGGAAGTGAGTGTGCTAGTAAGTGGCTAGGAACATCTAGCAGCATCTGGCCAGTGATGGCTAATATTGGAAGGTAAGCTGGGTTGACTCCAGTTAAGACTTTTAGGGGACTCCATTTAGCTTTTGGCTGGATTGGGACATTGAAAAGCATCCAGGAAGAGACAATGGGAAATCACCTTATAATTTTGCTTGTTTGTGTCCGGAGCTTGATTTGAGGCAGACTTTATTTTAGCCCGTAGCATAAAATAAGGCATGTCTTCCCTTTTAAGATACTAGCATCTTGTTCATGCCATCAGTCAGTCAGTTTGTGGCGATACAATCCAAGGAGAAAGCATATGTCTTCCTTCTGCTGGTTGTATAAATTTGTTGCTGCATTCCAGTCAAGGTAAAGCCAGGTCAAATTAAGATGGTAGCCAAGAACTTAATTAGCAGATGCATAGGGAGGATGAAATGAAGAATATATGATCAAATCTGTACCTCAAGTTCAAAATTCAGAGGACTTTCTGTTTTCCAATCACATCAGCTTTTAATACCTTCCTTCATAGATGAAGAGACCAGTGATTAATAAATGATTACTCTTACTTACTATAATAGAAGAAAAGCACTGAATGCATTTCTTCTGTGTAATAAACTCACTCATCATTTAAAAAAAAATCAATGAGAAGCTATTAGCTCCATCATTTATTTCTGTTCCTCCTTTAATGTTGTGAATAGTCAAGGGATATATTCACACGAGGGACTAAACCACACTGAGATTAGCTCAAGCAAGTTACTCTGGACTGAACACTTTCACACTATTCTTGTTTTTGTTCACAGTGGGACACAGATCTAGACCACATCTTTCACCCTGACTTATCACTTGGAGATGGCGAATCACCCAAAAAACATTTTATTTGACTAGGATTCAATTCTGATACCAGCTGGAGCAGGATCCAACACTGCAACTTTTTCCGCTGTTCTTTCAGGCAAACAACTTAAATGAAGACATCAGGATACAAACTAGGATAGATGTGGAGTGAATACTTTCACTGTGCTACAGCTTATCTCCCAAACCAGGGACAGTAGAGGAACTCCAGCCAAATTATTTACAGTCACCAGTGCCAGAACATCAGTGTTTTTAAGGCAAATATCCAGGGTGTTCAGTAGAATAAGCAGCAGAGCTGGCTTTCTCTGTTTTTAAAATAAGCCAATTAGTACATATTATTCTCTAAACCAAGCACCTTTCTTTCAGCAGTTAAACCCAGAATCTAAACTTACCTAACTGAATTGCCACTTGTAGTCTTGAACCTCACATGCCAGAAACACAGTCATAAAAACAGACCCATTCCTGGTTATTTAAAAAATAATAGAATAACAGAGTTGGAAGGGATTTTGGAGGTCCATATACCATTCTGATAAGTGGCTGTCCAATCTCTTCTTAAAAACCGCCAGTGACAGAGCACTCACAACTTTGGAGGTAAGCTGTTTTACTAATTAATTGTACTCGCTGACAGGAAATTTCTCTTTAGTTGGATCTTTCTTTGATAAGTTTCCATCTGTTACTTCTTGTCCTTCCCTCAGGAGCTTTGGAGAAGACTTGACCCCCTGTTCTCTGAGAAACATGGGGATGAATTAGTTTTGTCTTTTTAATAAGTCATTTTGAGAGCTTGCTGTGATGAACAGTAATACCCTTATTTTTAAATCCTCTTGGCCAACAGAATTTACATTACAGTAGAACGCATTCTAATACAAATATATTCCATCACTTATATCACTTATAGCAGGGGTCTTCAAACTTGACAGCTTTAAGACTTGTGGACTTCAACTCCCAGAATTCCTCCTCCAGTCATGTTAGCTAAGGAATACTGGGAGTTGAGGTCCACAACTCTTAAACTTGCCACGTTTGAAGACCCTTGACTTATAGCAATACCGATAGCAATATTTTCCTTGTCTAAGTTTAACTTTTCCAGCAGAGTCAGGCAGAAGATGGCAGAAGAAGTGATTCTGAGAAATAACAAACCATGTATTCAATGATAAATTGCTCTCACTTGCTTCCTTCTCCTCGTTTGTGGTATGGAAAACAGTGGAATAATGTTGCCAGGAGGTTGCCTGGCCATTCTGGAGACCGAGGCTGCCAGGCCATTCTGGAAATGATATAAATTTCTAATGAGGACTGGCTCAGTCTAATCCAGCGGTCACCAACTGGTAGTCCATGGACTGCTAGTAGTCCGTGAGAAAATTCTGGTGGTCCGCAGAAAAATTATTTGCATTTTTTATATTGCACTAAATCAGGGGTCCTCAAACTACGGGCCCCGGGACGGATATGTGTAATGAATATTTATGTTGCTGCAGAGAGTCTCCCCCTTCAGGGTCTTTTTATGCGGGTCGGAGAGGGGCAGAAATTCTGACTTGGGGTCTGCTTCAGCCTCCTGGTACAGGGCTTTGGGTGAAGGCTGGAGAGAAGTGGCGCTGGTGGAAAAGAGCCAGAGGGCCTTGTTCCAGTGGGACTGTGTCATGGCCTGGAACTAGTTGACTATCAGCCCACTGAGCCTCCAGGCACCAATACCTGGCCTTGGACTCCTGCAGGTTTTTCCTCTGCTTGGAAAGCCTATAATTATAGTCCTCAGTGCGGTGCTTCTGCTGAGCCTCCTTCTCGGTCAGATCCAGTTTGAACTGAGCCAGCTGTTTTGCCAACTCTTTCTCGTGGTGGCTGCTTAACTCCAACAACTGCTTCCTGTTGGGGCCCTAAGGAGCCCAGGTGGGCAGGTGAGGAGTGGCTGGGCGCTGAGGGGGGAGTAGAGGTCGACAAGGTGCCCCTTGACATGACTGACATCAGGTTGGCCACACCCACCCAGTCACATGACCACCTAGCCACGGCCACCCAGATCATATTAGTGGTCTGCAGGATTTAAAATTATGAATTTAGTGGTCTCTGAGATCCGAAAGGTTGGTGACCCCTGGTCTAATCTACCCACAGATTGTTACTGAATAAAATAACATACACTTTGGCCTTGGCTTCTGGAAGAAAAACAGGATGCATATATAAAAAATAAATAGAAACGGAGGGAAATGTGGCCTGTATACAAGTATTTTTAATGAACGTTCTTAAAATGTGTTTTCAGTACCAGACAACCTCATATAAATATCACCTCTTAGAGAAGAGAGATTATGATAGGGTCTTTTCAGTAGGAACCCAATTCCATGCCCCTTAACCCCAAGATGTTTGGCTTGCCTTTTCTTTATTAAACTGCTCATGGTTTCACATTATTTTCCATTTTATTTTTATTTTTGTACAATGCAAAAGCAATAATTCTATCTTGACTATATGCTTAATATGCTTCCCATTCAAACTTTCAGGCATTTGGTGTTTATTCAAATCAAAATATTGTGCAGTCTCTACCTGGCTTTATTGCACACATTCTTTCATTCATTAAAATAACATTAAAATAACAACTTATTGATACTTTTTAAGTAATTGTGCTATGAACAGACATATAACAAAGATCAATATTACACTCTTGAATTTGATGATATAAAATCGATGATATTAACAAAAAAGCTCAGTTTTTTTTCTTTGCTATTTCCCAATATTATTGAAATTGCATTGTGAGGGTTTTAAAGATAAGCTTGTTTGTATACTAAGGGCTTTTCATTGCTTCACTTGTATATTGCCTCTAGCACTCACTGAGCAGAGAGGAAACAAAAAATTAAAATAAATAAACCTCACAATTTGTAATTTTCTTATAATTTCATCTATTACTTTGATAAAAGTATACCTAATATCTTCATCTAATAAAGCAACAGAAAGGGATGAAATTCATTAAGTCTTATCATTCTCCATTTCTGCTTCATATAATATTTCATTTTATTGTCAGTGAAAGACTACTTAACTACTTAATTAACTATAATTTAATTTAATTAATTAAAATCTTACTTTCCCCATTTATCTGTATTTACTTCCTTTGTTCTTGGTTATGTTCATACCTATACTTGCTATTTTGTTATTTGTTTGACAAATGAAATAAATAAATAAAATAACTGCTTTAATTAATTAACTAATTGCTTAATTCTGGGGTGACCTAGAAGGAAAAAAAGTGACAAATGGTTTTTTGTCTGGTAGCTAAGTTTGTGCATTTAGATACTAGAAATTAAATAAAAAAACTGAATCCCACTTGGGCCTTTTTGAGCAATTTAAAGTAGTCAGAAATAGATCAGCTGATGTTAGAGACAGACTGATCAAGTCAGAGGAGGAGTCAAGAAGGGAATCAGTTATTATGTAGTCATGAGATGCAAGGTCTGATCTCTCTTGAATGCCATTGAACCTTATCTAGTCTGGCCCAGATGCAGACTGGGAAGATTCCTGTGAAATTAGGCATGAGCAATAAAGTGGCTAATTCTTCCTATCTCTAACCGGTTGTTCGTTTCTGACAAGTCAAATCTACACTGCAGAGGGATAGCTTGATAAAATGGTTGCACTGATTATAACTGGAATCCTTTGCATATTTACTTGAGAATAAAATCTTCAATGAACACACAGTCCCTTGTTACTGAATAAGCATGTATGTATCAAATAAGAAAGCTGTATTTTTAAATTGCTTTTGAGGCCATCTTAGTCTGCTTATATTGGATTTGCAATATAATACTTTTTTTCAGTCTTATCTGTACACTTTCTCAGAAATATCATTGAAGTAATGAGACTTAATATAAAGTAAAGGCATATATGATTTTAGATTGGCTACAGGACATGGTTATCTTTTTGAACTTTAGAGTCTTCTATTAATTCTTGACAGCCAAAGTACTGAAACTACTCTGGGAGGTAGATGCTATTTCCAAAATTAATTATACAACCCATATAGATAGAATACAGCCACTTTTGTTCTAAATCTTGCAATCAAAGGAAGTCAGCTGCTGGCAAGCCCCAGTGTCCATCATTAACTGCATCTCAATACACAAAGCCTACTAGAAATACATTAGGGAAGTTTGCCAAGTTAAAGTTTTGCTGATGCTTGTCCTTGATTTTTAAAAAAGGCTCTTAGCTTTATAGCTTCAAAGACTAAAGTTAAGAGAGAGAGAGGGAGGGAGAGAGAAAGAGAGAGAAAGAGAGAGAAGAGAGAAAAAGACGTGAAAGCAAGTTCCTGAATGGACATTGCAATCAGTCAAGATTGCAAGACTTTGTGAAACAACCTTTCAGAAGTTTATCAATGGTCATCTTCTTTACCATTAAGAAATAAATGAAAGGGCCATTTATTGTGTAGAAGAACATCAGGCAGGAGGGTCAGATCAAGTTAGTTTTCAGGATTAACTTTTGAAGAAGTGATGGATCTGGCTTGATTATTGCCTTGTGATTTCTTTTTAAAGGGTATGGTTTTTGCCATAGTTCTTGCTGGGAGGAAGAAGAAAACAATATTGGCTCCAGACTCTTGAAAATGTAATGTCTTAATATGCACTTTTGAATTTTCAGTTTCAAAATCACCGCAACCTTGATGGCTATGATAAAACAAATCTAAAGTTCAAATGTAGAAGAAAAGAAAAAAACTTTGAAGCGCTTTTATGGCAATCAGCACAAAACAAACAATGAAACTAAAAAATACTTCTTACTGTAGAAAGTTAGCATCCATCCCTCTCCTAGAAGAAAGAAATATTTTGAAAAATATTAAAAAGGCAGAATATTATATTTGCCTGGATGGAAAGCAGCCCCTACCTTCCTTAATAGCCCACAGCAGATGTCAGCACTTAAGAGATAAAGAGATAGGTAGCTTTATCCATAGGCAAAAATTCCCTGCAGCAAGGTCTGAACAAAGGTAGGATTAGCCCTCAGCTACAATAGGAACTGCCCAACAAGCCCCTTCATTGCATCAACCAAACTTCAACTGAGCCTAGCTCAGATAAACTCCTAGGATTTGTACATGGCACTATGGAAATCTGACAACAGCCAACAGAATATATGTTCTTGCATAGGAACAAGAAGTTCAAGTGCAAAGCCCAAGAGAAGGCATAAAGAAACCCCTCACTCTCAACTCCATGTGGTCAGCTACCCAGAATCACATGTGCTTGGTGGTTCTGCTTCATCAATAAATGGACCCTCTTTCCAATCCATCTCCATTTTGTCTCCAGTGCCTTTCTCTTGGCTTGGAACTGGACCAGATGGATATTTCTCCCAACATTACAAAGAAAAGTTTAATACTAACAAATTATGGTGGAGAAATCCTGAACTTTTTAATATCTCAGTCTAGAAAGAATTTACAAATTGTAAATATCAACTTTCACTAGAGAGATATAAAGATTTTTTTACATGACAGTTTTTATATGCTGCACACAAAGCATTCAAAATAATTGTGAACTAGTTGTTTTTAGTTCACCTATCCACCATTCTTCTTTCACTTTGTTAAAAAAAAACGAAAACTCTTCACCATTTTCTATTTGAAAAAAAAAATGCAACACCTGCACAAAAATTAGATGAAATTTTCCTATTATTCTGTATCGTGATAACTCCACTCAATTTCTCTCCCACTTCCCTCCCGCTAGCAGGATTCTCTAGAAATGGGTTTGCAAGATCAAGGCTGTTTAAAAAAATAGCTGTGCTGAGCAGTTCTGTTTTCTTCTCAGGCAGCGAACAAAGAAATAGATTCATTGTCCCTCCCTCTTCTTTACTGCTGCCACTGAGTTTAAGATAAATGAGTGGAAAATGAATGGAATTGGAACACCATGAGCTTCACTATAAACGAATAGTCAGGGTAAGTTTGGGAAATACTGTAGTTCTCAGGTTTCAGACTTCTCCAAGTGTTGTGGGATTCATAGGACTCTAAAAAAGCATGCCCATTCTCTCATTCTTTTCTTTGAAAGTAGATGGGAAATAGTTATTCTCTGTGTGTGTGTGTGTGTGTGTATGTATGCGTAGTGATAAATGGCAATAACAAGAGATTTTATAAGTGGATTTAAAGATCTCAGTTTAAAAAAAACTCACAGAGATCCTCCATTGATTAGGAGTTTTAGGCTGATTGTATAGCCATCGCTTATTCCAATAGTTAACACTATACAGGCAGTCCTTGAATTACGACCACAACTGAGATCAAAATTTCTATTGCTAAGTAACACAGCAATATTTAGCACCAGATTTTACAAGCGTTTGGTTGAGAAATGGCTACGCTCAAGCCAATCACTTGGGTTGTTAAAGTGAACCACACAGTTAAGGCCATTCAGCTTCCCCCATTGACTTTGCTTGTCAAAAACTGGCTAGAAAAGTTGCAAGTTGGCAGTCACATGACGCTGCAACCATTGTGATGCCTGTTGGTTGCCAAAAGCCTGAATTTTGATCATACGACTGTGGGGATGTTGCAACGGGCGTAAATGTGAGGACCGGTCATAAGTCACTTTTTTCAGGTCGTTATCATTTTGAATGTTTGCTAAACCAATGATTGTAATTCAACAACTACCAGTAATTATACAGTCATTTAAGGAAGCATCCTTTCTTCTGGTGCTGTTCATCACACTTTGTTTTTGCAATAGAAATATTTCCCTGTAAGTTCCACATTCTACCAGGTTGACTAAGGTGAATGGATGAACAAATGGGTAGCATTTCTGTGACAAACATGAAGTAAAGTTAATGGAGTCTATAGTCATTTGAAAGACCCATTCGAACATGAATTGGCTATCAGTAATATGTATACATTAGCTGTTGGGAAACATGCCAAAAATCATGCCAAAAATATTTGTGCATAAGTTATTTCATGCCCAAAGTTTGCAAATAGAAAATGTAGGGATGGCCCAAAAATCGGTTTGCATGAGTCACCTGCAATATTTTATTTCGACAATCAGGAAAAAATGTGCTTTCTGGAATGGTTTTGCTTTGCTGGGAGTGGGACTGTGCAGTTAGAAAACAGCTGATCCCTGGGTTACTGAGTTAAAAGTGATTGAAATAAGAACTGACAGGTTAAATGTCCACATATATTTTCTAGTTAATATAAATTGCCAGAAACAAGTGAATGTGAAATTGTTGGGGAAAGTGTTTTGTCTTTTCCTCAGTAAGAAATACAGAGTTTATCCTAAATCTCTTGGGCTATAAATGCTTGTTATTGTTTTTTCCCCCCTTTTCAATTCTTTTTCTGAAATCATTTGTACAGGAATAGCAAAAGCATCACAAAAATAAATGTACGAATTGGTGATTTTTAAAACACTACAATTCACTCAATAGTTCCATCCAGATGTTAAGCAACACATCTTTTGATTCTGTGAGATTCCATTGGTGTGGCCAATGAATAGCTAGGGAAACAATATCACAGACCATAGTTTTTGTTAAAATAAGAGCTTGGTGATTTTGTAAAGCATTTTCTTTAAATATATAGCATTTTCTATATATAGAAGATGCTATATATTTAAAGAAAATGCTTTACAAAATCACCAAGCTCAAACTGAGATGCCTTTTAGCTCAAACCCTGTGAAATGGGATTGAGAAACATATTCCACAACACATAGAAAGAAGCAGGATACTGATGTTCTGCATCCCTGGCTTTGTTCTGTGGCATTTCCAGTGTGAATTGACAGGAGAAACTACAATGTAATTGTTTAAGTGCAAATATGAGGATAGCTGCAGTTGATTGGCTACAGGTGATTTTTGGTTCTTTATATGTAGTATTGTGTTACATATAAAGAAATTAGACTTGTATTTCTTCAGTTTACTTCCCCAGAGAGGCTTCTGCTTTTCTATTTTACTCCCAGGATGCTTGAGAATTTCTCTCAAATTTCTTCTGGTGGCATTTTTTTAAAAAATTCACATTTATATGCTGCCCTTCTCCGGAGACTCAGGGAGGCTTACAATCTTTGAAGCACAATCCAATGTGCTCAGCAATAGCCTTCATTCTATTGTATATGCCTGCTTATTACTAGGGTTTTTTTGGCCCCCCACAAGTGGCATTTTTACAAAGTCAGCTTATTGCCCCCAACAATCTTGGGTCCTCAATTTACCTACCCCGAGAGGATGGAAGGCTGCGTCAACCTTGAGCCTGGTGGGATTCAAGCCTGCACTAACTGCAGGCAGCTGGAGCTAAGTGCTAGGTGTTTAACAGCCTGCACCACCAAGGCTCTTGAGGCTGACTTTATTATAAGAGATGGGCAATGCAATATTGCTATCTGAAAAAAGGGCCAGGAGTGAAGTTCCTTCATTATTTGTAGCTCAAATCAAAGATGGACCCACTTTATCTGATACAGATAGTACTTATGCCTGCCCATCATGGTTGTAAAATGAACCAATCCCGCGATTTTATTTTTTTCTGGAGCGGTTGTTAAGCAAACCAATGGGCTGTGAAATACACAGTCACATGACTGTGAGACAATGCCGATGGCAATAAATATGGTCATGTTGCCAAGCACCCAAAGGTGGATCACGTGACTGGGGGAGGGGGGGAAACAGCTGTCGGAACTTTGAATCCAGGTTGTAAGTGGGTCCATTGTAACTTTGAATGGTTGCTGAGCAATGGGTCACAAGTCGAGGACTACCTGTACAGTACAGGGGCAGCAACTGTTTATGTTCTTAACAGCTTCTATGGGTGTTCATTGGAGCATAGTGTGCTATTAGTTAAAACTCAGCAAAGCAATCTGAAGCCTAAGAACTGCTTGACAGAACCCCCTTTCTATATTCCCCAGACTCTCTCTTATTAAATTTGGGCCTTGTGCATGTGAAACAGGGGTGGGATTCTACCGGTTCAGACCAGTTCTATTGAACTGGTTGTTATGATTTTGCTCAGTTCAGAGAACTGGAAAATCGTGCCCCTGGCTGGCCCCTCCGCTCTCCGCCTGCTCCTCCCCTCCCAGCTCAGTCAGTCCTTATCATGCATGTGCAAAATCGCACACATGCCTGACATCACTGACTGCATTCTCCCCCACCCAGTCACTCCTTAAAGGTATTTTTTTTCCTCCCCACTTTCAGCTGTTCCAACGATCAGCTGTGCTCGGATCCCCCTCGCTGTCTTACTGCTAGGCCCAGGAGGCAAAAAGGGGCACATGGGGGGGAGAGCTGCCCCTCCCCCGCACTCCGTTTTTTGCCTTCCTGGGCCTCAGGAGCAAAAATGCAAAAATGCCCCGCAATGAGGCTTCCCTGAGACCGAGGAGGCCAAAAAAGGGAGTGTGTGTGTGTGGGGTACTGCATGGCCCCTCCGCGCTCTGTTTTTTGCCTTCCTGGGCCTCAGGGAAGCCTCCTGGGACCAAAAACGCCTCCCCAGGAGGCTTCCCTGAGGCCCAGGAGGCCAGAAAATGGAGCACAGGAGGTGCTGCAAAAAAAGAGGCCACACCCACCGAGTCACATGACCACACCCACCTAGCCACTCTCGCATAGCCACATGCATATATTTATTTTATTTATATTTTATATTGGGATTTCTATGCCGCTCTATCTCCCGAAGGACTCAGGATGGCTCACAACAATAATAAAAACATACAATACAAATATTAAAAAGCCAATTAAACAACATCCCAATATAATAATTAACATTAACAAACCAGCGCTAAAAACCCCACTCCCTCTATCAATCCAGGTCAGCAAGCTGAAAAAGCCATGTTTTCAGGCCACGACGGAAGGATTGAAGGTCAGGAGCCACCCGAACCTCCAGGGGCAACTGATTCCACAGGGTGGGTGTTCCCACAGAAAAGGGCCTACCCCTAGGGGTCGCCAGCCGACACTGTCGGCCGATGGCACCCCAAGGAGGCCCTGTCTGTGTGAGCACATGGGACGTTGGGAAGTTGTTGCTGGCAGCAGAGGTTCCCGCAAATACCCTGGTCCTAAGCCATGTAGGGCTTTATAGGTGAGTACCAGCATAGAACTGGTAGTAAACATATTTGCATCCCACCCCTGAAGTGACATATTTTCCCCCTGCCAATTCTAACTTGGACTCTCAATCATAATTTCCCCATAAACCCTCTGGTGGCAGAGAAGTGAAACTTTACATACTCTAATAGACTTAATTCCAGGTCAGTTCAGTAGCATTTAAAAGACTATTAGCCAGTAGAGTCTTTTAAACCACCTGCTTATTACTTGAAAGGGAAACCATCAGGAAAGGCCAGGCCTATAGGAAGCCAGCAGTGGTAAAGCATTCCTGTACGACTGCCAAGAACACAATGCGGATGTACCCATGTGATCAAAGAACTGAGCTTCTTGACAAAATCTTCAATTAAAATGTGATGGAATGTTGAAGATTCTTAACCAATCCGTGAAAGGGAAAAGAGTCACATGGAAGGGCCTGACTTAACAACCTAAAAATACATTTGCATTGCTTTTATTGTCATTTGTATTTGGAATAAAATAGGTTCTGGATTCAGTTCAAGTGTTCCCTTCTCTCTGATCTTTCCAGAGTGGTATTATGGATCATATTTGGCAGGGCACTCAAAGTATGAGGCCAGTTACATCAAAAAGCAACAATCCTGCCAGAAATACGAAGAAATAAATAACCCTACTCAGCACTAGCAGTTACATAAGTGCCATTGCTTTTAAAATGAATGTGCAATATTTGTGGGGAAATGGATAGCCTGTGCTGGCCATTATGCTGATACTGTTATAAATTTAAACCTGAAAGGACAGATGTTTGTTTATTCAAACATGCCACAGAAAGCATAAGCCAAGGATGAGCTCTCCAGTGCTGGTTTTAAAATGTTAGGCACTCCCACAAAGCAAAAATCAGTGGTTTTTGTTGTTTCTTTTTAATTTTTAGCCCATCATACAGAAACAGGGAAAGCAAGTCTTTAATAGGATAGTCTGACATGCTTGCCAAAAGCAGGCAGTGGCCAGGAAAATAATCTCCCTATCTGGTATCTGGAATGAACTACATGAAAAGATTATACAGAAATTAAAATAAAACCAAGACTTAATTGTATATATTAATTTGTTGGATTTTTGTTGTTGTTGTATGTATGTATGTATTTATTTATTTAGATTTATATGCCGCCCCATCTCCGGGGGGACTCGGGGCGGTTTACACAGAAACATACACAGTATAAAAATTATTCTAAAATCCAATCCAAATAATTCTAAAATATTAAAAATATCCCCAAAATTAAAAACCCCAACCCCACTCAATCCAGGCCGGCCTGTGAAAACAACCAGGTCTTTAGATCACAGCGGAAGGAGCGCAGGTCAGGGGCCAGACGTAGCTCCAGGGGTAGTTGGTTCCAAAGGGTGGGCGCCCCCACAGAGAAGGCCCTCCCCCGGGGGACCGCCAACCAACATTGCCTGGCCGACGGCACCCCCAGGAGGGCCTGCCTATGGGAGCGTACTGGGCGATTGGACCTCGATGCTGGTAGGAGGCGCTCCTGCAAGTATCCCGGACCCAAGCCATGCAGGGCTTTATAGGTTAATACCAGCACCTTGAATCTTACACAGAGGGCAACCGGCAACCAATGCAAACAGCGCAGGAGGGGTGTCACATGGGAGAAACGGGCCGCTCCCATCACCGCCCGCGCGGCCTCATTTTGCACCAGTTGAAGCCTCCGCATAGTCCGCAAGGGCAGGCCCAGGTAGAGAGCATATATATACATACACACACCAAATTCAATTAAAAAAAACCTCTTTGCAATTTACATCCTAAAAACAAATTCTCAGAAACTTCAGAACAAATCAAGAAATAAACAATGATGATTGTATATTTTGCTTTTCCTCCAAAAGCTGAAGACAGTAGCCATAGCATTTTCTCCTCCGTTTGTTCTCCAGAATAGCAACTTTGTGAGTAGGTCAGAAGAGACAACAATAGCAACTTGTTTAAAGTCACCCGTTAAATTTGATTGAGTGGATTTTAGGCTAGATCTCCTGAACTTTAGTTCAATCTTCTAACCACTGTATCATATGGGGTCACATAGACTTCTCAAGAGATTTGCATTTCACTAGATCTGTTATTGTACAGCAGAACAGATTAACCATGAAACTGATCCCATTTAATGGCATTTAACAGCAGTTTCACTGATACTATTCCAGATATTTTTTTCCTACAGTGCAAGTAATTATTGTTTCATAACAAGGACAAATTAAACTGATTTGTCTACAATGGGAATGCAAATGAAGATTCTTTCTGTTTCAACCCGACACCGGTTGTATGGAATGATGAAATAGTAGGTAGATTATAAGAGATGAAAATAATGTAACAGCCAGCTAATACTCGGAGATCACAGATACTCTGATAGAGGATTCTCTGTATGTCTGATCTAATCTCTCTAGTTCAGATCACACCCTGACTTAGCTAAGTGTCTGAGGTTTTACGACTGAAATGGTTGTGAAGGAAATAGTTGCAGCCGTTAACATCAATGTGAGGCATATTAAAAGAGCTGGAGTGACATACTGAGTTTGGCACTTAAGGCAGAACAACCATTAAATAATATTAAAGCCTTTACTTGACTTGATTAGAAATTTTGCTGAAAACCATAGAGTGGGACTCGCAATATCGAAAGGAGTGCCTCATCCTTTTTTTAAATTTAGTTTATTTTTCTTCATTACATTTCTATACTGCCCATCTCACCTAAGTGACTTTATGTTCCTCTCTGCACCCTAAAAATAATCAGTGGAAGACCTGCTTGGGTTGCCCATAACATGAGTGACTAAGTAGTCTTTTTCGGTAACAGCCCCCAGCCCTTACTAATGAGAAATGCCTCAGAATAGTTCTGCTTTCTTCTTGGACAAAGACTTCTGTTTCCTTAGACATTATTAACTTATAACATTAAGACATATTATGCTGCTGAGAAACTGCTTAACTATTCCGGCTGTTGCTTTCATTTTTTTGTCATTTAAGGGCTATGGGTGAGTTTAATCTGGGGGTTTAAATGCATTGAAATCCTGAAGATGAAACTCAAATACCTTGGCCACCTAATGAGAAGGAAGGACTCACCGGAGAAAAACCTAATGCTGGGAAAGATTGAGGGTAATAGAAGAAGGGGACAACAGAGAATGAGGTGGCTGGAGTGAGTTACTGAAGCAGTAGGTGTGAGCTTAAATGGGCTCCAGAAGATGGCAAAGGACAGGAAGGCCTGGAGGAACATTGTCCATGGGGTCGTGATGGATTGGACACGACTTTGCAACTAACAACAACAACAAAATGCATTGTAAACTGCCCTGGGAGAACTTGGTTTGAATATCATCAAGCAAAGATTTTAAAAAATGTTATTGTGGAAATTTGATGCAAAATGCCAATACGTAAGGAAGAGATTGGTAGACAAATCAACAAGCATCTCTTTATTCAAACCCTATATTAAACACCAGGTGGAACTACATCTGAAGCTACCTATATAGGTAGTCCTTGACTTACGATCACAATTGAGCCCAATATTTCTGTTGCTAATGGAAACATTTGTTAAGTGAATTTTGCCCCATTTTATGACCTTTCTTGCCACAGTTAAGTGAATCACTGCAGATGTTCAATTAACAGTAACACTGTTGTAAGTGACATCTGGCTCCCCCATTGATTGTGCTTGTCAGATGGTTGCAAAACCTGATCACATAACCCCAGAACACTGCAGCCGTCATAAATATGAGTCAGTTGCCAAGTGTTTGAATTTTGGTCATGTGACCGTGGAGATGCTGCAAACAGTTGTAAGTGTGAAAACTGGTCACAAGTCACCTTTTTCAGTGTCATATCTTTGAACAGTCACTAAAAGAATTGTTGTTAAGTTGAGGACGCTCTATACCACAATACTCTCGCTGCATACCTAAGCATGGGAGCCTCTGAGTTGGCTTATTTTGGTATGGCGAGCAAAGTTACACCTGTTCAAATGTTTTCGGCCTACCAGCATCATTTTCAAGGGATTACTCTGAATTGCTCTCCAAGCCAGGTACAGGTAGTCCTCGACTTATGACCATAACTGAGCCCAAAATTTCTGTTGATAAGTGAAGCATTTGTTAAGTGAGTTTGCTTCATTTTATGACCCTTCTTGCTACAGAAGCCACAGAGTAAGTACACGGGAGACATGATAGCAGTCTTCCAATATTTGACGGGCTGCCACAGAGAGGAGGGGGTCAAGCTATTTTCTAAAGCGCCTGTAGGCCAGACAAGGAATAATGGATGGAAACTAAACAAGGAGAGATTTAACCTGGAAATAAGGAGAAACTTTCTGACAGTGAGAACAATCAACCAATGGAACACCTTGCCCTTGGAAGTTGTGGGAGCGCCATCACTTGAGACCTTCAAGAAGAGATTGGACTTCCATTGGTCAGAAATGGTGTAGGGTCTCGCACTTGGGCAGGGTGTTGGACTAGATGACCTATAAGGTCCCTTCCAACTTTGATTATCTGTAATCCTTGACTTACAACAGTTAGTGACCATTCGTAATTACAACAGCTCTAAAAACATGACTTAGGATCATTTTCCACACTCATGACTGTTGCAGTAGCCCCAATGGTAATGTGATTTATATTGGGCTGCTTGACAACCGACTCACATTTACGATAGTGGCAGCTTTCCAGGGGACGTGTGATGCCCTTTTGCGACCTTCTGAGAAGCAAAATCAATAGGGAAACCAGATTCACTTAACAACCGTGGTACTAATTTAAGAACTGCAGTGATTCACTTAACAAACGTGGCAAGAAAAGTCATAAAATGGGGCAAAGCTCACTAAGTGATAAATGTCTCACTTAGCAACATAAATTCAGGGCTCAATTGTGGTCCGAAATGGAGGACTCCAAATGCCTCCTCATCCCCACACACACAAATGCCTTCTGAGAAGCAAAGTCAAGGAGGAAACCAGATTCATTTAACAACTGTGATACTACCGTGTTTCCCCGAAAATAAGACCTACCCCGAAAGTAAGACCTAGCACTATTTTCTAAACCTGCCCTAATATAAGACCTACCCCGAAAATAAGACCTAGTGTAAATCTCCAGTTCCAGGAAGACTTTTCAGGGAGCAACCGTGCACCGAAACACCCCCTACACACTCACACCCACTATTTGGCACCATAAATATATAAGACCTACCCCAAAATAAGACCTAGTGTGTTTTTGGGAGCCCAAAAAAATATAAGACAGTGTCTTATTTTCGGGGAAACACGGTAATTCTAAGAACTGCAGTGATTCGCTTAAGAAATGGGGCAAGAAAATGGGGCAAAGTTCACATGATAAATTTTTCACTTAACAACATAAACTTGGGGCTCAATTGTGGTCCTAAATTGAGGACTACCTGTATCTCCAAATGCGTCCCCCTCACACCCACACACCCGCACCTGTTGCAAGGCTTGCCCGAGGGAGGAACTGAGGCAGCCTTAGTAGCCGAGAGCTGTTGGGGGGGGGCGTTTGCTCCCCGCCTCTCTCCCGCCTTTCATATTCCCAGGATGGAGGTGGAGAGAGAAGCAACAGCGATATTAAAACTAGGCACCCAGCCAAGGCCGGGTTAGCCCAGGCGGACTCCCCGCTCGCCGCCTTTCCTCAGTCCCTCTCCGCCCCTGCGCAGTACAAGCAAAGGGGCGGCCGAGAGCTCCGCTGACCAATTACCGCGCCGAGGGGAGGAGCGCAAACCCGGGATCGTCCGCCTCGCAAGCAGGGCGCTCCGGCGCGCATACACAAAAACACACACACACACACAGACACACACAGAAGCCGGGGAAGGATGGAGGGCGAGCGGGGCGCTTCGCAGTCGCCGCGGCCGGTCTCCTCCCCTCCCCCTGGCGGCCAGGCCACGGCAGCACCGGCCCTCGCCGAACCGCCAGCGCCCCTCGCGGACTCAGCGCGGCCGCCGCCGCCTCTGCTGCCGCCCTGCTCCCCGGAGCTGCTGGAGTTCGACGACGACGAGGACCTGGAAGTGTTCAGCAAGGTACAGGCGCACGGGGGAGCCTCTGCCGGCTGCTCCCGGAGAGCCCAGCGGCCCTCCGCTTTCCTCCTGTGGCGCTGGGAGGGTTATAAGGGCCGTACGAAGGGAGAGGCACCTCTCGCTTTCCCGCTTTCCTTCCATTCACACGAACCCCGGGAGACACGGGAGTGTCGTGCAGCTTGTGGAAAGTCTCCGCCCCCCCCGCCCTTTACTTTCTAGCTGCGCTTAAACCCGCTTGTCCCGCTTGCGCTTGTGGCGGCCACATCCAAGGCTAGGAAAGAGAAGGGACTTAGCGAGGGAAGTTCTTCCCGGGCCAGAAGTTTGCAAAACACGGCTCGGAGCGCCTGCCCTGACAAGCCCTCGAAGGAAACCACCTTTGATTGGGCAACAAGCACAGGAGGATGGGATGATAATAGTAGACAACCGAGTCCTGGCGTTGGATTTGTGGCTGCATGGAGGGCTTCCAAGTTGCCCAGAACAAGCGGAACAAGTTGGATTTGGGGTAAGGGGGCGGCCTCTTTAAGAACGTCTTCCCTCTTTCAGAATAGCACTAGTAATAGCGCTTAGACTTATATACCGCTTCACAGTCCTTTACAGCCCTCTCTAAGCGGTTTACAGAGTCGACATATTGCCCTCAACAATCTGGGTCCTCGTTTTACCGACCTCGGAAGGATGGAAGGCCTGAGTCAACCTTAAGCCACTCAGAATCGAACTCCTGGAGTGAGCGCTGAGTTAGCCTGCAGTGCTATACTATGTTCTAATCACTGCCACCACAGCTCTTATATTGTTTCTGCCGGATATTGTTTGTGCAGCCCACAGAAAAATTAAGATCCCAAAGAGTTTTCCATAAGGTAAAGCTTTCTGTCAGACTACGCTTCCCATTGTTCCCAACAAGTAATGCCATTTTGGCCAGGGATAATGGGGATTGGAATCCACCACATGTAAAGGGCAACAAGCTGCATTTCAGTGATCCCAAGGTAAAGGATGATTTCTGCCAAAGGCCTGCTGTAGATATTGGCCTTGTTTCATATTTTTGCAGGCTTCAGTGGTGGAATAAGACACTGTCTTTACGCCATGCAGGCACTGGAGGTCAGGTCATTAGGGCTGCTGTCGGTAATATCTTGATGCTGTGTTTCCATGCTTGGCAGATTAGAGAGAGGGCCTGGGGATGAAGTAGGCTGAATTTATGGGTTGAGCTGAACATTTCGAGACTGTTACTGGAGGTAGCTAATGTCCCTTATTGCTTTTTTCTGAGAACAAGATTACCTTTGTAATGAGGCACAGTATAATAGGGAGAGAGATTTAGTCTTGCTTTTGGCTCTGTAGTTCTGGCACTGCTCAGGAATTTGATCCGGATTTGTCCTTCACTGTTGCTACTATGCCAGACAAGACAGGCTCCACAAATTACTATTTGTCTCACTGAGCAAGTCATAATTTCTGGTTACCAGTGGCCCTTGTTCTGTGGACAGAGAATAATACAGCAATGGAACAAATATCTGACATTGCAAGAATCTTTGTTGTAGGACAATAAAAGGAGAGTATGCTTTGTTTTGAAATGAAAGTTGACATAACAAAAAATTGCCTTGTCTGCTTTCCTCATGTTGTGCTGAGCTTTAGGAGAAACAGAAGAATGCTCTGGCTGATTTTGCCTGTTCTGAAGCCCAGGACAATGACATCAAATTTGCTTTTCCTCCTGCTAACAGAACATTTGCAAGATATGCTGACTGTGAAGCATTGCCAGGACTGGCAAGTAGAATTGAGGAGAATTAAGGGAAGTTTGCCTTTGCCAAGATAGCTGGAGCTTTTGTTTCCATCCTACTTCTTATGGGGTTATCTCAGAAACTTTGAAGCCAGTCATCCAGAGCTCTCCAAACTTGGCAACTTTAAGACTTGTGGACTTCAACTCCCAGAATTCTCCAGCTGGTTGGAGAATTCTGGGAGTTGAAGTCCACAAGTCTTAAAGTTGCCAAGTTTGGGGACCCCTGCACTCACCCATACAAGTAATCATGTATTGAAATAGACCTAGCAATTCTCAAAAGTTTTCTAATAAGAAAGAGGTTCCTGTTTTTCTACTTTGAGTGCTTCAGAATTTCTTTCACAGTTTTCTTTATGGTGCTTTTGAACTTTCTGCTTGGAGTAGGGATGGGGTTGCTCCTGAAGCCTTTCTGACTGGCTTTCATTTCCAATCTGGAGAAAGAGAGGGGGTTCACAGAAAGAGTTCTTTTATAATGCTTTCCCTTGGAATTTAATGAAAGGTTTGGAAACAAGGAAGGAGTGCAAACATCTGAAGAGATAATTGTATCATGAAAAACAGGACTTTCACAAGCACTCCTTGGCTATCTAGTCATCAAACACGCCTTGGGTATCTAGTCTAGTGCAGGTGTAACATGTATCTTTGAATTTTCTTCTCTTCTGAAATAATTTCAAAAGCAGATACTCTTTCATCAGATTGACTGAGAATTAGTTGGGAAAAATCAGGACTTGGGGATTTTGTTGTTGTTTTGTATATTGCCCTAGTTATATTACTTGGAAGGAGAAGTAATGCAGGGCCAATTTAGTTCCTCTTTTTCTCTCAAGGTGGTTAGTATTCTGCAGCTGAAAGTTAGGAAATCAGTCATAATTGAAACTGAAAGCTGCACGTAACGTAAATAACTCTCTAGTTCTATTACTAAATGTTCTCTCTACTACCAAAAAGAATTGGCCACCAATCCACAGGAATCTTCTTTGCTGTTTTCTCACAAATCTACTCCTTATCCTTTGAAAAATCAGGCAAGTTACTACAGGTGCTTTCTGTGTGCCTGATGCATTGCATTAGCAGAAGTGTGAAAAAACTAGTCAAGCAGGTGAAACAAACAATGTTGTTTGTATCTAGGGTTGAATTTTGCAAGTTTTGTCACCTTAGCCATAGGTTTTCAAATTTTTGTCGTGATACATTGTGTGCTTTATACCCATACAACCTCTCTCAGGATTGTGCAAAGCAGATACACTCAGTATGGCTGTCCATCCTGCACCTCTAGAGAATGTCAAGGATGAGCAGATCAGATGTTACAAACCTTCAGAAGATTCATTGTCTCCATGAATAACCTTTTGTCCATGTGCAGGGGAAAAAACAGCTGTAGTTCTTAATTCCTCTTATGGTTGATTATGTACAGGTGCCATTCTGTTGGTGTCAACTCTTCATGACCACATACATCAGGGGTCTTCAAACTTGGCAAGTTTCAGACTTGTGGACTTCAACTCCCAGAATACTTGAGCTAACATGACTGGAGGAGGAATTCTGGGAGTTGAAGTCCACAAGTCTTAAAGCTGTCAGGTTTGAAGACCCCTGAGATATATAGATTTTCTCCATGACAATATGCCTTTAACCTGGTCTTTCAGTTCTTCCAATGTTGCATCTATTACCTCTGTAATTGACTCTATCCACCTTGCTGCTGTTGTTGTCTTTTTTCTTTTTCTTTCAACTTTCCCAGAATTAAAGCCTTCTCTAGAGAAGTTACTTCTCATTCATAGTATAACTTAACTCATGTATGCTTTAGGATAGTAATAAAAAGGTCACATCACAAATGCAAGGAATCAGTTCAAAAGTAGCACTCTGAGTGGTTTATATACATTCAATCCTAGAAATAATCTACTCAAAATAAGCTCCACCATGGTAAATGAAATTCAATCTGATTTTGATATCACAATTTGAGCATTGTTGTTATATATTCTTTGCTTTAGCTCAAGCTTTGATCTTCAGGGCAAATAGGAATTTTTGAAAAAAGAAATGAGTGTCTGCAATCGTTTGTGCATTTGAACCTTTGATCAAAATACCAAGAGCCTTGATGCTAAGCAGGTCCAAGACGTGGTTTACCTTCAGTTTATTTACTACCTATAGTTTTAGTTCATTATTCCTTCTTATGCTAGCAAATAAGGTACAATGTGGAAAACCTGAGGAAATGGAGATCAAATAAATGCCTGAAGAAAAATATTTTATATATTTGCCAAAAGACAATCAGAGGTGCAATGAATTGAATTTATCTCAAGTATATTTGCAATAGAGAGAAAGCCTTTGCCTCCATTCCAGTGACTTGTAATACAGATGTCAGGAGGATTCAAAATAATCTTCAAAAAATCTACCTGCAACAAGTAGATTATTGCTTGGTTCAAAGAAGCCATGATGATGTTAAGTCTTGGACTAAGATATTGTTTCTTTAAGTTTCTTTATTTTTCCAATAAACATGATCCCAAATATTGCTTTTTCTTCTTGATTTAGCACATTGCTATTAAACAACATATTTATTAGTTCAATCCATTAAACCAAAAACGATGAGGTAGCATGATGGTCAATATCAAAGAAGTAATCTGTGGTTCAGCAGAAAAATAGGAAATGAGACAATAGCGAAGGCTTCAAAAGTAGAGTCTAATAATTATAACCAAAGCCAGAGTTATGTGGCACAATAAACTTGAACAAAGGCAAATACTAAAAATAAGAGCTATTTCTGATGCAAGAAGGTCTATATATAACTGGGATAATGAATCCATAATTCTCCAGATCTATCTAAATTGAAACTCACAGGAGCCACAGCCAGCATGACAATTGAAAATAATGGTGGGAGCTGTAGGTCAGCAATATCTGGAAAACCACAAGTCTCTGATACAGCACTTGTAATCTATCAGGAACCACGATTGGATGTGTGAGGATTTAGTAATCAGATGGTGATAATCTTAAATGCATCAAAGATGAATTATTTCCATGATAGCTCTGTAATGTAAAACTTTTCTATGCTATAACATTGTTATAGTCACTGGCTTGAAGTTAGATGTTTATCAGAGCAAATATTAAACTCTAATGTCTTTTCCTAAAAATTAAGGGAAATAACATTCATAGAGTAGCTGTACAAAACAACATACATTTTTTCATTCTTGAAACACTGTGCATGACAAAAATTTATGGAATGAACAATCTAAACATCAGCATCTTAGAGATAAGTACTAGATTTGCTATTGAATATGAGCCTAAAAGGCATTAATAAATCATTTATGATTTGTACATCTCCTAATGTTTAAAAATAAACTCAGTTAATCAGGAAATATTTCCATTCTGTGTACAGGATCATCTTCTTTTTTCTTCTGTTTTCCTCCAGTAAACACTAAAAGTGAATATTTTTATCTTTGTGTGTAGTATATATAAGGTTATTTAAACCTTAGATATTTGTCAAATGTTTTGATTGGACTCTGGCAAGACAAGTGGGTAACGTTTATTCATATCTGAGAAAGATGGGTTCGTGTGAAGGGATAACCTGACCAATTCTCCCTTCCCTATTCCCTTTTCCATTGCCAACTTCTCATCACCTTACCCAAATTTATTACTATTTCCAACCCAGTGGGAATTTATTACTATTCCCAGTGCATAAATGTTGATGATGTCAACACCTAGGTATCTATTAAGCTATGGGAAAATGGAAAAAGAACTATCAGGTTGAAATTGCAGTAGATTTAAGAGAGGACTATATTCTCATGTTGACACTGGGCGATCAATTGCTTCAAGTGACCTTTTTCTAATATGTAGTAAAGATCTTTATCTAGCCGGATTTCTGCCAAGTTTGAATTGAGGACAGTCACACAACACTTTGAAGTACAAATTACCCAATCTCACTTTCATTTAAGCCTATTATAGGGTGTTGTACAAACAAATCCTATTGACTTGGAGGGGATCACTATATCTCAAATATATTTATGTGGCTTGGAAAGATAGGTAGCACAGGGCATTGAAAGGGCACCGGAATCCAAAATATCTGGGGATAAACATACTGCACCTGCTGTAAAATTACCTATATTATTAATGTGCATAAGAAACTATTAATTCATGTTTGTTTGTTAAATTTATGCCCCGCCCATCTTAACTGCATTGTTGCTTAATATTGCTTAAGGTGAGTGGCTATATAAATCTTTATAATAAATCAGCTTTTCTATTTATGAGTCACACAGTGTGAACCACTAAACAGTCCAACAAATGTGAATCAAGTAAAATCTCAATGGGCCTGGAAAATTAACACAAGAGTGGAATCTGCCCGAACCTCCATGAAAGCTAGAGATCACTTCCTAAAACCCCATTTTGGACCGGTGCCTTTTGGAATCTGTCTTCCTTGTTTGGAAACAGATAGATGCAGAAAAACTCTGGATATTAAGCAAAATGAAGATTTTGTTTAAATATTGCAGGATGCAGTACTAAATCATGGATTGCTGTGGGGAATCTTTTTGGGTTTTTTTTCCTCTTTTCATAAAGTTTATTTAGAAAAAAAGGGGAAACACCTCCTAAAAACTGTCCAGTCACTAGCCTGGGAGGAGGTTATTGAATGCAGGGAAGTGAGTGAAAGCGAGGGTGCTGAATTCATTTTTGTTAATGTTTTACTGCAGAAGGTTCTGTTACTGATTGTTTGGGATTATTGTTTCATAAAGAACTTCATGCTCCTTCAGGAAGGAAAAAATGTGAAAGTCAGGTGGGATATCTGACGACTAGAAACACCTCCACAATGTTTTCTTGGCAACAATATGGAGATGATTTGCAATTCCCTTCTTTGGGATTTTTTTTTTAAATTTCCCAGTCTTTCTTACAGTCAAGGGTTTTTCCTAAACACTCACTGACCAGATCCCATCTTGCATAATTTTCTGAGGTCAGATGGCCAGGTAGGGCCCAGCCACCTGCTATGACTGATTCAGAAAAGCAAAATACTACTAATAACAGCAATAATAACCCCAACAACAATTTTCACCCACTATTTGCCCCCTAAAACTTTTTTTGGGTGGGGGTATAGAAACAAAACACCATCTAGTGTTTTGCAAAGTGGAAAGTGGCATTGAGATCTCTGAGGATTTTGTAGAAAAAGGAAGTTAAGAACAAGGGGAAAAGTAATCACAAATATTCTGCTCTCCATTTTCTGATATTCTGGTTTAGCTTTTAGGAATGATTTTATGTTATATTTAGTGAATGATGAGTCCTGGAATGAGGGATTTCATTTTTTCTCTCATAGAGACAGTAGAGTGGGGAAAATAAATGCTTCAGCTTGTAATGATTTATGCAGGCATTTGGAATTCATATATTAAATCACCGCAGTCCAAGATTCGCCTTCATTTAGAGCTTTCCAGCTTATTTTACAGTTAAGTACCTACACTTTCTCAGATCAGTTTGCCAGCTCTCCAATCATCTGAGTGTTTAGTTCCAAGCCTTCGTGAATACAGCTTGCTTACTTCATTAATTCCAAAAATTTTAGAAAACGAAGCCTTGAAAGACCGCTTCAGATGCTTGTATCGCTTATTTTAAAGACAGCTTATTGTTGTCTCCGGATTTTGCAAACATTAATAGAAGTGTTCCTGCAAAATCAATATTAATAGGAAGGAAATTCCCTTGTTGTCATACTGCACCATGTTTTCATCTGCAAAGTTTGCTGCCTAACCAAAACATTATTTTCTTAGCACACAAATACCTGGAAACAAATTGACTTCATATATCATTCCTTGCTGCTTGCTCAGTGGAAATAAAATAGCTCTCTAAGTAGTGAAAAATGAGAATCTTAAAACTGTCAAGTTTAATAATCCAGATTATTACTCAAAATATAAACTCGAAGTACATACATTTTAGAAAATGCTTTGCTGTGTGGCATAAAGATGCCCCTAGAGCACACAAACTTTGAATGAAGTCTTAGAAGATGATAATGTGGGGAATATCATGTTCCTGTTGTACGTGAAAGTTGGGACTCATATTCTTAAAATCTTTCTGTACTGTATCTAAGGAAAAAAATACGTTTCTAGTTGCATCAGATTACCTTCCTTGAAATCAGTTCAAGGTAATTAGCCCAATGACCTCCTGGGAGCTAGTGTCTGTAGTGTAGTCAAAGGGTGTGAGTTATGAGAAGATCAGGACCCAGTTCATGCCTCTTAGACAATGCACATTCTTTCAGTCTTAAACGTTCATCTCCAAGTTATGAAAATGCAATAACATGCTAACAATAGCAATAGCACTTGCTTTTGCTTTTAGACTTACATACCGCTTTACAGTGTTTTATAGCCCTCTCTAAGCGGTTTAGAGAGTCAGCATATTGTCCCCAACAATCCGGGTCCTCATTTCACCAACCTCCTAGGGAGGGAAGGCTGAGTCAACCTTGAGCCAGTGAGAATCGAACTGCTGGCAGTCGGCAGATTTTGCCTGCAATACTGCATTTTAACCACTCCACCACCATGGCTCTTCACTCACGCCTCGGTGAGTTACATAACATCCATCTACTATGGATTCTGAATTAATTTAAGGAAGATCCTGGAAACAATACTTCTCTAGCAAAGTTGGAAGGTCCTGCCAGACAGTTCAGGATGCTGCTTTCAGGGCTGCTAAAGGAAGAACTTATCCCAATTGTGATTTTAAAATAACAAAGACCATGATCCCTCATTTCTCCCTCCAGCATTTCCCTCCTAGTGTTTGCCCCACACAGAGCCTTCTGTATGTTATCCTCAGCTGATGCTGAATACTGAATTTGTAAGCCGAGAGGTCAAAGGCACTGATTGCAAAATAACCATTCTGTTCTTCAGAACACCAGAGTCAGGCAGGGATATTCAGTTAGGAAAAGGGCCCTGGAAATATTAGTAGTGACAGGGAATAAAATTTATATTAAAAACTTCCGCAAGGATGACCTTTCCACTCAATTCTTTCTCCATTGCCTCACTGATTGCTGGGTTTTAGTGGAAGAGTGATAGATGTAGCAAAATGTTATCTGTATAAGATAATGTCAGAGCCCTGAGCGTTCCTTCTGTTAATCAAACCAGTAAACAACTTCTTTTCAATTACTTTTCCTTGGAGTCTGTTTTGATAATCAAAAGAATTTGGAAAATTTTAAGATCATCAGCTTCCTGGAATTTATTTTGTATAGCCACCGGGGCGGGGAAGGGAGTATTAACCCAATCCAATCATTTATTTATTTAATTAATTAATTAATTAATTAATTAATTAATTAATTTTTGGGATTTCTATGCCGCCCTATCTCCCGAAGGACTCAAGGCGGCTTACAACAGTAAAAAACAATACAAAATTTAAAATTTAAAAAACTATTAAATCAGAATCCCAATAATTTTAGATTAAAAACAAAACAATAGAAATAACCCCTCCCCCTCAGTCCAGGTCAGCCTGTTGAAAGACATGTCTTCAGGCCGCGACGGAAGGATCGAAGGTCAGGGGCCATCCGTAGCTCCAAGGGCAACTGATTCCACAAGGTGGGTGTGCCCACAGAGAAGGCTCTCCCCCTGGGGGTCGCCAGGCGACACTGTCTAGCCGACAGCACCCCAAGGATGCCCTGTCTGTGGGAGCACATGGGACGCTGGGAAGATGTTACTCATTGGCCCAACCCTCATGCCAACCCTTTTTTATTTTGTTGTGTCTCCTTTTCCTTAACATTGGCCATGTCTTTGGTTTTTTTTTTCAGATAGGACCATCTGACCTAGCAATACTTTTGACCCTGTGGCTCTCCCCCTCTTCTTATCTCCATGCATATCTGAAGAAATATTATTCAGAAGAAATACAGAAGGGACAGCCAGCTCTGATATTTCCTTACCTTTGACACCCTTTGGTGGATCTCAGAGAGAAACCTTTTTTGTCATCTGAATCCACATATAGTTCACCCCATGAAGAGGACTTGAATCAACTAGTATCCTCCTCAAACAAGAAGAGGATCATCCATAGAGTTGGATTTGCAGTGCTGCTCTAAGAAGGTTGCTAGATCTTACAGGAATGTGCATTTCCTTCCGGTTTTCCTGGGTATCTGGTGGAGATCTACTGACCTGGATTTTCCTAGTCAGCCAGCTTCAGCCAGAATCCAGTATGGTTTATTACTTTGCAGCCTTTAAACTAGTCTTGATCCCCAGCTCTAAGAGAACTGGTGTTTCAGGAGCCAAGGAGCACCCTGCCCAAACCCAACTGAACAGCACTGACAAACCAGTTACTAATAAGGAGCATCTACTTTTCTTTCCCTACCAACTATTTGAGGATCCATCTAACCCTGATCTTCATGAACTCTGTGCACAAGCTTCAAATAAATTCTTTTCTCACTGCATTCTCTTTTCAATGCAGAGATGTGCTGTTTTTAGTCCCAAGTGAATTGGTATCTGTGCAAAAGGTAGCCTTTGACTGCCATTGAACCTTAACTAATGGGGCCCATATAACACATTTCCTACCTTCTTTCCAGTGACAAGCAGCCTCCAAAATGCTGGATTTCTTTGTGGTGAAAATAGTGTCTCTGATTCTCTTTATCTCCTATAGCTAAACACTGTAAAACAGTTCATGAAAACCTGCCCTGCACCCCCTGTTGCTCTCTAAACTCCTTACGTTTCTCTTAGTGAATTGCATAATAGGCTAAACACCCCTACTACTTACTTATTTGAGTGCTTTGTATGTTAGCTTTAAATAGCCTTTGTACTACCTTCCCCATAAATTGTCAAGCTCATTATCTGTTGCCTCTAAAGCAACTCATTATCTGTTACCTTTAAAGTTTCAAAAATAGTTAATATATTATATTGATTAGTTATTCATTACAGTTTTGTTTTTGGATTTGGCACACATAAATCTAATAACCTGTAATGTAAAGGTTCTGATAGAATTGACACTGAAGAGAAAGAGCTAATTTGTATACTAGATGGCTGAAGTGAGAAGAGATGGGTTACTTGGCTACAAAAAATTTCCTTGAGGTAACCTGTCCATGACTTTGTTTTCCACGTTATGCAATAGGCTTTATATAAATGTATGAGTTTAACTGTGACAACTGACTAATGAGAGAAAATGCTTTAAATTACTGTTGAAATCACTCTGTCAGGCATGAACAACCAAGACTACATGTGAAGAGTCCAATTAACTGGTTTATTGCTCAAGCCTATATACAGGAATCTTCTCAGATAGACAATTCGCACCTGGCTAAGACTAGTTAAGTTTCAACAGCAGTAAAGGGGGAATTGGAGTTTGCCCTCTTATGCCTGGGTAGGGATTGCAGGCTAATCCCTCTAGTGGATATGTGTCCAGCAGGTTTCAGTGTGCTACACCAACCTCGAGTCCAGGGTAGGGGCGGGGGGTGGCGGTTATAATCAGGGAGGCCTTATGTCCGAGGGAGACCACTGTCTCGCAGATAGGTGGCTGTGAATCTCTCCTCTTGAGATTGGGCCCTGAAGGTCAGTTGGGTCTGTTGCTTACATACCTATCTCCCAGCTATGTGACAACAACCCTGCCTGCGCTGCTGGATGTCCTCTCGGAGGTGGCGGTTGAGTTCCCCAGACTTATTGTACTGGGGGACTTTAGCCTGCCATCACTGGGAGGGGCATCGAAGGTGGCGCAGGAGTTCATGGCCTCCATGGCGACCATGGACCTGACTCAGGTAATACAAGGGCCGACTCATGAGGGGGGACACATGCTTGACCTTGTTTTCATCTCGAGACAGTGGGGAAATGATCTGGGGGATCTCCAACTATACAACCCTGCCATGGACGGATCATTCTCTCCTTCGACTGGCCTTCCAATATGCCACCCTTCATCGCTGGGAGGCGGGACCAATGAGATGGTTCTGCCCCAGGCGCCTGATGGACCCAGAAGTGTTCCAGACGGCGCTTGGGTCAATTCCGGCCTCCTTAGCCGACAGCTCGGTGGATGCCCTGGTGGACGCCTGAAAAATGGCTGCCACCAGAGCGCTAGACCGAGTTGCCCCTTTGCGGCCTCTTACCCGCTGCAGATCCCAATTAGCTCCCTGGTTTTCAGCGGAGCTGCGGGAGATGAAGCGACGGAAGAGAGGCCTAGAGAGCTGTTGGAGATCCAGCAGGTCTGAATCTGACCGAGCGCAGCTAAGATCTTATTTTAGACCTTACCTTGCTGCAATGAGAGCGGCTGAAAATCGTGCATACTTCTCCGCTCTCATTGCATCGCAATAACTCCCGCCAGCCCTGTTTCGGGTCTCCCGCTGCGTCTCCGCTCCTCCTTAATCGGAGGGAGGGGGAAGACCCACTGCAGGGACGTGCCGAGGAGTTTAGTCAACATCTGATGGTCAAGATCGCTCAGATCCGGACAGGCTTGGACTCCAACTGGGCAGAGTCCGGCAGGAGTGCGACAAGTGGTCTTAGAGATACCATCTGGGAGGAGTTTGATCCTGTGACTCCAAATGAGATGGACAGGATCATGGGGAGGCTGAGTGCTGCCACGTGTTTATTGGACCCATGTCCCTCCTGGCTGGTCTATGCTGCCCGGGAGGTCACACGAGGCTGGCTCCAGGCAGTAATCAACACCTCTTTGAGTGGGGGTGTCTTTCCCACTGCCTTGAAAGAGGTGGTGGTGAGGCCCCTCCTCAAGAGGCCTGCCCTGGACCCGGCTAATTTGAACAACTTTCGTCCGGTCTCCAACCTTCGCTTTATTGCGAAGGTTGTTGAGAGCGTGGTGGCTCAGCAGCTCCCACTGTTTCTGGAGGAAACCGACTATCTAGACCCTATCAATCGGCTTCAGGCTGGATACAGCACGGAGACGGCATTGGTCGCACTGGTGGATGATCTCTGGAGGGCACGGGACAAGGGTTACTCCTCTGTCCTGGTCCTGTTAGAACTCTCAGCGGCTTTTGATACCATCGACCATGGTATCTTACTGCGATGCCTCGAGGGGTTGGGAGTGGGGGGCACTGTTTTACAGTGGTTCTCCTCCTACCTCTCGGCGCACGCAAGCAGTGTTGGCAGGGGGCAGAAATCAGCCCTGAGACCCCTCCTATGTGGGGTACCTCAGAGGTCGGCTTCTTTCTCGCCCCTCCTGTTCAACATCTACATGAAGCCGCTGGGCGAGATCATCCGTGGTTTTGGGGTGAGGTATCATCAGTATGCTGATGATACTCAGCTTTTATCTCCACCCTAACCAACCCAGTGATGCCCTCAACGTGATGTCCCGATGTCTGGAGGCGGTATGGGTCTGGATGGGAAGGAACAGGCTTCGGCTCAACTCAGCTAAGACCGAGTGGCTGTACATACCGGCATTTCGAATTGTCCAGGAGACTCCATCTTTGGCTATGGGGGGAGAGGTGTTACCCCCCATAGATAGGGCGCGCAACTTGGGTGTCCTCCTGGATACACGGCTCAGTTTGGAGGAACAGGTGGGAGCTGTGGCCAGGGGGGCATTCGCTCAGGTTCGCCTGGTGCGCCAGTTACATCCCTATCTTGGCCGAGATGCCCTGCGTACAGTCACTCATGCACTCGTTATCTCCCGTCTGGACTACTGCAATGCTCTTTACATGGAGCTGCCCTTGAGGACCACTCGGAGGCTTCAGCTGGTCCAGAATGCGGCAGCGCAGGTTGTGATGGGAGGTTCCTGATACTCCCATATTACACCCCTCCTGCGTGAGCTGCACTGGCTACCAGTTGCCCTCTGAGTGAGATTCAAGGTGCTGGCATTGACCTATAAAGCCCTTTATGGCATTGGACCAGGATACATGCGGGAGACCCTGCTGCCGATAACAGCTTCCCAACGTCCCGTGCGCTCCCATCGAGAGGGCCTGCTCCAGGTGCCATCGACACAACAATGTCGACTGGCGACCCCAGGAGTAGGGCCTTCTCGGTGGGAGCACCCACCCTGTGGAATCAACTTCCCCTGGAGCTCCGGACGGCTCCTGACCTCCACTCCTTCTGCCGTGACCTAAAAACTTGGCTATTCCAACTAGCCTACCCGGACTGATGGGGACTGAGGGAGGGTGTTAAATATATTTTTAAAATATTCTAATTGACAAAGGAGACCTTGGTTTTTAATGTCCTTTAACATTTATGTAATTGTATTGGGACTGTTTTAATTGTAAGCCGCCCTGAGTCCCTCAGGATTTAGGGCGGCATATAAGCCAAACAAATAAATAAATAAGTAAGTAAGTAAATAAATAAATAATTCCTTGCTTGACTCCACCCCCTGGCTCTGCCAATCTCTCCAACATATCCACAGCTTCAAAAAATGAAAATTAAACTAGGTTTGTCTGCAGGATTACAATCAGCAGTGGAAGACACATTGTGGAAGACACAGGGAGGAGAAAAGGAAAGTAGAAACGAAAGCCGATCGATAAGGAGAGAGAGAAAAAGCTAAAGTGAATAGGTGTGAAGTAAGAAGGTGCTCGAATATAATAAAAGAGAAAGGATTGCAGAAGGAAGGGCATTCATCAGGAACAAGCTGTAAGAGAAAGGGGTCAGAAAACTTAACATGAGGTCAGAAAAATGGAGAAAAAGAAAATTGAACTTGACAGATCTCCACAGATTTTATAACCGTTACCTTTATTTTTTTTCTCCTTCAACTTCACTTCAAGTTTCTTTTGCCATCTCTGTGGTTTTAGTAGACTACATCTATCTTTTCTTTTTTGTCTTTCCCTTTAGTTTCTGAAGAGGAAAATTTCTGGTCTTGATAATAAAAAAATTGTCTCCAATCTCATAATCAGGAAAACAATATACAGAAACAATTATTCTGATCATGAAGAGGGGGTCAGGGAATCTCTATTCCAAAGGATAAAATTATGTCTAAATAAATATAGTGTCTTTGAAGTATTCCTTGGCAGAGCAGTTATGCCACAGTAAGAAAGTTCCTTGTGACCAGCTATAACTTATGCTTGACTTATGACCATAATAAAGATCAAACTTGGCCAAGCAAGCTGGTGGTTAAGTGACTTTTTTGCCACAGTTCTTAAGCTAATCACTGTTAAGTGAATCGTGTGGTCATTAACTAAATCCAGCTTCCCCTTTTAGTTTTGCTTGTCTGAAGCTGACTAAGAAGGTTGCAAATAGCAATCACGTGATCCCAGGATGCTGTACCATCATAAATGTGAACCAATTGCCATTTTGATTGTTGTAAACACAGGAAACAATCATAAGTCACTTTTTTCAGTGCCATTGTAACTTTGAATAGTTGCTAAATGAATAGTTATAAGTTAAGGATTACCTGTAATGGTTGAACTAGTATCTTTTAGTAGAACTGTCAGCTGCTGAAATATAAATTATGGTAGTATTTGTTGTTGAGCTGTTGGGTTGTTTTTAAAGAAATGTGTATTTTACATAACATTTTTATTGAGCTACACAATATAAAGTTCCATAAACAGATAGACCCCATACCAAATATTCTTTGAAAGTCAATTCCCCCTGGAATGTGGAAGGTTAATCATAATATTGTAGGAATGCGGAATGAGCGAATGCATCGTACTTCAAGATCAAAAAGCCTGCAGATAAGATTTTTGAAAATTGGGTAGGATAATTCCAAGTATTTCTTTAAATATCACATGCTTAAAATCATCTCTGGGTTAAGCCTTATTATTACAGTGCAGGGCTCATGAAAACTGGTGGCCTGGTTAGAATTAGTTAAGTTGGTTAATCAAGTTAATTTATAATAAAACAGAAAAACATTCATACTGGTTATTACAGTGTGGTTAAAGTGCTGACCTAGGAACCAAGAGGCCATGAGTTCTAGTCTTACCGTAGGTACGAAAAACCGACTGGATCACTTGGGGCCAATCATTCTTTCTCAACCCAGCCCTCACAGGATTGTTGTGAGGAAAACAGGAAGAAGAGTATTAAATACATTTGCTGCCTTAAGTTGCTTAAAAAATAATAAAGGCAGGATAAAAATAAAATAAATATATGTGTCTTGATAGCACCAAATTGGAGACTGGGAACATGTGTTATACTTCTATTCTGCAAGACTGAGTGCAAATGAGGGCTTCTGTAGCAATTCAGTGATTTCCAGAAGCACTATTATTGTTCTTTTTTAGTTGCTTAACACTTTGTATTATAATCTCCAAGGAAAAGATACATGCAACATTACCATTGTAGGATTCAATCAGCATTGTATAAGAAAGAAGTGATCTGCAGGGCTAAATTCAGTGCCATATTAACAAGGGAACTCTTGCTGGAAAGAAGAAGAAAACATGGATGAACTTTGGAGACCAGGGAAAGTTTTAGACCCCAATTCACAGTGTATTTTCAAGAAAGAAAGGCTATTGTAACTCATTGATTGATTGCTATGTCTTCCACCTCTCTCTGGCTGATTATTGAGAAGCGAGCAACCTGTTTTCCAGGCCAGAAAAGAAAAGAACAGCTGGCTGAGATCTTTTTGCCAACAAAGTGAAATGTTAGGGAACCACCTTTAAAAACTCTGGAATAATTGTTACATAGAGAAGGAGTAAAAAAGGCTGGTCAATTCTAGAGCAGTAATGTTTAACGTAATTACTTCTCTAGGAGACATAATTGTAAGTATGTACACACAGCACTATTGATACTGCTCTTTCTCACCAAATAAGGAGCTATATAAAGTAAACTATTATTTCAGCTGAAATTTCAGAACTGACTCAATATATATCATTTTTCCTTCAAACTCCTGAACAAAGCATGACATTCATTAATGGCAACTAGTCTTCTGTGACTCATTTAAAAAAAACAGATTGACTGAGCCTGAAATACAAGAATTGTGCATTTTGCCTTACAAACTGTGATTCATCAGTTGTATATTATAGCAGCAGTCCCACGTTGCTTTTATGGCATTATCTTTTGCTAACCCTGATGACTTTTCCCCCATTGCCTTGTTTATTTTCACAGGATGCATCACTCATGGAGGCGAACTCGTTCAGTCCTTCAATGCCAACATCTCCATCTTCAATGATAAATCAGTACAAATTTGAGGATGAACCAGAAGGAAAGGATCTTTTCATAACGGTTGATGATCCAGAAAGCTATATTACTACCATTGAGACATTCATCACTTACAGAATTGTCACCAAGGTTTGTTTCCTCTTATAGTAAAGTACCACTTTTTAAAAATTTAAGGCCTTATGGATCTTGTTAGAGCAAACCATGATTTAATTATTAATTGACCATTCAATAAATGTATAAGCTGCCCCAATTACCATGGCAACATTAGGCAACATATAATGTATATCAAATGCATTTTTAGGCCAAAAAATGAAGAAAAATCAGCCATAACAATATCAACTTTAACTGCTCACCTTAGAGAACCCACAAATATAAAATACAAACAAACTTTAAAAAAAAATTGGGTGACATGTCATCCTGTTCCATGGCTTGCTAAAAGAGCATGGATTTCATTTACATAGATGTTCATGGCAAATTGTCAGAGTAAAGTGTTCAGAAGAAGACAGTAAGTTTTAAAAAGTAAATAAGAGCAGTTGTGACATTTGCATTAGTTCCAGAAAGTAGATATAGTGCAAGCTTTTCAAACCAGGTGTTTTCAGGAGTGCAGCTGTCCAAATTATAATTGCAAAGATTTCCGAAGAGATTCTGTTTTGGACTTCCCTGACAGTAGCAGCAAACTGCTTTTAAAACTGCATGAAATTTCAAATGGGACTATTTACTTACTTATTTAAACTATGTCTAAGCTGCATGTCATTAAACGTATTCCTGATTGCAGACGGGATAGCAAATGGGATGCTCTTCAAGGAAAAAAAATAATGCAGCCAGCAGGTGCTCTTATTAGATCTCAAGAAAATATAATGACTCTGTTTATAATTATATAGAGGAAATTCCTATATTTATTTTTTCAGATTTCCAGGTCAGTCAGTTACAACTCCTCTGGGTAGCTTAACAGCCAATTCTGTCTTCTTCCCATGTTGATAATAACAAATGATTGACTTCCCCAAACACACTAACCAAGGGTTGCATAAGAGCCATGTTTTAATGCTATTCTAAAGGCCAGTAATGTGTGGGTGCCTGCAAATGCCTAGAACAGGAGTGTCAAACTCTCAGCCCACGGGCCAGATGCATCACGCTCTGGCCACGCCCTCATGCGGTTTAGCAAAGAGGAAAAATCGCGATATGTCATGTGACGTGTCGGTGATGATGCGAGTTTGACATCCCTGGCCTGAAAGGATGCTGTTTTAGAGAGTAGGTGCTATGACAGAGAAGACCCATTTCCTGGCACTTGCTAGATGAGGGCTGTCAAGCACCCCACCTGCGGGCCGGATGCATCACGTGCTGGCCAAGCCCATGCCCGGTTTAGCGAAGGGGGAAAAAGTCCCGATATGTCACATGACGCAGCTGTGACGATGTGAGTTTGACACCCCTAAGCTAGATAATATGACGAGGGAGAATTTTATATGTACATTGAAACTCCTTTTTTTGGTATTTGAAGTTGGATCTTCAAACATTATGATGACAGTATTCAGAGATAAAGCTCTTTGCTTTTCATGGATTTTTGTTTTAGTACAAATGTAAGAAATCATGCTTTGGCAGGATATTAATTTTTCAGAAGCTGGGATGTAGCTACTTAAGCCATGCCCCTATGCAATGCTAAGCTGAAATGTCCATCTTTTTAGCTATGGCTGCTGGCTCATATTTTACTCTCCTGTGCAAGATGTTAGCCATGACCAGAGACATCATTGTTAAAAACAGTTGATGAGACTCTTGGGGATAAACCATGTGTTATGAATGAACTGGATGCCCTGGTAAGGAAAATATAAGCACAAGTAATCCAAAGAAACATCCCAAACATTTTGTAATCACAATTTGTGGACAAGTATAGAGGTGGAAAGCAAAGAGATACACCTATAGAAAGAATTTCTAAAACCTAGCGCTGAAGAAAAGCTGAATTATTCAGTAAAAAAAAATCCTGGTGATAATATTGGTGATAAAGTAACGTGATGAGTCTTGGCTTTGAAACAGTTGTAAAAAGATCAGAGGAAACCAAGCAACTGAGTAGCAAGTACAACTCATTTGCTTTGCATTGAATGTGTTTATCATTTTACCCAACTGTGTTTGTTTATCAGTAGACTCTATGAATTATTTATATTACTTACAGGATTTGTAAGATCTGTCAGGGAATACAAACCCAAAGCAGAATCTCTTGGGAGGTACATTGGAATTACAGTCCTAAGATCCTCTCTGATGAAGAATTGAAACCATATTAGAAGACATGGATCTCACTGAGGAGAATTCTACATATTCTGCTACCAGTATCAGCCAATGTTCCTTATTGATGGCTATCATGTTCATTAAATTAGTTGGATTCCTCTGTGCATATTTGACATAAGGTGAAATGTGTTTACTGAGAAGAATCCTATGCGTTATCAACATAACACAAAATTCTTTTTTAATTGAAAGAAAAGCTTCCTCATGTGCTAACTTTTCCATCAAAATTCACCTGAGCCAGATTTTCATCTAAAAGGGTTATCTTAACTAGGATTTTAGGTCGAAGTTTCTCATTTAGACTGCTATAGAGGAACTTCGTAATTCTATCCAAAGGAGAGCATCTGGAATAGAGAGAGGGATTCACAATATAGTTCTAATAAATGTTGACTGAATAGGTTCAAAGTGCTTATATAAGTCAGAGCACAAAACAACAAAAAATTCAGTATTTTTGCATAGATTGTATAGATTGATTGCAACAAGAATCTAAATATTTGCATTGTAGGAAATCTAATAACTGCATGTGCTGTGGCCTCACATATTTGCTGCATTCTGGAAATAGAGGACTCAAAGAGCATATATAAATGTGAAAGTATTTATAAAAAAATAGATAAGAATATCTAAATTTGAAGGAAATTTATGGACATATTTTAACATCTTTATCTACTCAATTTGGAAAACATTCATTTCTTACTTATACTCTCTAAAAATTTTCTTAGAAAAAAGGAGCACCTTCATTTTGAAGCAGTTAAGTGCCAACTCTTGGGTCTTGGGCGAAAATCAAATCTATGTGGCACATTGGTAAAAATGTGCCCAAACTTAACAAGTATTAATTACCTTTAATCATTAACAAGATAAGCTAAATATGTGATGGGCATGATTATGGCTGATAATGTAGCCTACACTTTACCTTATTAAAATGTGTTACATAAAAATGTGGTGATTTTACCTACAACCATAACATCCTCAGAAGACAGTGACTTGGAATGCAAAAAAGTTAATGATAAACAGCATGAATTAATAAGTGAAAGTAAAGAAAGTGTGTGTCTGTGAATTTCAGGGAAAAGAAAAGGAGTTACTACATCTGAATGAAGTTGATTGAATCTTGTAGAATGGAGTTAATGAGTATGTGCACAGTACCTTTGGAATCCAAAGATGTAGGTTTAATTTAATAGGTTTAATTGAGTGAATGGTTAATTGAATGAATGCCCTAAATTGAATGTCAAAAAGTAGGAAGTTGTGCCATCTAGGTTATTATGGGTATGAATGAAAGCAAGAATCCATACATTGGCAATGTTGCCTATTGTGCTACAATGAATGCTGATAATTGAAGAATTAAAAATATCATTTCGGAACGGTTATGCAACATCCAGGATTAATGGCAGTCTAATATGCTGTTAGAATGTGAATGGATGAGTGGGAACATGCTGAGAGAATGCAGAAAAAAGTGATTAGACCATTGAGATCTTGCTTAGAAAAAGATCATCTGTTAATTTCAAATACATATTTTAATCATAAGCACATCCATTTATACACCTGAAAAGGCATGAAAGAGAAAAAAAAAGACCGATCTTATTGTTTGGGATGACAACTTGTGAGTATTAATGAAGGATACAGGAATAATGAGAGATTCTGAATATGGGGCAAATCATTACTTGGCATTACCAAGAGACAATCTTGGGAAATAGGGGAAAAGAATAAAGACACTTGAGATATTAGAGTGAAAATAAAATGACTGCAGGGAGTCCTATATGAAAAAGCATTAGGAAATAGCGTAATGTTGCTACACAAGAATAAACCTAAAGAGGATATGCAAAGTATTTGGTACTAAGTAAAAAGATTTATATTGGAAAGATCCATAAATGTATGTGAAGTTACGTGAATAGGAAGTGCATTGTAGGATGATTGTTGGAATGATAGTGAAAGAGGTGGAGAGAAAAATAATACATATAAAGAGAATGAATACTATAAAAACAGAGGATGAGATAAATAGACTGTGTAATGTGTATAGAAGAAAAAAAGACATGAAGAAAATAGAGTGCAAAGAGCTCTTAGAATTAAAAGAGGTGGGGAAAATGCAAAACAATTAGGATAGAAACAAAATTGGGTTTAGAAGTGGGTGAAGAAAGCTAAACCAGGAATGGAGTCTGTTCGGAATTGAAGGAATCATGGAAGGGGTATTTTTAGAGATTTAAATGGGAATGTTAGTCTAAAATAATGAAATTGAAACAAATGCTATAGAGTACAGCGTGAGGGGAAAAATGATAAAAAGGAAGTCACAAGTGCTGTAAAAATATTGAAAGATGAATAGGCCGAATGGTGTAATTGGAGAAATATTAAAATATGGTTTGGTTATGGAGTGTCTTTATGACTTGGTTAAAATATGTTTGAAGGCTGTATTCATTCCTGACACTTGGAATATATCCCTCTTATATAAAAGGAAAGGTAGCAAGAGTGAATCCGAAAATCATAGCAATGTTGATGTGTTAAGTGTGCTTGGGAATATGTTTGACATGTTTGATTAAAAGGGCACAAGATTGGACAATGCACAAAACTAGAGAAGTGCAGCGTGGCTTTATGCAGATAACAGATAATCAGAGTTGGAAGGGACCTTGTAGGTCATCTAGTCCAACCCCCTGCCCAAGTGGGAGACCCGACACCATTTCTGACAAATGGCAGTCCAATCTCTTCTTGAAAGTCTCAAGTGATGCCAAGTAAGGAGTTTAAAAGGCATAGTTTTGTTAATCAGCAGATCACTGAGAAATATTTCAATGTGAGAAAGCAGGTTTATTACACATTTGTTGATTTTCAGACTTGAATTACAGAACGTTTTGTGTCATCTGGAGTTGAAGGTTGCTTCTAATTATAAGAGTAGTATATCAATGTCATCTTATAGGACTCAGTAGATACCTGATGGGACTCTGTTTCGGTACCTGCCCTCTGGAACAACATCCTTTCAGAAACCACACTATTGTCTCTCATGAAGGCTTTAAAAACCTGACTCTTTTCTCAGGTGTTGGGCCCATGATAGAATGGTTTTGCATTGTAGAAGTCAGATCTTAAAGGTATATTAGTTGGGGATATGAATGTTCCTGTCCTTTTGTATACAGCAGATACCATTTTGTCAATCGAGATAAATTATACAATGCCATGCAAAGTATGGTTCTGAAAATTAATGCATCACAGTCCAAAGTATTTGTGTTTGATGCGGAACATTGAGAGAACGATGGCAAGTCATGCATATGATTTTTACAAAACCCAAAGCAACTAGATGAATTTGTGTATTTTGGTCAAAAATTTACTAATAAATGGGGAAACGAGCAAAGAAGTTTTGAAATATGTAAATGATGATAGAAAAGCAGTGGGTGGCATGTAGCCTGCTCTAAAGTAGGAGGATTTGTAGAACAAGATGGCTGTAAATCTGTTTCTGTACGATTTGTTACAGGAAGTAAGGATTGGGTATTTCAGGAGAAACAAAATAAGGTGAATGTAGTAGGAACAGTGTACTCAAGAAGTGTTTGTGGTCAAGCAAGAAAGAACAGTCCAAGACTCTATGCTCAGTTGATGAATGAATGTGGATTTGATACAAAAATAAATGACCCATATCACAGAAGTACACTTTAATCATACAGAGAAAATGAAAGAGGGCTGAATTGCAGAACAAGTATATAACAGGAGAGTAAGTGGAGTAGAAAGAAAGAAGACTTGGAGAATTTTATGGTTCAATAGATTTGATATGGTGTTGGGAAAGGGAGTGGTTGAGAACAAAAGTCAGTGGCTGTTGATTCAGTATATAAACATAGTGATTATAATGACATTTTGCAGGGATAGGAAGATACGGAGATGTGAATGAAATTGATGTAAACTAGATTTAACGTTTTCTTTCTTTTTTCTTCTTCATGCCTACATTTCTTTGACTTTTTGTTTCTTATTCCTTCTTTGCACTTTGCGTGTGATTGCTTATCCCAGAAGGGAATAGTGGAATTGGAACTCAGGTAGGCATTTATGAATCAATTTAAATCAAAGTTAACATGTACTGCAACAGAAAAACTTGGTTTACTGGACTGTATAGAGAAGCTTCAATATGTTTGTATACATATTCTAGATTGTTCCTATATATACAGTCTTTTCATTACATTCTATATTTATCCACAATTTGTGCTTAAGTATTTTGGAGCTATATTTTTGCAAACATATTTTTCCCCAAGTTCCTGCTCTAGGATAGCCAGTGTATGCATGATTTGTCTTTGGAAGTGAGCCCTACTATATATCTTCTAGGGCAGTGATGGCGAACCTTTTTGTTGTGGTGTGCTGAAAGAATGCACACGATAGCACTTCCGTGTGCATGCCGGCACCCACAATGCAATGCGCACCCCCGCACATGCATGCACAACACCACCACCAACCCACTGCCCCTTTACCTGCACTGCGCATGAGCGTGCCTCCCAGTGGCCTCAGGTTTTTGGCTTCCCAGAGGTTGAAGCCTCTGCAGCCATTGGAAGCCGAAAAACAGGCCTGTTTCATCACTTCCGGTATTTCTGGAAATACAGGAAGTGATGAAACAGGTCTGTTTTTCAGCCTCCAAAGGCTGCAGAGGCTTTCCTCAAGCCTCTGGGAGGCCGAAAAAGGCCTCAAATGGGCTGAAAATCAGCTGGGAGGCACGTGCATGCGCAATGCAGGTAAGTTTGGCTGGGGCTCACGTGCCCACACAAATGGCTCTGCGTGCCACCTGTGGCACACGTGCCATAGGTTCGCCATCACAGTTCTAGGGCTTATTCTCCTGCTAGCAAGACAGATGCCTTCAAGTTTTGTACCATTTCAAGATCTCTGGCATTTCTTCTAAAGTCGTTGGAAAGCTTAGAAGGTTTTAGATCAGCTTTCTTCAAGTGGTGCCCTCCAGATGTATTGGGTCAATAAGTCTCATCATCCTCATCCAAGGCTGCACTGAGGAAGAGGGGGGTTGTACTGCAAAATCTATGGAGAGTGCCAGATTGTGAGCTGCTGCAAAGTTTTTATGCTAGAATATTATGTAAAATTCTAGAACATGCTTGAATGGTTAAAGGGCCTGGTTGGAGCCCAGAGTTGTGAACTACAGTTGTATATACCTGAGTTATTGCTTGGAAGAGTCAGCTTAAAGCAGTGAGAAAGTTATGTGGGCAGTTTTTAGATCACAAAGATTCAGTGAAAGGAATGAAAGAAAGCATATGGTCTTAGAGGGGTTGACAAGACCTGAATTATGAATCCTATCCATTGTGAATTCTTCAATGTTATATATGATTTAATTTGTTGGATTCCTTCCCTAGTCATATACTATTATTGCCACCATATACTAAGTTTCTCATTCTCATTTTTTTTTTACTTTATGGTTTTCTTTGCAGACAACTCGTGGTGAATTTGACTCCAGTGAGTACGAAGTTAGAAGACGCTATCAGGACTTCCTTTGGTTGAAAGGAAGACTTGAAGAAGCGCATCCAACACTTATTATCCCTGTAAGACTTTTTATTGACTTGCATAGAAAGCTGGGTTCCAGCAAGGACATAGAGCGCTAAAATTGGCAATGGCAGACTACCAGAGAACAGAGTTTGAGGGCTGTTTGCCTATTGCGTTCATTATAATGAGGCAGCCTCGCTTTTGTAAAGTGAATGATGGAATCATGCCGTTTTATTCCAATCATCTTCTGAATCTTGCCCCCAAATCAGACAAAGTTGCTAAAGTCAAAATGGGGACATGTTAACAAAGATTTCCCTCTACCCACCTTCTCTGTTACTTTTGTGCCGATAAAGAAAGAGTTGTGAGTCATTCCATTTTAAGGCATAGTATGCATAGAAATTGTATTTTTAGAGTTGCGGTTTGGGTATATACGGATGAATGCACCTTAATTAGTTTCATTCTTCCACTTCTTCCTTTATTTAGCCATTGCCTGAAAAATTCATAATGAAAGGAGTTGTGGAACGATTTAATGAAGAATTCATTGAAACAAGAAGGAAAGCTTTGCATAAGTTTTTAAACCGGATTGCTGATCATCCTACTTTAACTTTTAATGAGGACTTCAAAATTTTTCTTACTGCACAAGCAGAGGTAATGAAACCTTCAGATATTTTTCTGATACAATAGGATCTGCCATGTCTGAGCAAAATAGGATATAAATTGGGTTAAGGTAAGTTTCTTTACTGTGGTCCTAGATACATACCTCATGCAAATGAATTCATTAGCCTAAAGACGACAACACTGAAACCTTTTGTATGTTGATACAAAAATCTTTGAGTCAGACATGAAGAGAATGAAACCATTCAACATACATAAATTGCATAATGCAAAACAACTGTTTCTGATTTCTTAGCTAGCATTTTTTTTTATTAACCAAAACACCCATATTTTATTTTATTTTATTTTATTACCGAGTTGTTTTTTTCAAGTTTATATATAGGACTAGCTCAGTGATGGCGAATCTTTTTGGCACCAAGTGCCCAAACTGGAAGGCGCATGTGTGCGCCGGAACACCAGAAGCCAAAGACCAGCTGGCTGGTGTGCATGTGCGTGCCAGCCAGCTGGTCTTCACTTGTGCCGGAGCACTGGAAACCTGAAGACCAGCTGGCCAGCGTGCACATGTATGCCGGCCAGCTGGTCTTCAGGTTTCCGGCGCTCCAGCGCATGCAGATACCATTTGGCCGGTGTGCATGCGCAAGCTGGAAACCAGAAGATCAGCTGGTGATGGCTCACATGCCCACAAAGAGGGCTCTGCGTGCCACCTCTGGCATGCATGCCATAGGTTCGCCATCACGGGACTAGCTCTATACCCGTGCTTCGCTACAAAACTATGTGATCGGGCTTAATTTTAGGGGAAGAAAATAAGGGGGGAAAATTGTGCCTCTGCCTACCAGCATCCATCGGTATTCATCCGACTAGCATCCTGTCAGTGTGTGAGAGAGTTGAGGACTGTTTGGAAACTGAAGCAGTATTTGCTGTGTGAGCAAGAAGGAGACAGCAAGGAGCCCGGGCGTGGCTTAGCTCAACTGTTCTGTACTAAAGCTGCTTGCTGCTCTGAAACTGAAACTCCTCTCCTCTGCTTGTGTTTTGCATTTGGAACAGATTTCTTTTCAGGTGGGGTGGGGAAGTAGAACTCCTTAGCATCAGAGAGTTAATAATAATAATATACGAAATACTAATGCTCTGATGGTCATTTCAAAAAATCCTTTCTTAGTGAGCACCTAGAAGCCAAGAGGAACATACGTGCCAACTTTCAAGTTTGTAGGCTTTACGGTTCTGGAGATTTTGTGATGATGCATGAGTGGTATTTCGCTTTTATATATATAGATGGTGCTATCTAAGAAACCCATCCCACTAAAAGCTGCCCAAATACTCTTCTCTTCTTGCAAAGATCTTCCCTTTAGTTTTTCCCTTCTCACTTTCTTCTTTTCTTCTTGACTGGTAGAATCCATTTTGTTTTTTACTTAGATTTTTAACCTGCTTTTCATATACAGGTAGTCCTCAACTAACAAGGGTTAATTTAGTGACCATTCGCAGTTACAACAGCACTGAAAAAAAAGTGACTTATAACCATTTTTCACACTTATGACCTTTGCAGTATCCCCATGGTTACGTGATCAAAATTCAGATGCTTGACAACTGACTCATACTTATGACGGTTGCAGAGTCCTGGCATCATGTGATCACCTTTTGTGACCTTCTAACAAGCAAAGTAAAGGGGGAAGCCAGATTCATTTAACAACCATTTGCTAACTTAACAACTGCAAAGATTCACTTAACAACTGTGGCATGAAAGGTCATAAAATGGAGCGAATCTCTCACTTAGCAACATAAATTTTGGGCTCAGTCATGGTGGTAGGTCGAGGACTGCCTTCAGGGGGTGAACATACCAATATTGGTTCTTCCGTCTATTTTCCCCATAACAACAATTCTGGGTTATGAATTGGGTTGAGTGACCCTAAGTCACCCAACTGGCCTTCATAGCTGAAGGGAGACTGGAACTCACCGTTTCCTGGATTTCATGCCAGCACCTTCACCACTACACCAAATTGACCCTCTCTCCTTCCTTATTGCTATTTTCCCCTCCTGGCGTAGCAGATATTCTTACAAGGGTTAGCCAGAAGCTTAGTACAGTCAAAATGGAAAATAGTGGCTGTGTTTACATGTAACACGAAGGCAGGTTATGGCATTATAGTCAAGAGGTGCATTTATGCACTCAGCTTTCAGTGTAGTTTCAGGTATTGCTATAGAACAGTGATGGCGAACCTTTTTCTTGTGGTGTGCCGAAAGCGCACGGGTGCCAGCACCCACAATGCAATGCACCCCCTGCACATGCACGTGCAACACCCTCCCTGCCGCCCCCCCTTATCTGCACTGCACATGCGTGCTCCTCCTAGCTGTTTTTTTGGCCTGTTTGAGGCCTTTTTCGGCCTCCCAGAAGCTCAAGGGAAGCCTCTGCAGCTTTTGGAGGCCGAAAAACAGGCCCGTTTCGTCACTTCTGGTAAAGGGGCTTGTTTTTCGGCCTCCAAAGGCTGGAGAGGCTTCCCTCAAGCCTCTGGGAGGCCGAAAAAGGCCTCAAACAGACTGAAAATCAGCTGGGAGGCACACACATGTGCAGTGCAGGTAAGTTTGGCTGGGACTCGCGTGCTCACATAAATGGCTCTTCGTGCCACCTGTGGCACATGTGCCATAGGTTTCCCATCACAGTTCTAGGGCTTATTCTCTTGCTAGCAAGACAGATGCCTTCAAGTATTGTACCATTTCAAGATCTCTGGCATTTCTTCTAAAGTTGTTGGAAAGCTTAGAAGGTTTTAGATCAGCTTTCTTCAAGTGGTGCCCTCCAGAGGTATTGGGTCTATAAGTCTCATCATCCTCACTCGCTGTACTGAGGAAGATGGGGGTTGTAGTGTAAAATCTATGGAGAGTGCCAGATTGTGAGCTGCTGCAAAGTTTTTATGCTAGAATATTATGTAAAATTCTAGAACATGCTTGAATGGTTAAAGGGCCTGGTTGATGCCCAGAGTTATGAACTGCAGTTGTATATATCTGAGTTATTGCTTGGAAGAATCAGCTTGTTGTTTCTCTGTGTCATATGCATAATTGTTTATTTATTTATATTATTGTCATGTTTATGTAGTGTATATTTGGAGGTGGTGACCCTGTGAGAGCTGTATGCAACAGAATTTCATTTTTAATGTAGGCTGATTACTGTACTTTTTAAGTGACAAAGTTATTCTAAGTTGGTGAAGCACACAGGCCTGCTATGTGTGACCTCCGTATTGTTTGAGATTGCGCTAGGGATTCTGCTGTGGAGGAGGGCTTTCCTTCCATTAAACTGATTGTACAATAAGAGCCATTGATCCATCTTGAAAGTGGATTTCCTCCTTTAATTTTTAGGAATTTTCATCTCACCGGAAGCAGGGCCCTGGCTTACTTAGCAGAATGGGACAAACAGTCAAGGCAGTGGCTTCATCAATGCGTGGCAGTGCTGTGAAAAACCGCCCGGAAATATTTACAGAAATGAGTAACTACGTGGACGTGTTTAACCAGAAAATCAGTCTGTTGAACAAAATCTCCCACCGAGTTTACAAAGAAAAAAAAGGTTGGTGAAAGGAGGGTGGGGGGAGGCAAAACTAATCCTGGGATATAGATTGACCACTCTGTCAAGGACCTTGGTGTACTCATATCAAATGACCTAAGCACCAGAGCTCACTGTAACAGCATTGCCAAAAAGGCGTTAAGAGTTGTAAATCTAATCTTACGAAGCGTCTCCTCTGGAAATATTGAATTGCTAACTAGGTCATACAAAACCTTTGCTAGACCAATACTCGAATGCAGCTCATCAGTCTGGAATTCGCACTGTCAGGCATTAATACAATTGAGCGAGTCCAGAAGTATTTCACAAGGAGAGTATTACCTCTGTTCGCAACTGAATACCCTATATCACCAAGCTTGAGATTTGGGGCTTGGACAATCTTGAACCACGCCGCCTACAGTTGGACTTAAGCGTAGTACACAAAATTATCTGCTACAATGTCCTACCAGTCAATGAATACTTCAGCTTCAACCGCAACAATACAAGAGCACACAACAGATACAAACTCAATGTTAACCGCTCCAAACTTGGTTGCAGAAAGTACGACTTCAGCAACAGAGTGGTCAATGCCTGGAATGCACTACCTGACTGTAGTTACATCCTCTAACCCCCACTCCTTTAACCTCAAACTATCCACTATTGACCTCACTCCATTCCTAAGAGGTCTGTAAGGGGAGTGCATAAGTGCACCATCGTGCCTCCCGTTCCTGTCCTATTGTCCCCATTTAATCGTACCTATTTTCTGTATTCTTACTCATGTTTATACTTATCCCTATTTTCTAAATGATTGACAAATCAAATAAATAAATAAATGTTTCCCCCTGCCAAATTTTAGAACTTTATAGCAAAACAAGTTACAGACCTATAGCTTTTCCCCCCCACCATTCGGTGCATTTCACAAATGGAAAATCACAAGGAATACTTTTTCTCTGTGAAATAATTCCAGCAGAACCATTGGATTTTAACAGCTTTGACACTGACATCTTAAAAATGGAAGAAGTTAGGCAGCTGGTCCTGTAAGCCCTGAACTTGTGTGTAAGGATGGAAGTTAGGATCACCCTTTTCCTTCTTCCTTTGAAAGGAACTGTTTTGAACAACGCTGTATGGAGATAGGCAGAAACTGGTTGGTGTCATTTTCAGATAATTTCTACCTTGCCACCAAAGGTGCCACTTTACCGTCATAGCAGCTATTTGCTGTCCCTGGCAGATGCATCTCTCACACCAATTCATCTAATGCCCATTCGCCTGGCTACTTGGCTAATCACTCAGAGCTTTTTTAAAAAAGAAAGAAAGAAAGAAAAGGGGACTGTCATCTCCAGTAAGGAGAGCAATTAAGAATGTGGGTGATATTTTCGGAAAGATACATGGCCAAGTGCATGGATTAACTTGGCCTTGTTTTCCAATCTCTTTCCCAAGCTGCTGAATGTTAAAATCCATCGGTATAATTTTTCTTCCTAAAAGGACAACATTTAAGGGGATTGAAGCTTGGGGAAAAATAGAATTGGCTTTTCTTTTGTTATGTGCTGTAGCCCCCAGAAAAATCCACCCACCTACCAGATTGCTTTTTAGATTACAGTTCTCAGATTTAAAATTTTAGGCTGATGCCAGTAAAAGGAAGTTTCCTTAGGAAAAACGCTGTATCTATGTGAGTGAACAAGGGAGCAGGTGAATTTTCAGGCACAGAAATGAAGCAGAAGATGCTTAATTTTCTCTTCCCTTAACACTGAGATCCCCTAAATATAAGCCCAATTCCTTACATGGTAATTAAGCTTAGGGGAGAAAAACACAGTTTCTAATGATGCCAAATGGATAGCATTTTCAATTCTTAATTGCCAGGAAGAGGGGTGTTGCCTTGTAGTTATATCCACATGCATGTAGCAATTATATACATTGCCTTCAGCTTGTGAATAAAAGCCAAGATATACAACTAAAGAATAAGTAAAGTAAATTTTAAGAAGGAAAACATTGAGAGCAATGTATAAGAAGTTTTTTTCAGAGGTGGCCTTGCATTTTGTGCATGGTCAAAGGCACAGTGTCATTTAAAAAAAAAAAAGCTTTTTTTTTGGTTAAAAAATTAACAGATGGTTCAGGACTAGTGTATCATTAAAAGCCATCCCTCTCAGGAAAAGCGTTTTACCAGGCTCAGAGCAATAATCGTGCCGATGGTTTTACAAGAAAAAGTTATTTTCTGAATTCCGAGCTGAGGAGAAATCTGTGGCACAGAGGCACACTCACAGTGTAAGGACTTGGCAATCCTGGAAAAAGGGGAGGGAAAATAGTGCCAGGAGGTTGCTATGGAAGCCAATATGAAATACAAAAAGCCAATCCAGGAGTTCTGTAAAATCTTAACGGCAAATTAACAGATTTATCAGTGCATACATTCTTTTGTGAGCAAGCTTTTATTCTGGGTACATGAATGATATTAAATGTTCTGTCTGCATACCTCCTTTAAATAATTTTTATCATTTATATATTGTTTTTCAGATTTTTTAAAAAGTGCTTCAGGCACAATATTTTAATAATTCTTAAATGGATTTTATGTAGCAATTCAAATTCTGGGCTACTAGCATTTCCATAGTTCATAATACATTTTGAATGCAAAAGCAAAATATTTTTTTTTAAATGTAAAGCTGACTTAAACTTGCATCCATATGTTTAAATATCCTTAAATGGAAATCTGTTGCTAATTGATGTTTGGTAAGATGGCCCCAAATTTCTTAATTAGTTCATTCAATTTACGCTGCCTGGTGGCAACTGTAGGTGGCTTAGAATCATTACAAATCAATAGAAATGTTAAAACAATAAATAGTGACATTAAATTAGTTAAAATAGATCAAGATGGGAAGGAAGGGAGAAAGATGCAGGTAATCTTCACTTAATGACCAAAATTGGGACTGGAACTCTGTTGCTAAGCAGTGAAGTTGTTGCGTGAAACATCCTGTGACTGTACCAGACTTAGAACAACTGTTCAGCTGCAGTCATTAAGCAAAACATCCAGGTCATTAAGTGAGACATTGTGTGACCATAATTTGTGGTTGACTACCAGCTTCTCCATTAACTTTGCTTGCTGTGAAGCCCACAAACAGTGATCACATGATTGCAGACTGCTGTGACGTTAATAAATGCATACCAATTGTGAAATGTCTACATCACAGTCTCCTGAGTCTCCTGAGATCACTGTGATAGTTGTAAGTTTGAGGACCTGTCAAAAAGTTACTTTGTCATCACCAATGTGATTTCAAACATTTGCTAAACAAAATAGTTGTTAACCTGTCCTGTTAACCTTTACCTGTCTCTACTATTGAACTCTGATTCCATATGAAGAGCCGTGGTGGCGCAGTGGTTAGAATGCAGTAATGCAAGCTACTTCTGCTGGTTACCGGCTATCAACAGTTCAATTCTGACCTGCTCGAGGTTGACTCAGCCTTCCATCCTTCCGAGGTCGGTAAAATGAGGACCCAGATTGTTGGGGGCAATGTGCTGACTCTGTAAATCGCTTTGCTGTGTAAAGCGGTATATAAGTCTAAGTGCCATTGCTACTGCTATATGCCAGAATTTCCGATTATAGTGCAGGTAGTCCTTGACGTACAAACACAATTGAGCCCAAAATTACTATCGTGAGTGAGACATTTGTTAAGTGAGCTTTGCCCCATTTAACAACCTTTCTTGCCACTGTTGTTAGGTGAATTAATGCAGTTGATAAGTGAGTAACCTGGTTGTTAAGTGAATCTGGCTTCCCCGTTGAGTTTGCTTGTCAAAAGGTTGTAAAAGTTGGTCACATGACCTGGGGACACAGCAATGGTTCTAAGTATGAACCAGTTGCCAAGCACCTGAATTTTGATCACATGATGATGATCATGGGGATGCAGCAAAGGTGGTGACTCTGAAAAATGGTCATGTCACTTTTTTCAGTGCCGTTGTAACATTGAACGGTCATTAAAAGAACTGTTGTAAGTTCTGTACTCTTCAGAAAGAGCTTCTGTTTAAAGCGCTGTTTATTTATGATAATTGCTTGGGAGATTGTTTGTGAAGTCCTGAGTGTCTTTCTCCCCCCCCCCTCCTTTTTCCAAGACTATTTTAATGAAATGAGGGAATTTGGTCCAATTCACACACTCTGGTCTGCTTCGGAAGAAGATCTGGAAGATACATTAAAAGGAATGGCTACAGGCATCAGCCAGTGTTGCAAAGCTGCAGACACATGGATGGCGGCTCTGTCCGAAAACTTCTTCCCCGTTATACATGAATATTTGCTTTATAATGAAATATTGATGGTAAGATGGATTGGAAGCTCTTAAACAGCTCAATTTCCTCTGATGTCATTGATGCAATGGATGTTCTCATGAGTGGCCGGTGTGCTTTCTTAGTCGGTGCTAACAGTGCAGCCCTGCGGGAAAGGATTATGTTGTATTTTCTTTTCCTGCATGATGCCTATGTGCCTTCCTGCAAAATAGACCTTTTTCTTCTCTTAACTATACATAATCTATGGGTCCTTAGGGGGAAAACGGCAAGAAGGCGAGAAAGAGCCATTATTATAAAGCTAGTTAGTTTGGGAGAGGTGCGTGATGGCCTGGGGCGTGGCACAAAAGGAACAAAGTCACAAAAGTAGGTAAAATCCCTTTAATACCTCCAACTTGGCCCCTAATGTCCAGTTATCTTTGGCTGGAGAAAAAACTCTCCCAAGAACAGTCTTTAAGGGGAAGAATTTCAGTCCGAACCCAAACTACATATAAATTATAAATAAAAACCAACACAAACCACACTGCAGCAATTAATGAGACAGGACAGGATAATGAATTGCAGACTTCAAAAGATAATGAAACACACACAGTTGGGAGGATGCCAGAACCCAGATAAGATTTGACAAACAAAGATAATTCATGCTTTACTTCCAGCAAGGTACTGTGTGCAAACTCCCCTTTTAAATCCTGTTTTCCCAGCTGCAGCTAATGAAGGGAATCAGGGCCCTTTTCTCCTCTGTAACCCGTGTTGCTCCCTTCTCCGTTCCTCCCTGCGTGCCCTAGGATGAAGAGGGGGTGGCCCTGGATCTTCCTCTGAATGCCCAGCTGGACTGTGCCCTTCCCCAGTTTCTTCCACAGCCACCAGAGCCACATCCCACTCCCTGTCAGCTACTCAACCTCCCCCTCAGAATCAGATTCCAACAGGGGCATGACAAGGTGTATCAATGATTGTTTTGCGAGTAGCAAGGATTGTTTTAACAATAGAATATTGTAGGTTTCCAGAATATATAAGTCTTCACATTTGAACTCCCTTCTGTATGAGATGGCTGGGTAACTATGTTTGGAAAGAAGGAATTCCATTTGAATTGAGGGACTTTTTAACTCACAGAAAGACTATCTCTAGACATTTGTAGTTTCAAAGTACGTTATAAACAGTGGTGGGATTCAAATAATTTAACAACCGTTTTGCCCCGCGTCAGATTGGCCGCTGTGGGAGGCATGGCCCATCTGCATCCCCCAGCTCTGCCACACATGTGGGACAAGCCTCCCGCGATGGCCAACCTGACCCTGGGCAAACCGGTTGTTAAATTACCCCACCCCACCCCCACTTTTAAAGTCGATCCTGGGCACTGCGCTGCAATGGAGAAATGAGAAACGTAGTGGCCAGCATGAGGGAAGGAGGAAGAGCAGGGAGAAAAAAGAGGGAAAGCAGCCTTCTTCCCTCACACAGGCCACTCCATTGCCCATTTCTCCATTGCAGTGCAGCACCCAGGATCCACTTCGATAGCGGGGGTGGGGAGGTGGAGGGAATGTAATTTAACAACTGGTTTGCTTGAACCAGTGTAAACAGGCTGAATTCCACCACTGGTTATAAACCTACTTTTGTACGGGTCTCTACAAGGAATGCAGCTTTTCATAGCTCCTCAGTTCAATGAGAAATAAGTAAAAGAAATCCAGATGGAGAGAATCCATAGCAGATTTTTAAAAAGTCTACAATGGCTCAGCATCCCTCCTACTTCCAGACCTGGAAAAATAGGCAGGGTTTCAGCAACTTTCTGAGTATCACTTGGGGGGAACAGCCGTAGGGATCTCCGATGGGATGATCTTCCATGGGGGGTGGGGGGCAACATGGCAGAAAGTAAATGACATACAGGATAGGCAACAGCTATTGTAGATATGGTGGTCCTTCAAATACAGGGTTCTTCAGGCCCTGTGTGATACACTTGCAAAATCCGTTTAATACATATTATATATATTATATTATATTATGGGATTTATATGCTGCCCTATCTCCCGAAGGACTCAGGGATGCTCACAATAATAAGAAAAAACAATACAAAATTTAAAATTTAAAAAGTTATTAAATCAAAATCCCAACAGTACTAATTAAAAGCGCCAAGATAGACAATAAACTCCCCCCCCTCAGTCCAGGTCGGCCTGTTGAAAGAGCCATGTCTTCAGGTCACGACGGAAGGATCGAAGGTCGGGGGCCATCCGCAGCTCCAAGGGCAGTTGATTCCACAGGGTGGGTGCACCCACAGAGAAGGCTCTCCCCCTGGGGGTCGCCAGATGGCACCCCGAGGAGGTCCTGTCTCTGGGAGTGCACGGGACGCTGGGAAGGTGTTGCTGGCAGTAGATGGTCCCGCATACTGACAGAGGTATTACTATTGCCCTGGTTCAGCTGTCGTGTGCATGGTGACTTAGTTCAGCAAATGGAAATGACCATGTTTAGGAGACATTTTCAGTTGACATTTAGATAACGCAATAAAATCCCTTCACCCAAATAGTTCTCCTAATGAAGACTGCAGAAGCCTACTGAGATTAGGAGAGTCAGACAGGAAGAGGCATGCAAATTACAGAGGTTGAATTAGGGTCATATTCTGTATGGCTTCTACTGCGGGATGGAGGACAGGTGGGCAAACCAAGGAGAACAGCAGAATGTCAGTACTTTCAATAGGACTTTACAAAAAGAGCCACCTTACGGAGGAGACTTGGTGGAAACCATCTTGGGATGAGTTGAACAAGGTCCAAAGAAACATCTGTGTGGCCCATTAGAATTAAATTTGATGGGACCCCTACCTTGTGCCAGGTTGTCTGATTAATTGCAGGGAATGTAAGATGAGAAATTAAAGGATATTATTGCATTTGTTAGACCCTTAAACTCCCCCTCAGCCACACAATTAGGCTGCATTTGGTGCAGGCAGGGGGTGGCTCATCCTTCCATTAACACAGCTTCTCAGTTTCATTTCTTTTCCATTCTATTCTGTTGACAGCTGCAAGGCTTGCATTCAGCTGTAGGTTCTCATAGTGGGGAGCAGGCAGTAGTACTCATTTAATAAATGTCATTTTTCCTTGAGAAGGAAGGGGAAAAAAAGCACAGCTCTTTATGGACCCACTTGTACCAATGTGACAATAAAGCTTTTAGCTTCTCCTGTCAAGCAGACAGAAAATGACATCCAGGAAAACTCAGAAACTTAGTGTTACATATAAGAGAGCTGTGGACCCAAAATCTCTTTCTTCCCAATTTTGACTCAAACACAAGCCAAGAGTTCTCAGGATTACTTGTTGAAAATTTCTAATGCATTTATTTCTGTTATTTCATATTTTAGGGTGTTCTGAAAAGAAGGGACCAGATCCAAGCAGAACTGGATTCCAAAACAGATGCTATGTATAATAAAAAGGCTGAAAATGGCCTGGTAAGCAATTGAAATAAAATGGCAAATTTTATTGCTATAATCAAATCTAGATTATACCACAGGTTATTGTCCCTTTCCCATTGTGTACTGTATTCCCATTGTGTTCTTTATGAGCCACTCAAGGCTGCTATCCTTTTGGCAGATTTGTAGGTATATGAAGAAAGTCAACCTTGAATGTTGCCCTACAAGTACAAAAAGCTGTACAGAGACAGAATGTGGAGTTGAGTAATGTACGTGTTCTGAAAAAGCAGTTGGCAGAGTCCTCAGCCCACACTCTGGATTGCTTTGGAGGAAAGATTGAAGACCATCTGTTAAATATTCCTCTGCCCACAACATTCTCTTTACTGATAAAATGTGCAGTTATAGGATAGGGTTGGCTTAGTCCCTGTCACCAGGCACCCACAGAAATGGTGCTGCTGTCAAAATGACAAAAACAGCATCATGTTTCAAGCTTTTACAACGATTTGGTGCATCATCCAGCATTGCAGTGTATATTAACAAAAGAGTTGGGGACATCATAATATTGCTGAAATCAGTTTAACCCCTTACAAGCCTCCACTCCGAACTGTAAATATGAGAATTTATTGAGACATGCTATGTGATTCTAGATTTCTCAATGATAACACCTGGCAGTCCTTGACTTAAGGTCTTTTAAGAATCTTTTGAAGGTACAGCAGCTCAGAAAGGGTGCTTTACAATACAGCATTTCCGGTGTTGTAAAATGACAGGCCAATCACCACTCCCGCAGTCATGTGGTCATGATCTGGGTGCTTGATCACCTGTTCACATTTGTGATTGATTGCCAAGTTACCTGTGATCATCACTGGCAATCTTCTCTGCTGGCTTCCCCTGAAACTCAGTGTGGAAGCTGGCAGGAAGGTTGAAAGCTGCTACCACCTGCTGAAGGATTTGCACTCCTCTCCATGCACCAGAGTGTGGGGGGAAATCAGGCTGAAAAAACAAAGCTCAGGTCTTCAGGAGCCATTTTGTTTCTCCAGCCCAGCATGGGAGTTCCCTTCTCCCCACTTGTCAGAACAGACAAGAGGAAGCAGTGTTTCACATAGCAAATTAATGTATAGGTTTTTTACCCTAAGACCATGATGGCAAACCTATGGCACGCATGCCGGAAGTGGCATGCAGAGCCACTTCTGCCGGCATGCAAGAGGTCACTCGGAAGAGCCACGCTGCGCATGCACACGCCCCCTGCCAGCCAGCTGATTGTCAGGTATCTGCAGCACATGCGCAGAGGCGTATGGTGCAGGGGGCCACATGTGCATGCGCAGAGGCATGCAGTACGCATGCAGGGAGTCATGCGCAGGGGGCGGGGGAGTCACATGTGCATTGCATCATGGGTGCAGGCATGCAAGCGCCCTTTTGGCACACAACATGGAAAAGATTAGCCATCACTGCCCTAAGATATGGTGATAGCTACTACCTTGACTGAAAAGATTTGAAAAGGAGGCCGAATAAATTCTTAGCTGACAGGTCTAGGAAGGGCTGTTGGGCTTAAAGTCTCAATTGAATTTCTAGATTCTGGACAGAGCATATATCTGACATGGCAAAAATAAGTCACCAACAACTATAAAGGATCCAAATGACTGATCCAAAGTTTGCAGACTATAGTAAGTCTCTTGCATATAGAAGTGCCAAGAGCAAGAGACACAAGGTCACATAGATCTTATTAAGGAAGTTGATGAAAGATAGTCCAAACATGCCCACGTACATTCATTTGATTGTTGAATTCTTTTAGAAGGCTGCCCAAATCCATAACACCCAGTGTCATGCCCCTGGTGGAGACTGACTCTGAGGAAGAGGAGGAACAGCCAACAGGGAGTGGGAGTGTGGCTCCAGAGGTGGTGGAGGAGGCTGGGAAAGGGCAGAGGCCGGCTGAGCACTCAGAGGAGAATCCAGGCCCATCTCCTATCCATCCCAGGGCACGCAGGGAGGAGAGGATCAGGGAAAAGCGTGGTCTACTCGGGAGGAGAGGGCCATGATCCTCCTCAGGGCTTACAGCTGGGAGCTATGTATATAAGTTCATAAATGCATAATTAGAATTGCTGGAGTCAAAGTTAGTGTTTTAGATCTAAAGAAGGTTTATCTTGGTTGGTGTTCTTCCAATGGACTGTCCCTGGTTATCTTCCTGCAGCTGGCAATTATCTGTCCTGGTCTGCCGAGGAACTTTATTCAATGCAGTTTGTTTTTGGCTTATGCTTCATTATCGGCTCTTTGAATGTGAACTGTGTTTCTTGCCTTTGAAATGTTATTTTGACTCCTCCACTGTGAACAATTAAACAGTGAAGCTAAGTTGAAGACATTAAAAGGACTTTTAGTTATGTTTTGGATTTTGTTATATTTCTGAGATACTCTGGGTCATCACACCCTGGTCGTCATACAATATTAACAGTACTAAAAAAGGGGGGGGGACAAGAAAAACGCAGGTACCGAAAAAGAAAGTAATTCGTTCACAGGAAATTCTTTTTCCGTATGTGCTTTTTTCTCATTTTTACCAGGTATAGTGAGAATTGCTTTACAACTTACAAGAAAGCAAAGGGAGGTACAGGTATCTCTCATGGTATGAAAACATTTCTGGAAAGGAAACATAGCAATTTGTGATGACCAAGTTGAGCTAGGGCCTTCAATGTTTTTCTAAAACGTAGCCAGAAAAAAACAAGAAAATACAGCAGCAAATGTCTTTGAACTTTGCCCAACCGCAAGGCATGGACTTTGTATTTATTAGCCACTAACAGCTCAGATTGCCATAATAAAAAAAAATCCATTCTGAAGTATCTTACAGGAGAGGCACAGAGGAAGGCATTTAAGAATTTAAAAGAAAAATGCAGCAATATATTACTATAGTTATATACATTGAAACAAATACTAATGCCCCAAAATTGATAAGCTCAATTTGGACAATTAATGTAGAGCAGATACAAAAAAATTCATTTTTGATCATAAACATGTTATTTCAGGATCAGTTGTCATCTAAGCTTTTTGCTCAATTAATCTGGTAATTAAAGACATAAGGATAGTTAAGTATTGGCATTCCTAACTGGCAAACTATAACCAAAACCTAAGTTACATAATAGGGCCGCAGTGGCTCATGTGGTTAGGATCCACTTCAGCAGTTCGAAACCCGAGAGCAAGCTGCATGATGGAATGAGCTCCAGTCAATTTACCCTAACAGTTTGAAAGCATGTAAAATGCAAGTAGATAAATAGGTACCACTTCAGAGGGAAATGGGGACGTGATAGGAGTCCCCTTGGGCATCCCGTGGGCACTGGTGATGTCACTGACTAATCCTTTCAACCTGGAAGCCTCTTGGTAGGTGCTTCCGACACAAATGTTTAAGTAGTTGTAATAATAGTTATATAATTGTATTTTAATTTCAACATTTCTTCGAGACTTCAGCATAAATAGTTATATCATTTTATCCTAGTATTGTAATAAAAATGAGTTGTTTAGGCTGAGAGAACAATGCTGACACAAAATTATTCAGTGATTAGGGTCATCTACTACCTTCGCTTAACTCTTAATTTGCTAGATAAATGGCATAGTTAGGTTCACAAATTGCACTGAGCCATAAATTAGGGATCTACCATGCAGCATCCATAGGCACTATATTTCCCACAAACCTCAACAGACAGCATGAAAGGCACCCAAATTAAACATACTTAAAAATTGGGTGACACTTGTTAAGTGAATCACTGCAGGTGTAACTAATTTAAAACCATTGTTAAGTGAATCTGGCTTCCCCATTGACTTTGTTCATCAGAAGGTCACAAAAGATGGTCACATGACCGTGGGATACTGCAATTGTCATAAATGTGAACTATTTGTCAAGCATTGGAATGTAAATCACATGATCGTGGAGATGTCATAAGTGTGAAGAATGTTCATAAATCACTTTTTTTCAGTGCTGTTTTTGAATGTTCAGTAAATGAACTGCTGTAAGTCGAGGACTACCTGTAAAAGCAAGCCAGTTGTCAAGTGCTCAAATTGCAATCACTTGCTTGGGGGTGTGGTACAACAATCATAACTTTGAGGATGGGTCATAAATCGCTTTTTCTGCAGCCATCATAACTTTGAGATATTGTTAAATAAACAGTCTTAAATCACTATAAGTCAGTATAACTTTAATCCCATCTCCAACCTCATGTGGTTTGAAGAGGAATTAGATTTTGCAATAGTATGTGGGAAAGACTTTGGGAGTCGGAGCAAAGAGACGTTGCTAAGGAACAACAAGATAAGAGACAGTATAGCCCACAGCAGCATAGCAGTCAGAGCAAGAGGCTTAGAAGAAACCCTCCTAAATTCTCAGGTTGTAAAGGTGATAGTGGGAGAATTTTACTTTCAGACTTGGAATATCCTATTAGTTGTAGTGTTGTAATAAAGTAGAATTAGTTTATCTGGACATAGTTCCTGTCTGGTCTATCTGACAGGCTACTATATGCAGTTTATTCTACATAACGAAAGCAGAAGTCAAGAAGAGCCATGTAAGGCTGATGAAGCCAACACTACCGATAGAAAATTCTAAAAAGTATAATCCTAATTCATTTTAAAATTAACAACTTGGAAATACCAGGTGTTATTGAATAGTCTGAAATCTCTCATATCCCAAATTGAGGATCAATTTGTTGTTCCATTCCTGTCCCGAATATATCTGATAGCAATTTATTATCTAGCTTAATAAAGATCACTTCATCATTTCTTTTTTTCTTATGGGAAAACAAAACGAAACAAAAACTACAATTTTAATTTGCTTACATCTGACTGGATATGGGTAGAATTGGAGTTTGTGCAAACTTTATGGGTAACATCCAATATAGTCATAGTTCCCATGTTTACACAAAATGAATTCTTTTACTTTTTATATATTTTATTTTGATATAGGCACTTCATTTTTAAAGCCTTCTGGCATTCTTTACTTTTGGTTAAAATCCCTAATCTTTCAAATAAATCCCAAATAACATCAATGTTATTTGGGATTTATTATATTTATATTTATTATTATATTATGGGTCAGATAAAGTGTATTTTAAATATAGCTCCAAATACTAATATTGCCAAATCATACATGAACTTGTCTTATAGGAGACATTGAAAGAAGAATCAAAGCTATATTAGCAAGCTATTTCCTATTCTTATATGCATATAAATATTTTTATATTAGTAGTATGGCAGAACCTGAATAGTTTCAGTAATAATTTTATGTTAATTTAAAAACTGGCCGTTGCTTTTAAGAATGTTGTTCTTGTGGACATATTTTTATTAATTAAGAAAAGCTTTTTTCTTCAACTGACTAAAAATGTGCAGTGCTACTATATATATGCCAGAATTAGGCCTACTTGCATTCACGGAGTTAAATTGTACTACTGCTAACATCAAGATCTACAAGTTAAAAATGGATTGTAGTAAACACTGAAATAAAAAAAGAAAGTGTAATCTTACAGACTTCTAGGTCCAAATTCCAGTCTCAGAATGATTGGAAGGAGTAAAAAATATAATAGTATGCTTATGTTTTTTCTATGAATAATGAATTCCAAAATATTAATTAAAATCTATCTGCTCTCTTGTAACTTTCCAAAATCAAGATTCTAATCATTCTTTTGCTGTTTATTCCAAAAAGAAAAAAAAATCAATTCTTAAACTTGTATTTAATATTTCCTTTGTTAAGGAAATTTACCTGATGCTACTAAACTTGTCAATCCAAAAGTTCCTATTAGTTCAGAAATTTAGGAAAGCATGCTAAAATCTCTTCCCTATCACTGTTATTGGAAGAACCTCTGTTGGACAAAGGCTAAACCATGATTTTTCCACAAACATATTTTTAAAAAAAGAGCACAAGTGAATATGCAAAACATCAGTCTAACTTCAAGGGTGGAAGCAAAGAATTTTGAAAATATTTGCAAAATTTCTTAGGAAATGAGTATATCAAAACAACAATCTACAGTCAAACATTCACGAACAAATAGTTTGCAGAGAAATTAATATCCTCAGGAAAAATGGGATGGGCAATTTGTATCTTGCAGACTGCATGCAACACTCTGGAGTTCCCTCTCCCTCTTCCATCAGCACTTCCCTCCTGAGCCCTGATCATATTGCTGAAATTCCATTCCATCCAATTATGACAGTGTCCAAAGTGGGCATATCCCACCAGGTTATAACCCTCCTGTTGTGTAGCAAGTGATTAAGGTGTTAGATTTGAATCAAGAAGTTCCAGATTCAAGTCTCCTTTAACCACAGTATCACTGAGTGACTTCTGTTGGTCTCTTTTCCTCACCCAAGTCTACTTCACAGGGTTGTTGTTGTGGGAGGAAAATGAGGAGAGATCCTCCCAGTTAAGCGGCTCAGAGTTTTCAAAGAAAAAAAATCTAAATGCAAATACAAGTGATCTATAAATTTGGACAAAAAAATCACTGGGTCATTGCTGTGCACCTTTCTGGCTCCTTTCTAGCAGGAGCAAGAACAAGGAAAGGGAAGTTGGCTGCCCAAAGTGTCTTGGGAGTCCTTGTTCTGACTATTATTGTATACAGGTAGTCCTCAACTTACAACAGTTTGTTTAGTGACCGTTCAAACTTACAATGTCAACTGAAAAAAGTGATTATGACTATTTTTCACAGTTACAACCTTTGTAGCATCCCCATGATCACATGATAAAAATTCAGGTGCTTGACAACTGGTTCATACTTAGGACCATTGCTGTGTCCAAAAGGTCATGTGATCACCTTTTGACAAGCTAAGTCAATGGGAAAGCCAGATTCACTTAACAACGGGGTTACTAACATCAACTGTAATTATTCACTTAACAATTGTGGCAAGAAGGTCGTAAAATGGGGCAAAATTCAACAAATGGCTCACTTAACAGAAATGTTGGTCTCAATTATGATCGTAAGTCGAGGACTACCTGTAGAAGATGATGCTTCTCTCCATATTGCATATGAGAAGTCTGCAGCCCCTCACAACGTAACAGACGTGGAGATGGGACTATACTTTTATTGATCCCTCCATTCTGAATCTTCCCCTTCCCCTTTCTTAGACTGCTCTTTGGTTGGTCTTTATGAATTCTACACAACTGTCCAGTTGAGTTCACCTCTGAAAACTGAGACCTAGAAATCATGTTGACAGTGAATGACATGGCCCCAAATTTTATTTGAAGAGCATTTGCAAAACAGTTGGAATTGCAAAGATGAAAATGCAATGCAGTGCATTGTCTTTGAATTGGACGTAAAATTGAGCCTATGGAGAGTACAACTATGATTTCTAACAAAACAGTTCTGATTAGAGTTGTCATGGAAGAAATACAATAGCTGTATTCTTGAAGTCCATAATATGGGTTTATTTTCAGGACACCCCTTTTAGGATCTTTTGTTTGCTATCTACTTTCTTTCTTTCTTTATACCTGCAAAGTGTTGACATTGATAGACTATTGAATTTGGATCAAAGATGTAGTTCAGAATCCTGGCTCAGACATGGAAGTTTGGAAGTAATCCCAGGTTAATCACAGGAGGCTGAATTAAATGTTTAGTATCACTCGTAATTTCTGGAATGAATTAGTGGCATGATTTGCACACAATACAGTGCCATAATAGTTTTACATATACTGTATCACGAGACCTAGAGATCACAGTTATGTTATAATTGGACTGAAATCAAATGAACTCAGTTGTTTCAGATGAAACGTCATTTGGCATGATGCAAGAGTGACTGACAAATTCTTTGCAGATTACACTTTTAAAGAATTGTCTTTTATTTATTAAATTTATATGCCACCCATCTCACCGATAAGGTGTGTAAGCCACTGTGCATCTTACAAACAATAAACAGCTAAATATAAAAAGAATTAAAATTAAGGGTTCTATTAAAATTAAGGCCACGAGGACGGACAGCACAAAAATGAGGTTTTCTTCTTATTCCATCAACCATCTCAAGCAAGGAGCGCCTCCAACGGGGCCCCAAGGCAACTGGCCAAACCAGGTTTTAAGGCCCTTCCAGAAGGCCAGGATTACGAGCAAATCCCATTGTGCTGGTTAGACAGTATATAGTTAATTGGGAATTGGGAGCTGTCCCCTTAAGGGAATGCTTCATGGGAAATGTAGTTAATGCCTCATGGGAGATGTAGTTCATGTCATGTGGTCAGTTAATGCCTCATGGGAGATATAGTTTATGTCATGTGGTCACATCTGTAATCCTGATTGGTCACTGAATTGACCTAGTTGGGTTGGGAGCTTTGTTCACTTGTGCCTGGATCCAGCAGCGTGTTGAAGCTTCCTTTGCTGTATCATCTTCATAGTGTGAAAATATGGTTATCTTCATCCCATAATGATACAGCAAAGGAAGCTCCAACACGCTGCTGGGTCCAGGCACAAGTAAACAAAGGCTTCCCCCAACCCAACTAGAGGTCAATTCAGTGACCAATCAGGGTTAAGATGTGACCACATGACATGAACTACATCTCCCATGAGGCATTAACTACATTTCCCATGAAGCATTCCCTTAAGGGGACAGCTCCCAATTCCCAATTAACTACCGAGTTTCCCCGAAAATAAGACACTGTCTTATATTTTTTTGGCTCCCAAAAACACACTAGGTCTTATTTTCAGGTTAGGTCTTATATATTTATGGTGCCAAATAGTGGGTGTGAGTGTGTGTGGGGGGGTGTTTCGCGGGTGCACGGTTGCTCCCTGAAAAGTCTTCCTGGAACTGGAGATTTACACTAGGTCTTATTTTCGGGGTAGGTCTTATATTAGGGCAGGTTTAGAAAATAGTGCTAGGTCTTACTTTCAGGGTAGGTCTTATTTTCGGGGAAACACGGTATATACTGTCTAACCAGCACACCCATCTCTGATGGTAGAATGTTCCACAGGCTGGGGCCACAGCAGAAAAAGCTCTCCTTGACCTCTCCAGCTGAAATTCCTTAACATATGTAGTCCACAGCAAGCCTCTTCTGTTGAAGGGACTCCCATTGGATCAAGATGGCACCACAGATACCCTGGGCCATGCCGTAAAGCGCTTTAAAGGTAATGATCATTACCGTGAATTGGACCGAGAAGTAAACTTGTAAGCAATATAGCTCATGCAATGGCATTGTTATATGCATCTCCTCCAGAACGGTCCATTGCCACTGCAGTCCATACTAGCTATAGCTTCCAAATACTTTTCAAAGGTATCCCCATGTGGAGCACGTTGCAATAATCCAACCAAGAGATGAACCAGAGCATGAATGTCCTTCCTGCAAGGACCATGTAATCTGAAATTCAACAAAAGGATACATCACAAGGAGAGTCCAATCTAGGCAGGCTAAACAGAAAAGCTACATTTATTTCATTCTGGAGCCATTCCTCCAAGCCAGTGAAGAAACCAGAGGTGCTCAAAGGGCTTGGTCATGCAGCTCTTTCAAGCTCCCCCAACCCTGATCATGCCCAGAAAATTTCAGGCCTCTTAAGATCTCATCCAGGCCAGGTCTTCAAAGATGCTTTGAGGAGTAGATCCAAAGGAGATTTAAGAACAAGAAACCACATTGTACAAGTAAAGGCAAAGTAGGCAGTTGGGAAGTATGAGATTCTAAAAGAGGCTTCTACCTTCATACTGGGAAGAGCTAACCTGCTCGATTTTTGACAAGTCCTGTTGCTCTTAAAAGCCAGGAGCCCTGCCAGGAAACAAACAAACAAACTCTACAGGGATTCGCTGTTGCCCTTTATGAACTAAGAGTGCCTCTACAAGAGAAATAACACTCCACTGCAGCTGCAAACAATAGGAGGTAGTCAATAGCAATAGGTAAGCAGTCTCAGGAAATCTCGTCAAGCATTGCTGATCTGCTTAGTGATAGATCATTGATAAACTTCTAAGGAACCCCATAGTTTCCTAGATGAAAATAGGTTGGAGAAAAGGAGACCCGACTTCATTCTTGGAACGGAGCAAGACCCTTGTTACGATGCTATTAATGTTCCTTTCCTGATGCTGATATTTTCTCCAAACGTGACTTTCGTCTAATGTGGGGTTTGTTTTGTTTTTTAGTTGCCTGAAGAGATTGGAAAACTAGAAGATAAATTAGAGTGCGCCAATAACGCTCTGCAAGCGGATTGGGATAGATGGAAGCACAGCCTGCGTCTCGATATGAAAGCAGCATTTGGCACCATGGCAGAAAATAATCTCCGCTATTATGAAGAGGTAAAACAGCTTTTTAAAAACGATACCCAATTGTGGGATGTCTCTATATAGTTTGCTGCTAAAAAGAAGCATTTAAAAATAGAGTTGTTTCTTTTGTTTTCTTAGAGGCACTTCAGAGTCAGCTGTACGCACACACGCAAACACACAAACACATACTGCTTTTAAGATCTCCATCAACAGAGGGCAGTCTTGATTTAAAAAGCACAAAGCATCTTTATTTATATATTTAATTCTTTGCGTAGTTCAAGGAAGCTTCAGGTTAGGAGAGTTTTGCTTTTTCCAGCTGTGGAAGAAAAGACTGCCAGATCTGATCAGCAAATTAATCCCCTATCGCTTTCAGGAGTCAGAGGGGCAATTTTTGAGTCAATAGAGACGAATTTTAATCAGCATTAAAATTAGAAAGTAGCCTGAAGATTCAGAGTAGAGTTGCCATCTGCCTTGCCCTCACATTATCAAGCTAATCAAGTCTTGTTGGTGCTTAATCTCCTCACAAAGTAACATTTCCAGAATACTGAAGGATAAGCAGTTTTAAAGTCAGCAAGGGTATATAAATGAGAGATATACTACTTTGATTTCCTTGAAAGCAATGTTTGCACAGACATTGTATATAAATAGCAATCTGGGTTATTGGGAGCAAGCTATGTGTCAATGGGACAAACAGCTGCTTTATTCACACTTTCCTGCAAAACCAACCCTTAAACCAGCCAGAAATGAAAAGTGGCTTTTTATTCTGTACTTGTATAGCCAATATAATGAAGATTATAGTAGAAAGGGATTATAGATCAGTTTCTAACAGTAACTATTGTAAATGGTCGACTGTAATTTTCAGTAAAATTTCATTATATTCCTAATTATGGATCCAATCCATTAAACTAAAATTTACCTCTTCGAGTATTTATTACTCCAGTGTGAAATTCTAAAAGTGAAGAGAAATTCTAAAAGCAAAGAGAGGTGCTACTCTTTTTTACAAATGAAACTGAACAAATGACAACCTCTAGTAATATTTATTGACACCCAGCTAGGTTCAGCACATTTGTATTATGCTGCAGATTTTCTGCCCTATACTATTTATGCTCAGCAGGGTTGCTGGTATACAACTGAATAGTTTGAACAAATGAACCCACTATACAATGTCTGTACAATCTTTCCTATTGCAAAGGCACCTAATTTTATATTATAACACGTATCCTTATGGATCTTGTTAAAGAATATTGTTCTTTAACAATACTGTAGCATTTCCTCGCAGTTGAAGTTGTTACCATCTGAAACATGCTGAAAGTACACATCTTTTCACAAGAATGTCAGTTGAAAGGCAGAGATCTGGATAATCAAGAGTGTTTAATTACGCTGAGAAATGCGTAAGACTGAAAATATGCTGTTACAGATCAAAATCAAAGCATTACTCACATCAGAAGTCTTGCTGATCCTTCATATTTCCTCAGTCTCTTCCTATCCATGTGTGTCTTCTGAACTGTATATTAGAGAAATGCCCCAAAGGTAATGGTACAAATGTTGTGTGCTAAAAACTGTTCATGGATATATTTTTTTTTCCTTTGCAAGAGAAAAGATTTGCAAAGCTAAGCACAGCCATTTAAGTATCTCCCTGTACTGCTGTAACTTTCCTAAAATGCTCAGCCATTCTTCTGTTTTATAATGCTACAATAACATTGTAAATGGTCCTTGCCCAGTTCTAACATGCATTACAATAATGTAACTACTCAAGAAAAGCAATCAATTTTGAGCATTGCAACCACTTGGCCTCCCTTCAATTCAGAAACCTAAAAAATTCATGGCAACCATACATCTGATACATCTGGATGCAAAAATGGACTCCTGTTTTTTATTCTCCTGGTGTTATAATGAATTCCAAGGTGTCTGAAAAATACTGCTAATATAGCAATAAATATAGCAATAAATATTTTAAAAAAAATTATTTTACACAGAAAATTAAGGTAAAACACAAGCTCCTCCAAAATAGACTTTTTAAAACTAAACAAAGATAGACAAAACAATAAAATAGAAAGAATGTGCATTAATAAAGAGAAAACACACACACACACACACACACACACATATCCCCTAGTTGAATACTGATAAATATATTGGACCAATATTAGTTTTCCCCCTTTGCAAAGCAGGCCCAGAATTTATAAACTTCTACCTCTACAGGTAGTCCTTACTTACGACCAGAACTGAGATCAGAATTTCTGTTGCTAAGTGAATTTTGACCCATTTTACGACTTTTTGTGACCTTAACAGTTGTTAAGTGAATCACTGCAGTTGTTAAGGTACTAACATGGTGGTTAAATCTGGCTTCCCCATTGACTTTGCTTGTTAGAAGGTCACAAAAGGTGACCATATGACCCTGGGACACAGCAACGGTCATAAATATGAACCAGTTACCAAGCATCCGAATTTTGATCATGTGACCATGAGGATGCACCAACAGTTATAAGTGTGAAAAACTGTCATAGTTCACTTTTTTTCAGTGTCCTTGCAACTGTAAACGGTCACTAAATGAATGGTTATAAGTTAAGAATTGCCTATAGTTGCAACCAATTTGACCTGTTATCTATTTACTGTATATAAAGGCAAAGTAGTTAACAGGTGAACCAGCAACAAAGTGAAACCTCAAAGCCTTCTGTTAACAATTTATTATTGTATTTAACTCACAGAAAATCTCCAAAGGATAAGAAGCCTTTTTTGACCATAAATCACCACAATCATTCTCTCTGATCTGTCCGGAATCAAATATCTTTGTTTGGTTCTTAATAGTAAAACATTTCCTTAAGATTTTGATTGAGAACTTTCCTAACAATTGTGTCTTATTCCCCAAAATCATAAACCTCTGTTGTCAATCCATTTTCTCCAAAATATTCAGTCTAAATTGTTCTCCAGCTAGATATATTAAGTTTATTCCCCAAACAAACAAAATGTTAAAAAGTTACGATATTTATGTAATTACTTACCAAGCACATCTAAAATATATCGAAATAACCAAAATATCTTTACGATGCCCAAGGCATGTCACAACTTTTGAGCACTCCTAATGTTTAGAAATTGAAAGTTGAAAAATTTGACACGCCCTATAACCCCCAATCACCATCAGTCTGCTCAAGAAAGTCCAGTTCATCACTCATTAATTCTGTTAACTCCAAATCTGTAGAACCCATATCCCCTTCAGCCTTCTCCAACAAACTAGCAGTTTCCAAATCACGTTCTTTCTCCTTTAAATCTGTCAACAGCATATTTAGATTCCAATGCATCCAGCTGATAGTTTGGTTTGGTCACAGTTGCTTGTGTCTGGATATCCTTTTTAGGTTGATCTATAACAACGGCTGTCAAACTCATGGCATCGCCTTACCGTCACGTGACATATCGCAACGATTTTTTCCCTTTGTGGAGCTGGGGTAGGCGTGGTCTGCATGTGAGCATCCAGCCCATGGGCCGCCATTTTGACAACCCTGATCTAAAACCATTGTTATTTTACCAAACATTTTGCCAAATGGGGGAAGGGGGGATATTTTGAAATATTTGAGGTGAAATGTGGAGTTAGTTAAAATAGGACTGCTGCAATCAGTGGGAAATCTCAATGTGTCTTATGTAAATATTATTAAATCTTGATTTCAGCTGGAATAGGTTTCCTATTTTGTTTCATTCCATACTATAGGAAGACTTGTTTAAGTTGATAACTAGTCTGAGAAACATCAAATGATAGAAATGCTTTGCTTAAAGCTTAATTAGAAATTCAGCCTGAAAACACTTTACAAGAAGAGGGTTGCAAATAAGTTTATAAACATTAGTAGCACACATAAAATGAAATTTTACCTGTAACTAAGAACATTACAATCAAATGCATCAGCAGTTTCCACACAGCCCTGGGAAAATATGCAGCTGTTTTATCTTTTGCAAACAGATGCCGTGTTTGCAGCCCCAGATTCTCCAAACATTTGGACTTGAATCTGAATGTTGTACGGTCCTAATAATTTCTTGAAGTTATATTTGCAGCCTGTCAACTTGGTCCATGAACTAGAATGACATACATAATAGGGTAACTTGCATAGTAAGCAATGCTTGGTTATGGTTAGCCCAACCGGCAGCAACTAGCAAAATTAGAATAGAATAGAATAGAATAGAATAGAATAGAATAGAATAGAATAGAACAGAACAGAATTCTTTATTGGCCAAGTGTGATTGGACACACAAGGAATTTGTCTTGGTGCAAATGCTCTCAGTGTACATAAAAGAAAAGATACATTCGTCAAGAGTCAAGAATCATAAGGTGCAACACTTAATAATAGTCATAGAGTACAATAAGCAATCAGCTATTTAGGACAAGGAATAAAAATGCTATTACAAATAAAACAGTGAGCATGTTTTAGTCTTTGCTTATTTATTTAATTGTGTGTTTATGCATACAGACCTAATTTCAAAGCCATTTAATCTGACAGGAACTAGCACTACAAGTGTCAGAAGAGGCATAGTTCGGTTTGCAAGGTATAGGTTTTATACCTGCAGAGTGTTTTTATCTCCAGTTCAGGGAATTTAGATAGCAACAGTAGGGAAATATTTCTCTGAAATTTCAAACCCTGCACAGAATTTCCAGTAAAGAAATGTCAGACAGGGGTGGAGCTAGTGACTGCCGCAGAATGAGGGACTCGGTGAGTAGACGAAGTCTTTATAATGTCTCTCTGGACAAGGAAAGGACTTGAGATTGCCCACAAGTGCAGTTGCTCTTCTCAAAGAGACTGCAAGATAGCAGTCCACAGCAGGTTGATAGTTCTGGGAGATGAGGGAATATACATCTTTGCTGAAACTTTAGGGCAGTTTCAAAAGGACACTGCATACTTTTTCTAATCATTTTTGGACTGCTTTATAGGTGAACCTTTGGCTCCACAAATTTTACAGCACTTGGTCAGTTTCCTTCAATCCTTAACAAAATATCTGATGAATTACCCTTAATCCTTAGCAAAATAATTTTTAAATAAAATAAGTTTCAGGACTTAAATTCTTTTTTTTAAATAAATTAAGGAAGGTATGTTAAATTAAATAGGTATGTTGCTATCTCTGATAACTCTCAATGGACCTCTGCTGATTAGGACTAAATGACATGTATATGGAAAGAAGAGAGAAGTGGTTATATTTTAAGAGAAAGGGATAACTTGCTAAAATGGTTTATATGTAATGAAAGCAGAAGTCAATCCTTTATATATATATATATCTTTAGTATATTCTCATTTCTTTTCTACTTTTTCTACTATTTTTCTTTCCTGCACTTTTTTCCTTTTTATTGTTTTGGTTAATATTAGTTTTTATCATTTTAACTGTAATTTTTTAATATAATTACTATAAAAAATGAGCCTCAACCCCTATGGATTACATTGAGGTAGATGGCTTGAAACAAGGTAAAATGTTATCTGCCGCACTACAAGTTAGCAGGGAAAAGTGCTTTCCAAGTCTTTTACATTCTCTGTGGAACACTGATTTTTAATTTAATGAGATACAGAAGATTCTATTATCGTAAGAATATAGGAAGAGCTATGCTCTATCCGTTCAAAGGACTATCCAGCTCAACAGAGCATTTAGTCAGTTAGCTGTCTGGGTAATAATCCCTTCTTACTGATATAATCTGGCGACTGGGCTTCAGCCCAGTGCTTTGTGTGGAAAAAATAGTCTTTGTTACCCTGGAAAAGGGCCGAGATAAATAGTAGGGATCACTGTACATAAAAGGTTGCTTTCTGAAAAGATAGATCTTTTGTAACAACATCAGTGTTCCTGTGACAACCCTTTTGTGAAGGGGCTAGCCCCCATAAATCTACAGCTATTTTATTTTATTATTTATATGCCGCCCATCTCCCCTAGGATTCTAGGCAGCTTACGGATAGTAAAAAGATAAATAGAAAAGCAGCTAAAAATTTAAAACTATGCAAAAAAAATCAGGAGCCAAGAGACAAATGGTACAGTCTTCTTACCCCATCAATCACATCCAGTGGTGAGCACCCGTCTCGGGACCCTAAGCCAGCTGGCAAAACCAAATGTTAATACCCTTCCAAAAGGCCAAAAGGATGGGAGCAGTTTTCAACTCCGGTAGAGTGTTTCACAGGGACAAGGCCTCAGTGGAAAAGGCTCTTCTGCTTGACCCGTCCACCAGGATTCCTTAGCAGACAGGGTCCATAGTAAGCCTCTTTTTCTATTGCAAGTGGGGCAGGCTAGTCCCAGGGACATCTATAGCATGTGCCTACCATCCCAAAACTACCTACCTAGCAGTTCAAAAGCATGCAAATGCAAGTAGATGAATAAGTACTACATGTAAGCATGCAGGAAGGTAACAGCATTCCATGTTTGGCCACACACTTTTTTGCTGTGGTGTGATGTCATGCCAGCCACATAACCACCATCTTCCAAGAACCCTAAACCTAGTCCTCTTTGGCTTAAGAAATGGACTAGCAAGGTAAAACCTGTGGGGACATTTTTACTCCTAGCTCTTTTAAAGCTTCATGGGCAGTGGAGATCCGGAAAATTGGACTCGTTTCCTAAACTGTAATTAAAATATCCATGTTTGTGTGTGTTGTATGAACACAACCATAGCAATAACTTCGATCCTCTAGCACACTGAAAATATTAGATAAACAAGATTGGTTCCTAACGTAGGCATTAATATGAAGGAATGAGCTATCACATATGCATTTTCTGCATTATTCCAAGACCTTTAATTACTATAGTGTTACCATGCATGGAACTGCCAAGTTTTAAGAATGCATACAGTGCAAATACAATGCTGTGTCGGCATTGTGAACCATTTCTCACACATACTGCACTAAGTATCTCTGTTCAAAACAGAAAGAAAAACAGTGAGAATTTTGAATGGGAAGAAAAAGATGAATACACAAATACAATCAAAAGAGTGTACTGTTCATAAACTGGGGCAGCTGATATGATGTGAATTTGTAACATATCTGTGAGAAGAAAAGATGAAGGTTTATGAGGCATTCCACATCTAGATTTAATTCATTGTTTTAGTGGACAGTTCATTAATAATCATATTATCATGCTTGAAGGGATGTTCTTCTAGAGAAAGCAAAAAGCAGTTTAAGGCTACATAAAATAGTATTCTTGTGTTCATGTCAGAAGCACCAAGGCTGAAAGCACCAGGTTGAAAGAATTAACCGGTTACATCACTGTTGCCTGGGGAACACCTAGTTTCATGTCCCCATTAATGTACCCACTGAAGTGGTACCTATCTATCTACCTGCTTCTGATTACTCACTTTGAAACTGCTAGATCAGCAGGAGCTAGAGCAAATGACAGGAGCTCACCCTGCCACACACATTTGGGTCTCAAACATGGGCTTGTTGATCATCAGCTTAGTTTCCCAACCATGAGCAACCGTTGTAAGGTCTGCCTCGCTAGTCTTCTAAAGAAAGCAAAACTCTTGAAACAAAAGCCATTTCAAAAGGAATTTTTATTGGAAGATTGTGATAGCAAGAACATATAGGCAGGAACTAAGATTTCCCACGCAAAATGTTAGATTGCAAACCTAACCATTGCAAACAGACCCTCTCCCAAAATCTAGTCCATCACCAAGCCAATCCCAAGGTGTGAAGATGGTATGAGGAACTCAGGCCAAGAAGGTGATAAATGTCAGTCCCCAAGGCAACGCTGCTGCTCTTCTCCATAGATGAGGTAAGGCAGCTGGCTTGAGGCACATTACTTTTCCCCCCTCCCAAGGTCCCGAAAGTTACAGCAAGGCAAAACAAGGAATAGAAACAGAAACCTCATACAGAGATTCCCCACAAGCCTACCCCCTCGCACCAGAATGACAGCATCCCTATAGGAATCTACGCGACCTGACAACCATGCTCCTATTAATAGTAAGTCTTAAGAATACATCTCTCTGTGTATATGGATGGGCGCCATTTCCATTGGGAGATAATGCCACTGCATGAGAAAGTGTCCCAGCATGGGAATTACACAGTGCCAGAGGATTTATATGGAGGGCATCCAGTTGGTGTTTTGGATTACTACAGTATTCCCAGGAGACAGTGCATCCAACTTTAGCCAGTTTACTAAGTCTATTGTAATTCCTTGACTCACATCTAAGATTAGTCCCAATTCCTCAGAAATACCATCTCAAAAAATACAGTAAAAGAGATGATTAGACATATCAAGCGTGGTCCACGGGCCACATCCGGCCAGCGATATGCCAAGGGTTATCCCGCAGGGCCATCTTGGAAATGGCGAGGGACCAGTCAGTGCAGCCCCAGCCCACCCTGGCTACGCCCACCCAGTTGGCTGCAACGACCAGGCCACGTGCCCCGCCCCGGCCCCCCAAGGGCAAACAAAATCCTGATATGGCCTGCAATGGGATTGAGTTTGACACCTCTGTCCTCGATCATGTGTCTTAGGGTATACAAGCAATGCTGAAACTTGTGGTATCAGATGTTATATGTTAATCTACTACTATTGTTAGAATAGTTGCCTGATTGTCTACACCCTGACCTGTAGTGCGGTGCTTCTCAACCTTGGCAAGTATAATCTGCGTAGGCCAACTCCCAGAATTTCCCAGTCAACTGGCTCACTTCTATTTCCCAGCTGGCTGTCTGAGAAATTCTGGGAGTTGAACTCCACACAGTTTAAACTTGTCATGGTTGAGAGACACTGCTTTAATGAATCAGCTATGCCTTGGATCTTGGCCAACTAGATGATTAATTGCAGAAGTTATACTCAAATGCCTGAGAATTAAGCTAGTTAGAGCAGTGTACCTGAGAAAGGGGTCCTTTAGCAGTAGCTTCATATTCACTTTGGCAAGAAATAAAATTACTTCTTTTTCTGCTTTATGTAGGCACAGAAGCCCTTAAAAGATGAAGAAAACTGTTGATTTTTTTAAATTAAGATAAGAAAGTAATGTAGCTGCTCTTCCATTTTTAAGTTGCATGTCAGCATTTTCAAAATTTATGATGGGATCTCTAGCCAGGAATCTCTCATAAACTGCCTCTTCTGCTTTATGAGTTTAAATATTTATGTTGAAGTGTTATTATATTTATAGCAGAACCTTGACATCCGTTTCTCTTTTAAAAATCAGCTTAGAAATCTCTTAAAATTTTATGGCTTAAAATTAATAAGGCCACCACCAGTTTGTCTGGTAAACGTGTTTGTAATCTGCTAGTCAGTCAGATGAGACATGCCCATCACTTCCTTAAAAATCTTTCTGGTTGACAAGAGATTTGTACTCAACTTCCTAATTACAACAACTGTTTCAGGTTAATAGGCTGAAATAATATGGCATCATAAGAGATTTCCTTTAGGCAGAGAGGTCTTCGTGCCATCTCATTTCATACAGAAATCCCAATAGCGATGGGCACCCATTGTGAGAAAAAAATCTTAAGACTTCCAAATACAAAATTATTGCTGCTTTGTGTTCATACAAAAGTGTGATATACATAGCTTATCAAATGAATAAATGAATGGGTAAGTATAAAGTATTTTTGCAACAACAACAACAAATCCTAACCCGTGAATAAGCTGAAACATCCATTAGTTTTGTCATGGCTAAACTGGGTGAAATCTAGAATAAAGGGTTTTAATAAATGGTGTCCCAAAAGTGCTTTTCCCAGAGGCAGCTGGACTTTCTTGTTTTCTTTGAAGACATTTTGCTTCTTATGCAAGAAGCCTCTTCAGTTCTGACTGGGTGGTGGGGAATGGAAGGATTTATATTCCTTGTAGACAGCTGGTCATTTGCATTCTTTTAGAGAGTCACTGAGGCCACTTGGAGGTTTATCTATGTCCTCAGGATCACCTGAGTAGTGCAAATGGGTGTGGAGCCTTTTTGGAACTGCTGAAATTCTCATCATCCAGGTCATGGTTGTCCAAAAAGTGCTTTTTCAAGAGGCAGCTATTCCTTCAGCAGTTCCAAGAAGGCTTCACACCATTTGCACTACTTACCGTGACCTGGATGACTGAGAATCTCCATAGACCATAAATGGTATCATCCTGTAATTTATACAGGAAAAGAAGGCTACTGTATTGCTCCTAAAGCACATGATCCAAATAACTGATGTGGTTGTTTTTTTGCAGTAAGTAGTTTTTTTAAAGATTATTTTAGTGCTTTCTAATTAATAGCAAAAAAAGAAGGAAACACAGAAGAGGAAAAACGGAACATATAAAAAGTGGTTTAACAAAAAAAAGTGAAATAGAACAGAGATAGCAAACAATATGTTGTAACAGTAGCAACAATAGTAGCCTTTGCAAGCTAATCAGTTTTGGTTTCAGCAAGTCCTTGAGAGTCATCTACATATAGCTGTGGTATCAAACTCAAGGCCCACGGTCAAATCCGGCCCATGGGGTGCTTATATCTGCCCCCCGGGGCCACCCTGGAAATGACCAGGCACTGATCTACAACCTGTTGGCGGCTGGCAGCATGCTTGAGGACCATGCCATTGTAGCTGAAAAGTGAGCTTGGTGGGCCCACACCACACGCAATATGAGGCACCCCTGACACAAGTGATATCAAGTTGGCCATGTCCACCCCAGCCCCGCCACCTCCCCAAGGTCAAACACAACCCGATGCAGCCCTCAGTGAAATTGAGTTTGACACCCCTGACATACAGTGAAAACACTGCAACGGTGAGGAACATTAGGAGCAATTTCAGTATAGATAGTCCTTGGTTAACAATACATGAAGGTATGTTATTTGACTTGTTATTTTAATATTATTTAACATTATATATTAATATAATATTTAATATCTACATGAAACCACTGGGTGAGATCATCCAAGGTTTTGGGGTGAGGTATCATCAATATACTGATGATACCCAGCTTTATATCTCCACCCCAGACCAGATCAGTGATGCTCTCTCTGTGATGTCCCGGTGCCTGCAGGCGGTACAGGTCTGGATGGGGAATAATAGGCTCCGGCTCAACCCGACCAAGACTGAGTGGCTGTTCTTACCGGCATCTCGGCTTTCATTGGATGTACCACCTTTGGTCATGGGGGGAGAGGTGTTACCCCCCGTGGATAGGGCGAGGAATCTGGGCATCCTCCTGGATTCACAGCTCAGTTTGGAGGAACAGGTGGGAGCTGTGACCAGGGGGGCTTTTGCTCAGGTTCGGCTGGTTCACCAGCTCTGCCCTTACCTAAGCCGAGATGCCCTTCGAATAGTCACTCATGCGCTCGTCACCTCCAGAATCGACTCACCTCCAGAATCGACTACTGCAATGCTCTTTATATGGGGCTGCCCTTGCGGACTACCCGGAGGTTGCAACTGGTGCAGAATGCGGCCACGCGGGCTGTGATGGGAGTGTCCCGATACTCCCATGTTACACCCCTCCTGCGTGACCTGCATTGGCTGCCGGTTGCCTTCCGGGTTAGCTTCAAGGTGCTAGTAATAACTTATAAAGCCCTAAATGGCTTGGGTCCAGGGTACTTGCAGGAACGCCTCCTGCCAGCATCACATCCTGATCGCCCTGTCCGCTCCCATAGGAGGGGCCTCCTTGGGATACCGTCGGTTAGGCATTGTCGGCTGGCGGTCCCCAGGGCTAGGGCCTTCTCCATGGGAGCGCCTGCCCTTTGGAATCAGCTCCCCGTGGACCTCCGTTTGGCCCCTGATCTCCGCTCCTTCCGCCGGGACCTGAAGGCCGGCCTGGAATGACCAGGGAGGGGTTTTTTTAAGGGTTATTTTAATCAGTATTTGACTTGTGATATTTAATTTATTTTTATTGTAAATTTGCTCTGTTTTAATGATCGCCGCCCTGAGTCCTTAGGGAGAAGGGCGGCATACAAGTCAAATAAATTTATTGTTATTATTATTTGTATATCCCTTTTAATTGTAAAGAGATCAACCAGTTTATTTTGTATATCCACTGTAGCCTCTTTCCACAGAGGTGGGATGCTACCGGTTCTGCCCAGTTCTAAAGAACTGGTAGTTCTGAAGAGCAGCAGACACAGAACCGGTTCTGTGTTTGCTGCTGTTCGACCCGCCCGGGCTCTTACCTGTCCTTTATTTCCTGCTTTTTCAACCTCAGCTGTTTTGCGTGGCACAGCTGAGGTTGAAAAAGCAGGAAAAAAGAGGCTTTTCAAATGCTGTGCACCCGCGCGCAGCGCTTTTCAGCTGTCTGTGTGGCACAGCTGATGATTTTTTTACACGTGTGCATGCAAAGCATGCACGCATGTGCAAAACGTAGTCATTGAACCAGTAGTAACACCAGTTGAATTCTACCCGTCTTTCCATATCATTCTTGTAACCTGTCATTTTTAAATTTACTTTCAGAGCAGTCTCAGTCTTGTCTGGTAAAAAGTGTTCCTCTTCCACAACTTCTTTTAAACACAATTTGTCTATAATGACAGACACTTTTAAAATTAATGTCTGGGTCCATTGTTCAAAAATACCCTTCAATAAAATGTTTTGCTTAGTTCTATATTAGTGTTTTAATTTAAGTGTTTGCCGTTAATTGTAATATTTAGTTCCTTCTGGTTCTTGTGTTTAGCCTTCAGAGTCTCATCCTATCAGGCCTTTTTATTAAGAGCATTTTTAAGAAAGCATTTTCCCATGAGAAGTATTTTTATTAATACTTAATTCCAAATTCTTATTTCAAATCTATCTCAATCCTTGGTCCATTTGTAACTTTCCAATATCAAAATTCTAATCACCCTTTTTGCTGTTCATTCCAAAAGAAAAAGAATTTAAGTCCTGAAACTTGTATTTAAAATTTCTTTTGCTGAGGGTTAAAGGCAAATCACCAGGTGCTATAAAACTTGTTGAGCCAAATATTCCTTTTAGCTGAAAAGCAGTGAACAAGCAATTTCTGAAAGTGTTTACAGAAAAGTATGTGAAATGTCCTTAAAGGCACCAAACATGGTTTGAGTGAGATGGCTATTCCCTCATTTCCCAGTTCTGTAAACAGATCAGAAATCACTGTCTTGAGGACTCTTTGCAAGAAGCAACTGTATGGAGCATTTTGGGGTGATTTCAAGTCATCTTTTTAATTCCTTTAACATTGATGTAATTGCATTGGGATTGTTTTAATTGTAAGCCGCCCTGAGTCCCTCAGGAGATAGGGCGGCATATAAGTCAAATCAATAAATCAATAAATCAATCTTCTTGTCCAGAGTGGAATTACAAAGAGCCATTTTACCCATTGGCTTACTGTGGTTGACCTCTCCATTTTTAGCAGAGCCATTTTTTTAAACTTATATTCATTTATGTAACCAAATATGTGTTTGGGAATTCAGATTCTTCTGTAACATATTTTGTTATTTAAGCTAAGTGCTCTGCTCCAATTGACAAAATACATAATTAGCCATGTGAACATAAAAGTAGGTCTCTGCGCTTTGGGCTCGAGGCTTTGCTTCTGGAGAACATCAGCTGTGGAATTGCCATTCCTTCCAAGGCAAGCAGCTCTGAAATTCTTTCTTTTTCAGTTCCTTAGCATGAAAAATGAGTTTATAGCAATAGCAATAGCACTTAGAGTTATATACTGGTCCACAGTGCTTCATAGAACTCTCTGAGCAGCTTACAATGTTAGCATATTGTCCCTAACAATCTGGGTACTCATTTTACTGACCTCAGAAGGATGGAAGTCTAAGTCAACCTTGAGCCACTCCAGATCAAACTCCTGGCAGTGGGCAGAGTTAGCCTGCAATACTGCATTCTAACCACTGTGCCACCATGGCTCTTGATCCTGAGAAAGAGCAATTAGTACAAACTACCTGGAAAGAATAACATAATACAGGGATTCCTAATTTACGCATATAGCAATAGCACCGCTTCATAATGTTTTACAGCCCTCTCTAAGCATTACAGAATCAGCATAATGCCGTCAACAATCTGGATCCTCCTTTTACCAACCTCAGAAGAATGGAAGGCTGAGTCAACCTTGAGCCGGTCAGCAGAATTAGCCTGCAATACTGCAATTTTAACCACTGTGCCACCACGGCTCTTATATGACTGGATATGTAATTTGCCATCAATTACTCATGAAAATTTTATGGGTTACGAGCAGTAGATCTTCCTCAAAAATGTAATGACAGAAGCTTGCCTGAAACTGCCCATTGCATTGAAATATTATCTCAACTTATAGGAATGATGGTATCAGTTTCAACAATGGCAGGTTAAGCCTGCAAAAGATTTTGGTATTTCAGGCAGCTGTGTGTACAATACATTGGCAACTATGATAATTATGCCTTAATCCTATCTGGAGCATTAGTGAGGATCATGAAGTATTTAAGAACATGATGTGAATTTCTTTGCCAGCATAGTAAATATTAGATCTCTGAGCTGAGAGCAACCAAACATTCCCTTGACTCACAGTAGTTGTGCTTAGAGCAATAATATGTTCTCTTGACTTGCTCTGTATGAGACTATCACAGCCCTCAGCAGAATTGTGGCTGTCTTAGAATTTCCCAGTTCAGTGGTCTGTTATTTTACAACTAGGTGCCAAATTAAAGCAATAATCATAGTACACTTACAAAATCTTGTTAGTTAATCTAGAATAGTTCACTACCTTATTTGTGCAGGTTAATTACTTCTTAAAACAGTGCTTCCCTAAGTTTTTCCTTCATTATCCAAAATTGATTATCAGAAAGCCCCGTTGATCGCTTATCAGAAAATTCTTCTTTAAAATATCCCTCTTGTGATTGGATCATGAGTTTGGGTGTTGTTACCCAAAGAAAAATCACTTTTATTCAATTTTGGATAATTTACTCAAGTTTGGGAAGCGCTGCCTTTAAAGCATAACTTCAGTACTTAATACCATACTCAGCAGGGGTGCTCCGAGACCATTCTGTTCTTCTGGGAATGAGATCTAGAGTTACAGAAATGAGTTAGGCATTCTGAGTTACTCAAAAGTATCCCATGTATCTCAGATTATCCCAGATCTCATGCCCTCTATCATCTGAACATGGGAAGTTGTAAATGTGCCTTTTGGGTTTTAATCCAAAAAGAAGAGGGAATTGGCAACAATATTAGGACGCTGGGAGGATGAAATTAGGCCAAAGTTCAGAGAAATCAGAAATCAGGGGACTCCCATTTTGCTTTACACAAGACTGGGATGAAACTTGTAGGAACATAAAGTGTTACAAGGACATGAAGCCTCCCAAATTGTGCAGAAGACAGTCCTGAGGTTTTTCCATACAAAATACAAAATATTTGCTGTCATTTTTCATAAAATTTTGCTTCATTGTCCGATCGATGAGGAGAAGCAGGTTGAGGATAATTTATAGAATTCCAAAGCTTCCAAGTTAACGTTTTGTTTTCTTTTCTTTTAAAGTGCCTTGCCACCTGGGAGTCCTTCTTGACCTCTCAAACTGCAGCAGACATTACCTTGGAAGAAGAAACTGAAGATCAGTCTTGATCGAGGCATCCTCCTCTGAATTGTTTTTCACCAAAGAATTACTTTATATTTGAGATGAAATTCATTTATTGTGTAAGAGATATTAAGATTCAAGAGTGGGAGAGTAAGCTTACTGAAATGTCAGGTTTTCTATCATCCTGGACTTTATTTGAATCATGGTTTGTGTATGTGCTTTTGGTAGTGGGGGAAAGAAAGAGAGAGGCCCAGTTCAGATGTAAAAGTAACCTCATTTAATATGTGGGGACAAGTTTAGAACTTCAATTCATGCACCCCTGCCTCCTCTCTTTTTGATGGAAATAACAATTGCATTAGAAATTTTCCCTCCAGTTCTACAATCACTATAGCTTAAGACTAAATCCAAACCAATAATTGAGAAACAAGTCTTGTTTCTGAGACAGTGAGTTTCAGTGAATTTAGTTTTACTTAGGTCTGCTCAAAATAAACTCAGAGAAAGCAATGAAAGGGAGACATTATGTTCTTTCTTGTAACATTAAACTGTGTTAGTAACACCTTACAACTATGATTTAGCACTAACCTATGGGTTGTAACACTTTCTTATAATACTTAACAATGATTACACATCCAAACTGGGCCACTGAGGTGAGAATATATGATTGCCAGCATTTTTCTGGAGATATTTTGTTTTTTTTTTTTAAAATACTGTGCAATTTGAATATAAAATATTTTAAATATGCATTTTAATAATAAAAAATTGAATGGGAATTTCTTCATTTTCTTTATGATTATAGCTAAGCTCAAACCTGGCCGTTATTCTAAATTTTATAATAATGTTCAAATGAACATTATATTTAATGCATACAGTGACAATGAAATATTCACCACTGGAAAGAATATGGAAGCTGTGAAATGTTGTTTCTACTCCAATTAGTCTGACACATCTGACACCAGGAAATGCATTTCTTAAAGTAGTAAAAAAATTGGCTTCCTGACAGATGTTTATTTAAAGAGCCATTTTTATGTTGTCACAGATACAGAGTTGTTCTTTTCAAAGGAATATCTTGTTCTCCTTTTAAAAGATATTAGCTTATATATATATTTATTATTTTTTTAATAATAAGTGCTAGTTTTCATTGATTCAGTAGTAAAATATTGGGTTGAAAATACAGATAATTTAGTAGTATAAATAATTGTTTATGTTTAGTAAATTACCAATCTATGATTGTGTTAACAGAATAGAGAAGGACAATCAGTAGTAGAAGATCTGCCAGATCCAAAATGAATGAAAAAGGAGCCATTTTCATTTTCCCTGTCCTCTCTTATGATTTCCCATACTTCCAAGTTTTATTCAAGTAATTCCAGTCACTCTAATGGAAAAAATTAATATTTGCTTCCTCCAAGGTTAGTGTAAGTTTGCCATCTGCTGAGAGAATGAGAATACTTTGACAGATCCAAAGCCCCCTTTAATTTATTTATTTATTCAATTTATATGCTGCCCACCTCACCTAGAGGTGACTACTCCTGATTCTATTTCAACTTGCACAAAAAAAGACCACACACCCTGTCCCCATTTTGTTTTAGGTTGTTGAATTTTCTACAGTAGCAACAAAATCTGTTATTTTTCAAATCAGGGCGCTTCCTTGAGGGTAGATCTCTCTCATCCTATGCACCCTGGAAGTCCTCCAAAGGAACGTAAGATATTCATTCATTCTGAAAGTAATTTAATCTTTTGACAACCTTTTGAATAACCTCAACTTTTCAAGTGATATTTTATAACCTTATAAAGTCTCCTACACTTAAAAGCCAATTGCCCCTAAGCAAGATTGGAGAATTTGCTCTCCTCTAACAGTGGCTAAATTATATTATACATGAGTATCAACTAGAGGAGCTAAAGAATGCTATTGTAATTCAGCAACAGCTAGAAGCCTACTCCTAACAACAGGTGGATCTTAAAACTTTCTTATGTCGTACAGACTTGCTGTACAGTTTTTCAGGATAACTTAAGACTCTTGTGAAAGCCAGACCAATATATTTCTTCGATCTTTTTTCTGAATTTGTTTAATTCACAATTTTCCTTCCATTATTCAATCAAGCCATACATTAAAAAAAATTAAAATGCCATTAGTCACCCATAAAGATAAACCTCTGTCCATTCTTTAACCTCCTTTGTCCTAATATTCCTGTATAACTACCCATAATAGTCATAAACTTAAGATAAACCATGGGAAAGAGGAAACAAGGCTGCACATATTGCTGTTTTTCTTACATCAGTCTGCATGTGATTCATTAATCTTGGAACTCATGTAATCACCCTTTAGGGTTAGAAGTCAGAATTAAACTTAGGTCAGTCCTTGGTTTTAAATTCTGGTTCCTGCATATGCAGAGTAACAGCTACTCCAAGCTTAGACAAAACACTGAATCTCAAATAAGACTCCTATGCAGTGGTGGGCTTCAAATATTTTTACCACCGGTTCTGTGGGTATGGCTTTGTGCACGCACACACACTTGGTGCGTGCGTGCTAAATGTGCATGCTGCACAGCCGCATAGGCGTTTTGACTCACCTCCTGCAATCCTGCACTCTCCCTGACGCTTTAGCAGCTGCCGCGCAGCAATTGCTATGCCGCGCAAAGCAACTGCACTTCAAAAGCAGGATATCAAGGTTAGTATGGGAGCACAGCAGGGTGGGTGGGCCCAACACAGAGCATAGGAGGGAACTGGTTTCGGTGTCTACTGCTCATTGCCGCTACTGGCTCAGCAGAACCGGGCCAAACCGGTAGAATACTACCACTGCTCCTATGTTATTTGAATGAGCAATAGGTAAAGGAAATAATATGGCAGTGTGCATATACCAGGGGTGGGATCCGACAGGTTTAACTACCGGCTCAGTGATTTACGATGTGCTTCCCTTCACGCTGCGTGTGCGTGTAAATCTTTGCCAGTTTGCTGCCTGGACAGCTGAGCAGCATTTGAAAAAGCACTTTTTTCCTGCTTTTTCAACTGCAGCTGTGCCTCAAACAGCAGCTGAGGTTGAAAAAGCAGGAAATAAAGGTCAGGTAAGAGCCCAGGCGGGCGGGTGGGCCAAAACAGCAGCAGACTTAGAACCGGTTCTGTGTCTGCTGCTCTTCAGAGCTACCAGTTCTACAGAGCCGGACAGAACCGGTAGAATCCCACCCCTGGCATATACTACTACTATGGCTTACAAGGGAGTAATGGGCTTTTCTTCATTGGAAGACTTGCCAAAGAATCTAGCCATCCGTCAAGAGTGTTATGACTCATTCAAAGCAGAGAATTGACCTAACTGGTATCAGAGTCACTCCAGCTCTATGATTTTATATGAAACTGCTTTGTAGCAATGGGGATAGTGTTAATAATTTTCTCAACATGTAGAAAGTTGGAATATGGTAACACATATTTCAACCCAGCTTGCCGCTAGAGAAGTTGGAAAGCAGGACATTTTTATCTCCTTCCCTGGGAACCTAAGTATGAATTCTGCTTCATAATAGTAGTTAAGAGTTCCAGTCTAGAAGCAGCCACGGCACAGATGGCAATGTTTGGCTGCAAGAATGCCACCCACGCCCACATTTGTTTTAAAATTATATTTTGAATTATGAATGACAAAAAAACCCTAATGGAATTTCTCTACGGGGTACAATTTACAGCAAAATGCAGTACAAAAGCAATGTTTAAACAAACACCTATAGGATGGATCTATGCCACTTCAATAAGCCATTATTTGCTTAATTGTCCAATGAATAAACCACAAATTAATGGGATCCACAGCATACATTAAAACATGAGCCATTGCTTACAAAACACATTGGCTGAGTTCCCAGCTAAAATCAAAGTAGTCCCATTATGGCTTAGGCCTCTTCATAAGATACACTTGACTGAGTCATGAAGAAGGCTAGCAGGTCATAGCCTAGGGCTAACTCCAGCCAATTAGGAGTATTAGATTTAGTGCTAAAACCAGACCTGTTATTTGTCTAGCAATAGTCTAGAAAAAAAACTAAGAGAATAAGTAATCCATTTTCTAAGACTGAGGAAATATTTATTTATTTAGTAAACAAATTTACTTGGCTGATTATCTTAACCAATATTACATGTAATGATAAAAAGAGGTTTACTTAATCTGGCCCCATTTAATATAGGGTGCTTTAAATGTGACAGCCACACTTTGAATCATACCCAAAGCCTGCAACTGGTAGCCAGCAGAGCTCACACAACAGTGGTATTATATAAATGTACTGTGCACTGTGGACCAGTTGAAACTTCTAAATACTTTTCAGGAGCATCCCCATTTAGAGGGCATTGCAATAATCCAACTGATAAGCATCAGACATGAGCGGACTTGAGCAAATCTTCCTGATCTAGGAAAGGGTTACAAGATGGTTACAAGCGCACAGGATGGATTTGTGCAAAAGCCTTCCTGGCCACAGCTGCCACTTGTTCCTTGAGCAGGAATGACCACTGTTGGTGATTTCAAGTAGATGTGGAATAGAAGTGAGGAGAGAGTCAAGGATACAGTACCTACAGAGTAGAAGTTGGGGGCTAGACCGCTTTTCTCCTTTCAACACCAATTCACACAACGAGTTGAAATATAAGGAGCTGCCTAACTGGAGAATCAGCTGGGTACCTCAGGGAGGAGGAACCTCATGACAAAAGAGAAAGGGGAGAGAGGGAAAAGTCTAAAGAGAGGTCTAAGTTTCCTCAAGAGGTCTGTGTTTCTTAGAGAATTGTTCTCAATTGTCCTCAAGAGAGATTGATCAGCATAGGCGATCAATTCTCTCAATATCTACCTCAGAACTTCTGACAACCAAGCTGAAAGGAAGAGAAAGTATTCCTAGGCTAAAGACTATTTGATTCTTTATCTGAGAAACTACAGGACAGAGAAAACCCAACTACATTGGTAGTTGTAGAAACCAAGAGAAACCTGAAGAGAAGAAACTAAAAGAGAAGAAAAGACACTGGTAATAGTCTTTCTGTATGTTTATTTGATTTAAGCTGCTTGTACAATAAATGTTGGTTTGAAAACAGACTGGGCTCAGCATCTTTATACAATTTAAATATATAGACAGATTTTAAAAGATCCTCAAATATTAATTGATCATAGGATTGATTAATAAAAATATTAACAATGTGGGATAGGCAGGGGCTAAAAACCCATCCATTCCATGTCATACGCTGCTACCGTGTTTCCCCGAAAATAAGACACTGTCTTATATTTTTTTTGGCTCCCAAAAACACACTAGGTCTTATTTTCGGGGTAGGTCTTATATATTTATGGTGCCAAATAGTGGGTGTGAGTGTGTAGGGGGGGTGTTTTGCGGGTGCACGGTTGCTCCCTGAAAAGTCTTCCTGGAACTGGAGATTTACACTAGGTCTTATTTTCGGGGTAGGTCTTATATTAGGGCAGGTTCAGAAAATAGTGCTAGGTCTTACTTTCGGGGTAGGTCTTATTTTCGGGGAAACACGGTAATACAAAAAAAGACATCTGGGAGAGGAAAAGGATGGCTTATTCGTGACATGAGAAGAGGGCCAGTTGTAAGTCTAGGTTGGTTGCACTCATCAGTAGAACAGAAAGGACCAAAAAATAAAAAACACGCAAGGAAAGCAAACCTAGAAAATTAAAAATGGAACCATGCCATTAAAGGCTTTTGTATTTCCAAAGCACCTTTGGTAGGATAATAAGCAATGTGTGGAAGCTCATCCAACCTGGAACTAAGAAGAAATTTCCTGACACACAACAATTAATCAATGAAAAGTTTGCCTCAAGGCATTGTGGATGCATCATCACTGGAGGTTTTCAAGAAAAGACTTGAATAACCACTTGTCCAAGATGGTATAAAATCTCTTGCCTTGGGCAGAGGGTTGGACTAGATGACTTCTAAGGTCCTCTTTAGCCCTATGATTCTGTGTCTATATGTTCCTTATGCTTCATTCAATTACAGATCAATGTGTAATTCTTGCACTACTGGGTTTCTGATTACAGATGTTGGCATACTGTGTTTGTTTTTACAGGCATCAATGGGAGAAAATACAATTTCATTTGTGTACATTTCAAGCAGCAGACCAACAAGCAACATTTTAAAACATTTAAAAGGAAGAAGAGAGTTCTACCAATAAGCTTGTTACCATGCGTTTTGGGCAATCACTCCATGGAAACCTAAAGGGCAAAGTAATGCTTTTGCTTTGCTGGTTCCAACACCTACACTGTAGTGTTGCACCATTTCATTTCCTTGTCCCTTGATTCATCTCTTCTGGGCCTAGAACCAGAATTAGTTCCAGTAGCTAAACCATCTGCTTGAAATGATGAAAGATTGGAGGGGGAAGAGGAAAAGAGCGATGAAGGGTGGAAGATTATAGCCACGAATCATAGCACTGCATGCTTGAAATTCAATTATCTTTGCTATTTCAGAAGAAATAAATACAGCAGGATAGCTAGCTAGATAGATGGTTGGTTGCTTGATTGATGGGCAAATAGACAGCCAGCTAGATGGGAGGGAGGAATGAACGGATGAATGTAAAGACAGATATGTAGCAATATTGTGTAGCCACTCTTCCCTTTATAACCAGTACAGGATTCCAAGTACCCTACATTTCCCAAATGGTGTCCTTCAGATATCACAAGATCACAATTCCTGACATACAAGTCATTGACTATAGTAGTTGAAAATAATGGAAATTGTGGCTGATCTAATGATGGAGAAGGTGCTGATTTTGTCAGTAGTTCCTGTTTTTCCCCCAATAATATCCAGTCCCATGGATGAATGTTTTAAACTATTTTATATCTACCAGAAGAAACATCCATCATCTTATAATTCGAGATTTTAAAAGGAAATTGATTCACTATTAATGTCGTATTTAGCAGGAGTAGATAAGTGTGTGTGTGTGTGTGTTTATTTTCAGAGATATACTGGTACAACTTGGGCTTGAGTTACAAGCATCATTAGTTTGTATTTGCAGGCTCATGGTGAGTGGAAAATGTGACCAGAAGCCCTGAGTTATAGACATAGAAAAAAAACCCAATGCCAAGTGAAATTGCAAGCCTACAGTAGTTCTGACTAAACTGTGATGCTGAAAGCCAATTCCAAGGATTTGTGAGAGGAAAATCACTAATTCATTAGACAAAATGGAAAATGAACAGGAGAATGGGCTAAAAAATATGTCTTTCAGAACTCCTACGTTTCAGTTTGCAGCCCATTTAACTAAAGCTATGAATTAGTTCAGAGTGAACTGCAAACTCCTGACATGGCAAGCATAGGAAGTCAGGGAGGAAATCTGAAGACACTCCCATATATTCATAATGAAGGCAGTGTAAGAACTCCAGCCCCCATCAATAAGAACATCAACACGTTTGTCTCCTTTTGCAAAAATCGTATCAAAAACTAAAACTACAGAAAAGGCAAAAGTAATTTATTTCTGATCTAATTGAACTGAATTGTTTCAAAAATTGCATATTTTTTAACATATCTAAGGCAGTGTCCAAAGTCATTCTGGTTCAGCTGTTACCCCTGCAAACTGTCTCTTCTCTGTTTCTTCCTGAGTAGTTAGAAGTCACTCTTACATAAGGAAATCACCTTCTCTGTATCTCATTATAGGGAGAACATGAGCATGAGCATCTAATGCCCTATTCATGGGAAAGGGCAGCAATGCTGCTAAGACAGGCATCTCAGATCAGAAAGGAAATGGCTTTAACGGAATAAGTCAAGTTGCTGATTTAAATTATGTATGCCTATCTAAACCTTCTCTTTTAAAAAAAAACTGGCAAAAATGCAAAGTAGATGTGATGCCTTGAAGGGGCACTTTGATCAAAGACTCAATCAACGTGTCCTTTGAGGCTTCTCTGGGAAGACTAATCATTACGTTGTTGACCTTCAGTCGTCTACATACACAAAAGATTCTTCTGCCACCATTTGAGCTGAAGCAATTGGCAGAAGCACAGCAGCCCATCTTGTTAAGGCATGAAATTAGTGTACCTGGTTCGCTCAAGTCAACTTATTGCCTCAATACAGATCAGGGGTGCCAAACTCACGTCGTCCCAGCGGCATCACGTGACGTATCGGGACTTTTCCTCCCTTCGCTAAACTGAGCATGGGCGTGGCCAGGGCATGATGCATCTGGCCAGCAGGCTGGGAGTTCGACAGCCCTGAGATAGATAATTCAAGTGATCAGAATTGAGGTGACTCCACAAAACATCCTGATCACTTGGGGTGACAAGATCCAGTAATGTTCCATTTCCTACCTTACTGAGGCCTGTTCAAAGGGTAAAGTTTTCAAACGTCCATCACAACTGTTTAAATTGTCATTCACATGCAAGGTGGCAATATCTGAATATAGAGCAGCTACAAGTAAAAGTCTAGAAGTCTTTCCTTGACCTATCCTGGAGAAGGAAGTTATAGTAAACTCACACAGGATTTGTTAGGGATGGGGGAAGGGTCATTTTTAGATAGGGACTTTGTAAGAAGAATTTCCACTCCATAAAGAAAGACAATTTCCTACTGTCTCACTCCACTTTCCTCAATCAATCCAAGATACAAAAGGGACTTTGATTCCAACCTCCAATTGGAAAAGAGAATATGGTCATTATTAAACTGGTAGCAAGAAATGGAATGAAAACTATGTTTCTCGATTTATATCAAATTAATCTCTATTGCTATGACTAGCAGCTCTTGAAGTAGATTGGCTATGTTTTCCACTTGATAATTTTTCTTTTTCTGTCTCAGTAGCTTGCAATGGTTGCTCTGGAATCTACAACTCTCCTGTGGTTCATTTGACTTGTTGTATGGCTATTAGCTTGATGAAGCATACTGAGAACGCAGCAACAAAATGACTGGTTGGTTTTTTCCCCTTCAAACTGAGGGTCTCTATCGTTGTATCTTAACTATTTTATGGATTGTAGGATCTCTGCCTCATGGCAATACCAAAGATGCAGTTTATTTATTGTTTTTAATCCTGAGTTTGACTGGTAATATGCAGGCAGGTTTATCCACACAGATCTCCCAGGAAAACACTGATTCTCCAATCAGATGACAAAGAGGCAAGTTCCCATTACAATGCTTTCCTAGCTGAGTCTCCTCTTTATAAAACAAACATTGGCAAACAGAAAATCAACTCATCAGCAAGAAGGCCAGGCTAGGAGGAGTATTTCCCCTGGGAAACATTAAATGCATGGATCTCTGTCTTTTTAATAGTTACACTGAAGCATGTATAACTGACTTTCTGGTAAAATGTGACCATAATCAGAAAAAGGGGAGAAGGAGGCATTTGGGTTGCACACAACTTTGAAATAGAAAAACCAAGCATTTTGTTGCCATCTTGGGGTCATCAGGAATTTTGCAGTCCATATCTACTAATTGTAATCAATCCTTTCTATTGCAAAAACAAAAGCAGAGAAGAGAGCAAAGCAGGAATTAAGAATGAAGGCTGGTCTTTTTTTTTTTAATTGGGAAAAGCAGAATGTTACTGTTTGTATATAATACAGTAGAGTCATCATAAATAAACAAGGCTACTCTTACTTAACTGTAAATCTTCAATCATTTCATAAAGAACAAACAAGATGCCAGAAAGCTTTAGGAGAAACCTGAAACTTTTCACAATGAGCAAAGCAATCTTTTCCTACTCTTGACTAGAGAGAGGATTTCCCATTATGGAACTGCTCTCAGATTGACTGCAGAAGGAAAAATCCAAGTTTTAGTCTTCATTGAGGCTACAATGCCATAGAGTACTTTTTAAAAACCTTTCGCCTTCCCTACTATTACTGTAGGTAAGAATCACTGTTTCCTTGTCTCCAGAAAGCTTGGTGGATATTTTGTGTCCTTCCCCCCTCCCAAAACAAAGATCTGTAAGAGTCTTCCTTCAACTAAGGGACCGAAGCCTGAAGAGTCTATTGAAGCTTGTATTAAGTGCCAAATTATGAAAGCAGATGACAAACCAATTTCAGAAGGTCACAGCATATGAAAATAAAAGAATAAAGAGAGGGGGCTAAACAGAGTAAGAGGCAGAAGCAGGGGGTACAATAAGGAAGAAGACTTCTATTTATTCTGCCTCTGAGAGAACAAAAGAGCCTTGGTGGTGCAGGCTGTTAAACGCCTAGCATTTAATTCCAGCTGCCTGCAATTAGTGCAGGCTCGAATCCTACCAGGCTCAAGGTTGACTCAGCCTTCCATCCTCCTGGGGTAGGTAAATTGAGGACCCAAGATTGTTGGGGGCAATAGGCTGACTTTGTAAAAATGCCGCTGGGGGGGGGACCAAAACAGCCCTAGTAATAAGCAGGCATATACAATGGAATGAAGGCTATTGCTGAGCACATTGGGTTGTGCTCCAAAGACTGTAAGCTGCCCTGAGTCTCCGGAGAAGGGCGGCATATAAATATGAATTTAAAAAAATCTTCCTAGAAGGAATATTGATGAATGGAAGAGATGTTCCTTGTTGATATTTTCTTCTTCCCACCAGAAATAGAAAATATTTGGGGCAATAATGTTTGAGGGAGAGTGGTGTGGTGGCCAATCAGGAGGCTGTGAGTTCGATCCTAGGTAGAGGTAGATATTTTTCTCTCTCTGGGCACAATGAGACTATATCTGCTGACTATAACTCCGCATTGGCAACAGGAAGGGCATCCAGCCAGTGAACACTCAGCTCCATTCAATTCCCTGGACTTCACCTTGCAAGGGATTATGGGGTCATTAAAAAAAGATGACGAATGATATTTGAGGGAGGTTAGGTCCATCCATAGGCTAACATAACTCCATGTTAAGCGATGAGAAGAGCCAGCAGTTTACACATTGGCTAAAGCAGCCAAGAAGCAGATAAGACTCAGGCCAGGACAGGTCCATGTTAGCCGATGAAGTGACTGTTACTCTAAGGAGGCTTTTGATCCATTGGTGAGAGATGCTGTTCAGATCATGCTGTCGGTCCTAAGGGCTATTTCTACCTTAAAGTCTCCTTTTTTCCCCTTCCTCCTCTTCTTCCATAATGTTTTACATTTTGCTTCTTTTCTCAAGCTATTCTGAAAAATTTCTAAAGCAAAGGAACAGCTTCTTTGACATGTTTTACTTAACTTCTGGGCTTTGCTGAATAGCTTCTAAAGAGCATACTGTTCTTATGTTCCTTCAAATCTCTTGCCCTACTTCCTTCTGTGTAATGGAGGGTCACTGATTCATTCCCACGCAGAGGTTTAAAAAGAGTTCAAGAAATCATGCTTTGTGTTCTCCCTGTCACTTGTCATAATTACTCTTGCAGAATAGTGAGTTGCAAACCAAGTGCAATGTAAATTGCTACATTCTAAAAAAGATACTAGTTTTTACTATGTTTATTCTCTGCAATGCAGAGAGATCATTTCTCCATTTTCATCCATCTGCTTCATCTTGTATAGTTATGGAATATTTGGGACCCTCCAAAATAGACAAATGGGTGAAATCTTCCATTCTACCCAGATTACAGTACAGTGTGGTACCTCTTTAAAAATTTCTTCTCTATTTCTCTCTGTCTAGAGATGCCATGATGTCCCCCTCCTGCTTTTTCTCTTCTCCAATTTTATAATCTTTTGTTTATATTCACAAGGTCTGTTCAATCAGTCCAATGTCTTACCCTTTCTAATCCATTAACCATCTATGCAAAAATGGGCACTCTTCATTAACAGAATATGCGAGACTTGCATACAATGTTTATGTAAATATAATTATGCAAATTCTTGCAAATGAGAGATTATTCAAATTAGTGATTCAGTTGGGTTCAGATGCTGTAAATGAAGCAGATGAACGAAAGAACAGGAAACTGTCTCAGAGACAGGAAACAAAAGGCAGAAATAAATAGAGACTAAAATATCACTTCTAGAAGAACTTTCATGGTGATGGATATTGTTTTCTGTGTATAACTGAAATGGAGGCAATTGCTAGAGCAGTTTTGCAGCAGTCTGTTGGTGTTGAACGTATTTTGAAGAAAAAGCTTCAAAATGTAACCGCCACACTCAGAATTGTCTTGTCTGTGCCCATTTCAGGAGAGTGCAGTTTTTCAAAACTGAAACTAATAAACAGCTATTTGAGTTTGACAACTAGTCAAGAAGAATTTAATGGTCTGACCAGAACTGCAATTGAAAGTGATATTTTTCGCTCTTTGAACACTGATAAACTGATAGCAGTATTTGAGGGACAGAAAGTAAAGAAAATAGTTTTCAGATATAAAAACAGTTTCTCTATGTTCCAGAAAGTGTATCTCTCTTTAAAGAAGAATTGGATTTAAAAAAAAAGAGTAGCTAAATATTTATTTATTTCTTCTAGAAATATCTAATTTTGGTTCAGGTATTGGGCATACATGGTTTGAACATCTTCTTCTGCATAGTTTCATCTGCAAAGTAAATTTAGTGAAGAGCCCCATGCCAGGTGTTGCATTGAGCACCCAAATTTCTTAAACAAGCTCTGGCAGATGACTGCCAGAGAGAGAGCAAAACAGAAACTTTTTGTATGCTGGCCATTGGCCAAATAAATAGTATTGCTTGTTTGAAACTATTAGGTTGGCGGTATTGTTGGCCCAAGCCAAAGCTCGGTGATTTGTTTCATCTGGTGCGAGTTAGTCAATAATCACACAAACATGAGTGGGAATAAATATGTATACATGACATCTGCTGTTCTGATTGGTTACCATATGCCTTAACTTTTGGCGGGCTTTCTCTGTCTCTGGGCAGATTTTCCTAGGTTCCTCATGCGGGCACCACAGTGACTATGTAAGTTTATTTTCTTTCTGGCAACTTCCAGCAGAAGTTTTTGTGGTGCCAATGATATTTGGGATAAAGGGTTATTCCAGGAATTTCAGATAGAAATTGTTTCAACATGGAAAGAGACTGTGGAAGATAACAGGAAACTTAAGAACTGAGGAGGGTCAGGCTGAAGATCAAGGAATGTCAACATGGCTGCAGTCAGTTGCTATGGGCCTGCTGGCCAGGGAATTCTGAGAGTTGAAGTCCATACCTCTTAAAGTTGCTGAGGTTGACAAACACTGTTTAGACGGGAAACAGGCAGAAAAATAGGCCAAACATCTTTCACCGCACACTCAAACCAGTTCAATCCACTAGGAAACGAGGGGTTCTAGAGATACTTGATGACATGCATAGAGAATACAATATCTTGCTAAGACAGTTGAATGCCATAAAAGAGAACACAGAGTCCTCTGCAATTGTTTGATTTTCCTGCAATTTGAAAAATGTGGAGTTTGCAACAGACATTTCTTTCTCCTGATGATTCTGACAAGTTGTGGAAATGTCTTTGCCAATTCATGGCTGTGTGGCGATTTTCAAAGTGACACAAAGCCAGATGTAACTGGAATTTCAGATTCTGTCTATGGAGCTTTACGGAGCCAGTCTCATCACAAACATCTACTGCAGGCCATTGCAGAAAACGTTTAATTCCCAGAGAGTCTTTGCAGGCAATTCTCAATATAGAGTCAGAGAGAAGGTGAGTTTGAAATATGTGGAAAAGATGGCTTCATAGTCAAATAAATATTGTTGTGGCCTGAGAGGCAGAGCTGGTATCCAGCAGGTTCTGACCAGTTCTGGAGAACCAGTAGCGGAAATTTTGAGTAGTTTGGAGAACCGGCAAATACCACCTCCGACTGGAGATTGTACAGTATCCTTCCCCTGCCACACCCACCAAGCCACACCCACAGATCCAGTAGTAAAAAAAATTGAATCTCATCACTGCTGAAGCAATTATTTTATGTAATGGGGACGAAAAATGGAAATTATAATTCACAGAACCTCACAAGGAAATAAGGTCCTTCCACAAAGGTCTTAGCAATACAATAATTGTCAGTAACTCTCCATTTTTATAACTTCACTCCAAGGAATCATTTGACCAATGAATGTGACCCCTATAGTAGAAATAAGGCATCATTTTCCCCAAGAAGGACATCTATATGTTTACAGACACACCGTTATTATATTCCTGATTAGCAGTATGTTTTTAAAACTTAATTAAAAGTTTAGTGTCTTCTACCTAAATTATTTTCAAATCCCTCTTGTGACACATATGCATAGAGTCCCACTGCCTTCTGATATTATTCTAGGAATAATATCAGAATATATTTGTTCACCAACTGAACAAACTTGAGAAAAGTATATATTTTCTAACATAGCGCAGAGAACATTCTTTGGCATCTTGAAGTTACTTGAGAATCTTCACTTTTTAATGCTGCCTGTGGATTTTGGCAGCTCTAATTAGACCCAGATTGTGCCAAATTAAAAACATTCATTACATCATCTTGTAGTTTTTCTTTGAAGGACTACTTTGGGGATTATTAGCATTCCAATTAGCACATTTCTTATTGCAGTAGAATTAGGCACACAACATTCATGTAAACTCTAATTCTGCATTTATGTATGTGGGAATAAGCTTTACTGCATTCTGCTAGAATAGGGGTGCAAAAATTGGGGTGTCAATGAAATAACAGAGACGCAGCACAGGTAATCCTCGATTTACAATCATTAATTTAGCAACCATTCAAAGTTACAATGGCACTGGAAAAAGTAACTTGCAGCCAGTTCTTGCATTTACAACCATAACAGATAACAAATAACAGATAATCAGAGTTGGAAGGGACCTTATAGGTCATCTAGTCCAACCCCCTCCCAAGCGGGAGACCCTACACCATTTCTGACAAATGGCAGTCCAATCTCTTCTTGAAGGTCTCAAATTATGGCGCTCCCACAACTTCCGAGGGCAAGCTGTTCCATTGGTTGATTGTTCTCACTGTCAGAAAGTTTATCCTTATTACCAAGTCAAATCTCTCCTTGTTCAGTTTCCATCCATTATTCCTTGTCTGGCCTTCAGGTGCTTTAGAAAATAGCTTGAGCTCTTCCTCTCTGTGGCAGCCCCTCAGATATTGGAAGACTGTTATCATGTGTCCCCGGTCCTTCTCTTCACTAGACTAGCCATGCCCAGTTCCTGTAACCGTTCTTCATATGCCTTAGTCTCCAGTCATCCTGGTTGCAACAACTTCACAGTCATGTGATCAAAATCCAGGTACATTTCAACAAGCATGTATTTTCAATTTTTGCAGCATCATGGGATTGCAATTTGCAACTTTTAGGAGGCTGGATTTGCTTAACAACGCTGTGATTCACTGAACAACAGCAATGACTTGCTCAGCAACTTATGGCAAAAAAAAGTTGTAAAATCAGGCACCTCACTTAACAGCTGCATTGCTTAGCAATGGAAATTCTTGTCCCAGTTGTGATTGTAAGTTGAGGACTAATAAAATACTCTTTACTAGTAGTGGTCAAAATTTTGCAACACAATTCTGATCACACTGGTGCAATGAAGAGGTCCTCCTTCAAAATAGGAAAGTTTGCAAATGCACAATTGACTCACTTCAGCTACTTTTTATACCCTAAATCGCTGTTAGTCACAAAACCACAACCCATCATTTTATAAGATGGAACAAATGACTATTAATCTTTGAAAATTGTCATATTTTCCTATCTTACTAATCCATATTCAAACAAGAAGCTTCAAATTCACATCAGAAATTCAAGTATTTCAGCAAGTGGGCATCTGCTGTTCATTTTAATTTGTAGGCTTGAAATGATCTCAACCTGTCAGATAAAAAAATGCAATTATATATTATTTTTAAAACTCTTGTCAAAAAATTTCAAATTGGAATCATCAAATGCTGTCATTAAATATTGAGTGTTACTCATCAAACATTATCAACTAAGAAATGGCAGTCAGATTAAATCTCCACCCCTCCATCAATGTATTGATGTTGCCTGCATATACACAGGAACGTGGCTTCCATCACACCGCTGTGATTATTTATTTATTTATTTATTTATTTATTTATTTATTTATTTATTTATTACTTATATGCCCCCTCTCCCAAAGGACTCAGCTTAAAAGGAAATACAACAATAAATTACCTAAAAACCGTATTAAACAAACTAAGCCGAATTAACATTAAAACCCCAAAGATTAAAATCAAGAAAACCCAAGGAGTCAGCATAGCCCAGATTGTAAAACAGCCAGGTTTTTAACTTGTGAAGGATGGAGATCAGGAGCAAGCCGGAGCTCCAGTGGAAGGAGATTCCATAAAGTGGGGGCTGCCACAGAATAGGCTCTCCCCGAGTCCCGCCAAGCGACATTGAGTGGGATGGCACCCTGAGGAGGCCCTGTCTATGCCGGGCGGTTGGTACTTGAAACTGGGAGGAGTCGTTCTTGTAAATATCCTGGACCCATGCCATGTAGGACTTTGAATGTTAACACTAAAACCTTGAATCTCACCCGGAGGGCAACCAGAAGCCAATGAAAGTCGTGCAGGAGGGGTGTAACATGGGAGTATCGGGAGGCTCCCAACACTACCCGCGCGGCCGCATTCTGCACCAGCTGAAGCCTCCGAGTGGTATGCAAGGGCAGTCCTTGACATTTTAAACTGCATCCCTGCTGAAGACTATGTAAGATCTGCAAAAAAGAAAAAAGAAAGAAGAAGAAGGTATTTTTAATAAACAAAAGGATTGATTTTGTACAAGAACTCAGAAGCTGACTAGATCTTTCAAATACTGATTAGTTTTAAACTGGTTTATTAAACTGTGCTTATTAATAGTAGAGCTCCTCCTTGAAAAAGCTCTACTATTGAAGAAGATGGGCAGTCTTCAAACATGAAATACAGGTAGGTAGGTAGGTAGGTAGGTAGATGATAGATAGATGATAGATAGATTATAGGTGATAGATAGATGATGGATGGATAGATAGATAGATAGATAGATAGATAGATAGATTGGTTGATTATTAGCAGGAACACACATACATCTATCTGATAGAGAGAGAGAGAGAGAGAGAGAGAGAGAGAGATAGATAGATAGATAGATAGATAGATAGATAGATAGATAGATAGATGGATGGATGTGTGCTCCTGCTAATACAGTTTCCAGGTCTGGGGTGCTTTGCATGACCACTATGTGGCACAAAGAGTGACAATTTTCTGCCTCTCTTAGCAGTGTTAAATAACTGATGTTTAAGCACTGATATAAAGCACTGGTGATGTTATCTAATTGGATAATAACACATTTAGAAATGAACAATCAAGCCCAGAGAGCATCAAAGACTCCACAGCTCAATCCTGACCAACAGATGTTCTTTTCTATTGGTGCTAAGTAACTCACAGTTATGATGTTACCTAATTAGATAATAAAATGTCTGCATGAAAACAAACAAGCTCAGAAACCACCAAGAACCCCATTGAGTAAAATAATATATGAAGATCCTTAAATCTGACTTCACATGTTCTTCCTTTCTCAAACAACAGTATTGCTCTACTAATACCTTGTTTTTCGTGCAGTATTTTACCTATTAGTCAAGCTGATTTCAGTCTAGAGTTTAGGTAAAAAAACATTCTATAATATAATAATATTATATTACAATTAATACTATGCTATACTATAATAATAATATTATTATATTATAGAACCAAATGGCATAGTGGTTAGAATGCAATACTGCAGGCTAATTCTGCTGACTGCCAGCTGCCAGCAGTTTCGCAGTTCAATTCTCATCAGATCACGGTTGACTCAGCCTTCTATCCTTCCGAGGTCGATAAAACGAGGATCCGGATTGTTGAGGGCAATATGCTGCCTCTGTAAATTGCTTACAGAGGCCTGTACAAGCATTGGGAAGCGGTGTATAAGCCTAAGTGCTATTGCTACTCCTAGATTTCTGGTATGGATCATAAATGACAGCTATGTCAACCATGAATTATCTGGAAAAAGGGGAGAATTATCAGGGCTTCCAGATCTGGGTTGCCAAAGGTGTTAGATGGCCCCAAAGAGTTAGAAGTTTTCTGTAATTTTTTACTCTCGTCTATTGGTTAGGATTTTGCACCCCAGGCTTAGGAAAAACCATTATTCAACAGCTAATTTTAAACCCCAGCCAGAACTTTGCTGAAGAGTTCATCTTCAGGTTGTAATGTCATTCAGGTTGTAATGTCAGCCTTTGTCCCTTCTTAAAAATTGCTGCTTTTTTAAACCACTTTGAGATTATTATTATTTTTTAACTAGAAAAAGCAGGGACCTCACTGTCTGCATAAGGAGCACAGCAGGCAACACCACAGGAGGTAGCACAGGAAGAATGGTCAGGCTTGTGTAGAAATAGGGCACAGAAATGCTGACAGCCCAGTCTCAACTTGTCGCACTGTTCAAGGTTCACTAGTGTTAAATAATAATATTAATTGAATTTGGCCTGGATCTTTAAACCTATATCTATTTCACAGAGTCATTCAATAAATTGCAATGCCAAGTTGTGTCAGATCAAAACAGATTTATTTATAACAGAAACAATCAATAAATATATTATTCTTAAATATCTACAGAGTCTTTTCTTCTTTCGTTCCTCTTAAACAGTCCTTCAAGGAACTAGAAGTTACTATGAGAGATTCACAGTTCTTCCTCTCATAACCTCTTCTTAGATATAGCTAACCTCTTTAGAAAGTCCCTTTCTCTTTAGGTTATAGATCTTCTCTCAGATCTCTTTGCTATATCTTCTCATACACAGACCTCAGTCTGTCAGATCCTAATATCTCCTCAGAGTCTTGGATCTTCTCAGTATCTCCAATCTCCTTCAGACAAAATGAGTCTCCACAGAATCTCCTTAGAATCTCCTCATTTTCTTTCTCTTTGAAAATGACAGTTGACAGCCCTTTTATATAGGGCTGTCCTATTATCTACAGTGTGCTCATTGTAAAGTCAGCTTATTGCCCCCAACAATCTTGGGTCCTCAGTTTACCTACCCCGAGAGGATGGAAGGCTGAGTCAACCTTGAGCCTGGTGGGATTCGAGCCTGCAATAATTACAGGCAGCTGGAACTAAGTGCTAGGCTATTAACAGCCTGCACCACCAAGGCCCTTCAATTTATTGTGAGAAATAAAACAAATAGCAAGAATATTTGTTCTTACCTCATCGTTCAAGTTGCCACAAAACGACTGGCACCTGAAAGGAAACCAATAAATAAATAAATAAACAAGGGCAGAGCATGGATCCATTTAGTTCAGCTCCTTTCAGTTCTGCCCAGCCTGCCAAGGGATTGTGGAAGCCATGGTCAAAAGTATTTGGAAGATGTCTTTGAATAGCATATTAAGAGGGAGGCTTATTTAACTCCAGTATTCCCCAATGCGGTGCTTTTCAAGTGTCTTTGGATTACAACATCCAGAACATAATCCAGGGTTTAGAGAGTATCAACTACAGGAAGATTGTCTAGGAAGTTCTAAAACAATATTTGGTCAAATGCAGGCTTGTACATGTCATCACAAGAGGATCACAACAGAACAATATCCATTCAGAAAAAAGTGGTTAAAATCAGTCTTGCAAATGCATGTCTGTGCAAAGATTTAAGCCAATTCTGATCCACGACCTTGTATACAACTCTTAGTGTCCTCTTTCTAGGTTAGATATTAGCATCAATATGAGCCAGGACATAAACAAAAAACATTCAAACAAATTTTGAAAAAAAAACTAGATTGGATTTAAGTTTAGTTTAGCAAGAACAAGTCATAGCAATGTTTTAGATTTTTCACAATTGTGTTTTCATCATACACTGTCTGTCTTCATCCTCAAAAGACCTTAGGTACCTGGCTGTACTATTTGGTATTTACCTGTCTTCTGTTCCCAATTTTGCCCCATGAAAAAATCACATTGGCGTGGTATCAACTGTACCTAGCTGAATTAGAATGTTTCACAGCACTGATGGCAAAAAAAAAGATGGATCATAAGAATTGACTTAACAAACACAGATAATAAAATGAAATGTCACATTTTATTAGACACTTCTATCCCATCTGTCTAAACGATTTTAAATGCCAGAACATTTTAAAAGACCGAGTGAATGAGAGAGATAAAGAAAGTACCAGCCGGCCACATCCCATGGAGGTGCTTGTTTACTGCTCTAGTGTCTTTTAACATTTACTTTTTACTAACAGGGTAATTAACACTATAAACTAATAGAAAGGGGAGCTATGGGAACTGCACTCGGGCGGAGAAGCATATTCTATATTGGTTTCTTTCCTTCTAAAGAGAGATCCATTCCGTGTTTTGCATCTTACAACTGGATTGCTCAGAGATGGTTTATATAATTGGGAAGGGCATTAGTAGGGCACTCTTGACAGTTGCCAAAGAAAGTCACTGATGAGTGATCAGATCTCTCCAGAGCCAGACTAAGATAGCAGGAATTCCTGTGCCAGGCCCAACTGAGCTTGGCATTTCAAAAGAAAAAAGTAAAGCATATGTTTAGTTGAATGATAATAAATAAGAAGATGGTTATCTAAATTGGCATCAATTAATTCCCAAGCAAAACAGCATGGATGTTGCTTGACTGGTATTATTGGAATGTGTAGTTATTGCATGATCAATACTTTTAATTTGATTGCAAATGATGGAAAAGAGAGTTAGTGACCTGGAAAGATTTGGGCTACAATTCCCTTACTTTCCAGCTAACAGGGCCTGTGATTGTGGGATTTTTAGTCAAAGGCCATTATATTGCCTCCACCCTAATTCTCCATGTATCAGGGACACATTATGTTTTGATTTGCTCAGCAAAACTATATTGTGGGAAATTGAAAAAAATAAACAGGAAAGAAACAAAGTAGATACACAGCATGGACAGCAAATTACCCCTTTCTGTGCATGTATGAAAAAGATCGATCTAGTTTATTAAATAAGTAAATGAATCTTATTTTTTAAAGTTATTTGAACAAACTCATTCCATTTCTTTATCCCTTAGGATAGGTCACCCTTATTGGAAAATCTCCTGATTATTTTTACTTTGCTGCTAATTACTGCCAAATGTTTTCTAAGACAAGTGTATGGTTTATATACATTTATGTTTCTGTGTGCATAATGCAACTCAAATAATCATTGCACGCAGTGGTAGGATTCAAAACAATTTATTACCAGTTCTGTGGGTGTGGCTTGGTGGGTGTGGCAGGGGAAGGATACTGTAAAATCTCTAGTCAGGGGTAGTATTTGCCAGTTCTCTGAACTACTTAAAATTTCTGCTATCCATTCTCCAGAACTGGTCAGAACCTGCTGCATACCACCTCTGGTGGGGAGCATTCTAAAATGGGCAATTTTAAGCTTGAAAACTAACCTTACCGTCAGCGCTGATGAATGCAACAGCTGAGGCGCGACAATCCACTTTGCTAGGCCTATCAGCTGAGCTACAAACTAAGGAAATATAGGACAGGAAAGAGCGAGGGCGGGTGGGCGTGGCCAACTGATGACCAGCACTACCAGATCACTAGAACCGGTGCGAACCGGCAGCATATCACAACTGATTGCACACAAATCATAATTAGATATCTTGAACTGTATTTGCACTGAGCTGATTGTTCCATTAATCTTTCACCCATTCTAAAGTAATGAACGTCCTTCTGCTTGAAGTCTTAATATAGAATTAGAGATTCTCCTACCAATAATTCCATCTAATACCTCTTTTGTACAAGCGGTTCCTTATCAAGAAGCATGTGTCTCTTTTACAAACCCAAGATGCTGTTTAGCAAACAGCACACAGTAGATAAACAGTGCGTTCCTCCTACTCAGCTTCTAGGAATGATGCTAGTGAAGGTTTTCGGCTTCATTTCATTACTAGCACTCTTCCCTTGGGTTTTGTTTGATTCTACAGGCAGCTCATCTCTCTTCAAATCACACTTCCAACCCTGTAGTGCCACCTAATCAGCTCAGGCTTATAGAGAATGCCCATGTAAGGTCTTAGCACAATGCATCAGAGACTACTGTCACTTTCTCTGACTTCCAGGTTTGGAAAGAAAGCGGGTGATAGCACAGGTGATTTTTGTGCCTGGAGCAGGAACCCAGGAGATCTCTGCTTTTTTTAAAGATTAAGCTATTGAGCCTCTGGCATGGAAAATAATATTCGAAGTTTGGGATGAAAGAGCTGAAGTTTCATGCTGTGGACCCTTCCGATCATGATCAAAAGAAGGACCCCTTAATGTGAAAGATAAGCAACCAGCCAAATTGGCTCTGTTGTGTTTTACAGGTTCCAATTCTCTGTCAAAAAGAAAGTGTTGATTTCAAAATAGATGCCTTAGGAAGGAACACAGAGAAGCATATTGGAACTTTTTTTTAATAAATGATCATGTTAAATAGAGGGGTTTAACTCCTTCAGTCAAGTCTTACTTCTCTTTCTTAAAGCAGCTATTTATCAACATAATACTCTTCAGATGATACTCACCAGCCAAACAAAATTTCCACTACCAGTTCTACAGAACTGGTCAGAACCTGCTGAATACCAGCTCTGCTAATAGGAAATAGTGGAAGATGAGGTCTGATATATTTGAAAACCACCAAGTCAGGGAAGGTTGATCTAAAAGTCTATTCTTAATCAGCTGAAAGGGTGTGTGCATTTCCTTTTGAAAATCCCATTCTTCCAACCATCCTTCAACCCTTTCTTCTTTTTCTCATCAGTTATGTACAGTGATGGGATTAAAAATTTTACTACCGGTTCTGTGGGCGTGGCTTGGTGGGCATGGCAGGGACAGGATACTGTAAAATCTCCATTCCCACCCCACTCCAGGGGAAGGTTACTGCAAAATCCCCATTCCCTCCCCACCCCACTAACCTGCTTTCCAGTTCCGTTCTCCTGTGCAGGGCAACAAAAGATGACCCAGCCGATCAGCTGGGAGGCAGAGAATAGATGGGGGCAGAGCCAGTCAGAGGTGGTATTTGCTGGGTTCTCTGAACTACTCAAAATTTCCGCAACCGGTTCTCCAGAACTGGTCAGAACCTGCTGAATACCACCTCTGGTTATATGTGTTTTTTGCGATTCAGCTCCACAAAAGCCTAGCAAAGATTACAATTTCATCCTGTTGTTTAATGAAAGCACAGGGCTAAAACACAGTGAAGTTATAGAGGTAACAATCTTCAAATGAACGCCCTGGCCAAACCAAGGTTTCTTTCAAGCTTTAGACTGGAGGTGGAAATGATATTTACTACCAAATAACTGAACCAGTTCCATATACATCTCAGTGATTCTGCTTCCTAAGCTTTTTGCTTGCTAAGTCTTATTTCTCAAACTTGGGAGCTTTGAGATGTGTGAACTTCAACTCTCAGAATTCTCTTGGCTGGAGAATTCTTTTCACACTTTCTGTTTTCTCTTTAAATAAAGCCTAACTTGCCTAAAACATTTTGCTGATAGCCATTCAATAAATTATGCACCTTAATGCATATTATTTTGAGTCATTGTTCTGAATAGTGGATGAGAATTGGAAGGCTTGGCATAATTTTCAAATGATAGCCTAACAACTGATAGTATCAATTCCAACCTATATTCACCAGGTTTGTTTTACCCAGAGGTTAAATTCCCCTTGCAGTCAAAATTGCCATTCTCCGCTTGTTATTGTTGCTTGTTAGAGAAGCAAACCCAATGCTTTATTTATTTGCTTATTTATCACATTTCTATAGCCACCCATCTCACATACGTACCTAATAAAACCATCAAAATACATTAACAACAGCCAATGTAAATTAAAAACATAACTAGATTAAAAAAATATCAAATGCTGGAAAAGCATACACAAGAATGCATTCAATTAATTATCATGTGGCCATATAGCAGGATCCACCCTAAGATGGGCTCCTCAATTTTGTTGACAAAACAATGTTTTAAGGGACTTCCAGAAGAAACAACAGGAATGGGGCCAGCTCACCCTGGGATGAATGATGTTTCACAGGGGCAGGGCCATGGCAGAAAAGACTTTTCTCATTGGTTTTGCCCAACAAAATTTGCTGGCCAGTTAGGACCTGCAACACGCCTTTCCTGCCAGGCCTGACATGTAACATAGATGTTATAGGATTATGCAAATCAGTTAAAATCCAGATCTGTCCCTCCATGGTAATTTTCTGCATAGCATTCTGTTTTCTCAAAGTTTGCATGAATTAAGACAAAATCCTGAAAATCCATATCCATGATCTTTCACAATTATTACCACATATTTCTAGGACTGTATAATTTTTATGAAGATATGGATTTTGTATACTACTGTCCCTAAAGTATACATTTTTAACACAAGCTTATTTTTAATAAGGGAACTAAGGTGAGAGAGTGAGTGGCTTACGCTTATATGCTACTCTAGTCCAATAAGACTCTGAGAAGGCTCCATTCAAATAACAGATAATCAGAGTTGGAAGGGACCTTATAGGTCATCTAGTCCAACCCCTTGCCCAAGCAGGAGACCCTACACCATTTCTGACAAATGGCAGTCCAATCTCTTCTTGAAGGTCTCAAGTGATGGCGGTCCCACAACTTCCAAGGGCAAGGTGTTCCATTGGTTGATTGTTCTCACTGTCAGAAAGTTTCTCCTTATTTCCAGGTTAAATCTCTCCTTGTTCAGTTTCCATCCATTATTCCATTGTTATAGTTGAATGGTTAAAATACCAAAATGAAAAACAAGACACCATATTACAGTACAAAATAATAAGAATAAAAGTTACCCAAGAAATTGCTAAGGCTGCTCAGAACAAAAACATCCAAGGGTAATTCAGAATGGAGTCCCCATTTAGCAATAGCACTTAGACTTATATACCACTTTATAGTGCTTTACAGTCTTCTCTAAGTGGTTTACAGAGTCAACATATTGCCCCCAACAATTTGGGTCCTCATTTTACCCACTTTGGAAGGCTGAGGCAACCTGGATCCTGGTGGGATTTGAACTGCCAAATTGTAGGCAACTGGCTGCTCAGAAGTAGCTTGCAGTACTGCACTCTAACCACTGCACCACACAGGCTCCAATTTATAGGTCATTCCCTCCTAAGGCTCTCTATAAAACCCAGGTCTTAATGGCTCTTTTAAAATGCAACAGGGTGGGGCTACAACAGAGAAGTTTCAACTTCCTGGACCTCATAGATTACAGTCCCTAAGAGATGAGGTTGAGAATGAGCCTACTTTGGTCAATGATACTGGACAGTGAGAACTGATCCAGATATCCAGCCCCTGAGCCACCGATACTAGGATTTCATCTTTTGGTTCCAAACAGTGTTATCAATACAGTTAGTCCTCAACTTACAACAGTTCATTTGCTGAACGTTCAAAGTTAAAACGGCACTGAAAAAGGTGACTTATAACACTTATGACTATTGCAACTTCCCCCTGGGCACATGATCAAAATTCAGATTCTTGGCAACTGGTTCATATTTAACGGTCGCAGTGTCCTGTGACCTTCTGACAAGCAAAGTCAGATTCACTTAACAACTGTGTAACTAACTGAACAATTGCAACGATTTACTTAACAACAGTAGCAAGAAAAGTCGTAAAATGGGCCAAACTCAACAAATGTTTCACTTAGCAACATAAATTTTGGGCTCAGTCATAAGTCGACTACCTGTAGAACATTAATTTCAGTTGCTTAATGTTCTTTCAGGGTCTTTATGTGATACTCAGAAAACTGTTAAGGTAGCTTAAAGTGAAACATTACATTTGTTCTGAAGCAGTTGGCTTTCTCATTGCCTTTTGCAATAAATCAAAGGAGTTTCAATCATGTCTCCTATTGTGTAAGCAGAAGTCTTCCTGTACAAGGGAATATTCTACCTTGTTCCTGTGCTATAGTCCTATGTATTCCTTAAAAAGCTTTTCTTTAGAATGGGAGAGTTGAGATGTAATGGGAAAATCAAAAAGTAGAGAGATCAACCCCTTGAAATATGAGGAATTCCCTCATGCTCTTCACTCTTCTGATTAATACCACTGGACACAACCTAATAATCTTACAGTAATGTATATATATAAAAGTGAAATACCACTCATGCATCATCACAAAATCTCCAGAACCATAAAGCCTACAAACTTGAAATTTGGCACGTATGTTCCTCTTGGCTTCTAGGTGCTCACTAAGAAAGATTTTTCAAAATGATCATCAGAGCATTAGTATTTTGTATATTATTATTAGCACGCTCTGATGCTAAGGAGTTCTACCCCCTCCCTGAAAAGAAATCTGTTCCAAATGCAAAACACAAGCAGAGGAGAGGAATTTCAGCTTCAGTTTCAGAACAGCAAGCAGCTTTAGTACAGAACAGTTGAGCTAAGCCACACCCAGGCTCCTTGCTGTCTCCTTCTTGCTCACACAGCAAATACTGTTTCAGTTTCCAAACAGTCCTCAACTCTCTCACACACTGACAGGACGCAAGCCAGATAAATACCGACAGATGCTGGTAGGCAGAGGGACTATTTTACCCATTATTTCCAACCAAAAAACTAAGCTCAATCCAGAGGTGGTAATCAGCAGGCTCTGACCAGTTCTGAAGAACCAGTAGTGGAAATTTTGAGTAGTTTGGAGAACCAGCAAATACCGCCTCTGATGGGAGATCTTACAGTATCCTTCCCCTGCCACACCCACCAAGCCACATCCACAGAACCAGTAGTAAAAAAATTTGAATCCCACCACTGGCCCAATCACATAGAGCTAGTTCTTTTATAAGGTTGATTATGCTTCAAGCTTTGAAGTCTATTTGGTGTTGCTGTTGGTTCGCAGAATCATATTCTGTATTGATGAAAATCAAGGGCATAATTTATTCCTTTGTGCAGCTGATTGACAGTCCCTGTAAAATTCAATGAAACCCTTTAAATTCTCCTCCTGCTATGTGGCCGTTGGCTGCGTACAAGTAGTAAGAAGCATATTTTATTTGCCTTGAAAACAGCCATTTTGCTCTGTGCATGCAAGCTGCTTGAATTTTCAATAAGTCTTAAGGAACAGTAACCAGTAGATTGTAGTGGTAAAGGGCACCTTTATCATTTATGGATTGTTGGGGTTTGTTTTTTTAGTGCTTTCACATAAGCTTCACATTCCAGAATTAGTTTGGAGGATTTGTTACAATATGGATTGCAGTGCTGTGTTTCAGAAATCCTCCTTCTAAATTTATGGCAAAATTCGTGTTCTAATGCTGATACCATCAAGGGTTCATTTTACCCTTCTGGAATAAGTAAGGGAATTGGGGGAAAATATATATGCAGATGTGGTCCTGGGAATCATATTCATCCCATATACACGTTTAAGTTTTTAGTTACTTGTAGTGATTTATAGACATTTAGACCAGAATCTATTCTTAACATCACTTAGAAAAGAACAAAAGCAGTGAAAAAATTATTCTCATGTCTTTCTATCCAAGGCTTTTAGTTCTGCTTAAGGCCCATCCATGATCCCAGCAGTGTTTCGAATGACTGAAATTATCCAAGTGTGAGTTGGCTTTAGGGGGTTTCTTCCACTGAGTTTGGACTTAGGATCTTTGCCATTCTCATGATGCATTCACTTCTAGCCTTCTTTATTATTATTTTCTCTGGATCTGAACCCATATTCTGGATAATTCATGTACTGTATTGCATTATTATTATTATTATTATTATTATTATTATTATTATTATTAGACTTCTATGCCGCCCTATCTCCCAAAGGACTCAGGGCAGCTTACATTAAAAGAACAGTACAAAAATTAAAATAGAATTAAATTTAAATAAGAAATCTCACTAAGCTAACAACAAAACTAACTACTAAGAATTCCCATCCCTCCGTCAGTCCAGGTTGGCAAGCTGGAAAAGCCATGTCTTTAGGCCACGACGGAAAGATCGAAGGTCAGGGGCCACCCGGAGCTCCAGGGGAAGTTGATTCCAGAGGGTGGGTGCTCCCACAGAGAAGGCCCTACCCCTAGGGGACGCCAGCCGACATTGTCTGGCCAACGGCACCCCCAGGAGGCCCTGCCTATGGGAGCGCACAGGACACTGGGAAGCCGTTGCTGGCCGCAGGGCACCCTGCAAATACCCTGGTCCTAAGCCATTATATATGCAGAGGGTTCTTCCAACCATATATTGTTGACATGTGAGCACTATGAATAACAGAATAATGGAGTTGGAAGGGACCTTGGAGGTCTCTTAATTCAACCCCTTGCTCAAGCAGGAAACCCTGTAACATTTCAGGCAAATGGTTGTCCAATCTCTTCTTAAAAACCTGCAGTGTTGGAATGCCTACAACTACTGGAGGCAAGTCATTCCACTGATTAATTGGTCTGTCAGGAAATTTCTCCTTAATTCTAGGTTGCTTCTCTCCTTGATTAGTTTCCATCCATTGCTGCTTCTCCTGCCTTGGGGTGCTTTGGAGAATAGACTGACCCCCAGGGGCGGGATTCAAATTTTTAACAACAGGTTCTGTGGGTGTGGCTTAGGTGGTGGGCGTGGCTTGGTGGTCATGTGACTGGGTGGACATGACTTGGTGGTCATGTTATTGGCTGGGTGTGGCCAACTCAATATCACTCACATCAAGGCACGCATCTCCTCGCCTGGCCTCTCATGACTGTGGGGATGCTGCAGCAGTCGTAAGTGTGAAAAATGGTCATAAGTCACATTTTTCAGTGAACATTGTAACTTTGAATGGTCACTCCACACAAGCAAAGTACCAGCAAAGGAGGGGAAAAAACTCCAGAGAAGTTCCTGAGGCAGGAAGTCTAGTCCTGCCAAGAATGTAATAAGGGTTAACGGAGAGGCAGTTTCTGTAAGCAACACCAGAATGTTTCCTTCCTGCCTTCCTTACAGGATTAGGCCAGTAATTTCTTCTAACAACCGGTTCTCCGAACTGCTTTTGAATGTTAACAACTGGTTCTAGCGAATAGGTGTGAACTGGTAGAATCCCACCCCTGCTGACCCCCTTTTCTTTATGCAGCCCCTTAGCTATTAGACCCCTGATATCATGTCACCCCTAGTCTTTTTTTTTCATTAAAATACCCAATTTCTACAACCATTCTTCATACAGTATATTTTAGCCTCCAGTTCCCTGAAGCATTTGCTTAGTCACTGTGAATGTCTGAAGCAGGAAATGTTCTTACTTTATCTGCATTACCGGGTCCTGAACCAGAAGCATCAAAATGGAAGATATGGCCAGATGATGAAGCCCCACCCTTTTTATATGTGTCCCATGTATATATAAAAAAAGGAGTGGAACTTTGACTGCAGCTGTCAAATGTTTGCCACGAGGGTCCAATGGGATCTGTATATGTGAACATTGGATCACCTGATAATTTTGCTCCAAAGTTTGACTTGATAAAAAAAATATAAGACTTGAGAACTGGAAAAGCAGAGTGGTTGATATCAAGGAGTAATTTTGAACTATCCATAAATTAAAAGTCATAAGTTAAGGGCTATCTGTAGTTGATTGATTGTCCTTTCCATCAATTGGAGGGTAAGCAGAATGTGGTATTTGTATTAACTTTATCAGAATTAAGTCAAATTCTCATGTATTGATATAGGAAAGAACATCTCACGACTGAAAAAGAGCTAGGGTTCTATTACAATAATTATAATCACTTGCAAATGTTTTGGTATGGCATTTTGCTGCAAAATAAATAAAAACATAATTTAAGCCTCAGTATTTACTTCTACGTTAGCAATATATTTAACCTTTATTTTCAAGAAAATGTTTTCAAATAAGCAATCCTGAGACTTTGTGGCATTTGAAATGAGGAGTAAAACCTACAGAAGCTATAGAGAAAAATAATATAAATCACTGCAACTGATTTTCCTGGCATCGGTGAGAAAATACCTATTAGAGACCATGTAGCTAAGACAGCTGGAGTAGAAGTCAGGCATAAGAGTTAGTGTTGAGAAGCATGATATAATTAGGAAAATTGGTTGCATAGCAATCAAATATGATTCTAACCATTTGGGGCAGGAAGAGAGCATGCAACCAAAATTCATTTTCAGCACTAATCATAGTCTAAGCTGTAATTAACTTAATAGAAAGCTAGCTGAGGAGATCTGTCAGTTTGACCATAAAGTGCTGCCTGCTGTGCAGTAAGATAATATTTTCTGTAATATTTCTGTAATGTAACTGTAAGAATTGTAAATTGAATTTATCCTTTTCCAGGGCATACAAGCATTGTTCCTCAACCAGCACATGGTTAATAACCATAAGATAGTCTTGGGATAGCATACATAGTGTGATTGAGATGCACATCTTTAGAACGTATGCAATACAGTAGAACCTTTGGACACGACTGTAATTCGTACCATAACTTTGGCAATTTCTTCATCTTCTAATGTTTCGTCTTCAGGAATTTCTGGGTCAGGAGTCGTTTGATCGCCACCCGAGTATGTGTTCGTGACCAGATTCAAAAATTTTGTGAATTTTTTTGGCCGGAACTCGATTTTGTCGTGGTCAGAAGTGACCAGAGGTTCTACTGTATTTAGTGAGAATCATAGGTTTAAATATGCATATTTCTGTAGTTGGAACAAGATTACATGGCTGCATTTGGTCAACTGCAGCAAACCCATAAAGAAAATTGTTTTCCTTTTGGATGCCATTATTATTAAGCTCCAAAGTTCATTATTTGCCAGATGAGCTGTCTACTTTTACTTGCATCTTTCTATAAAATGCTCACAGCAGTGCAGCTTTCTCTCCATCTGGAGATTTTATTTAGAAAACTCTATGTCTACACAGAGATTGCTTTGAAAATGTGAATCTACATTTTAAATCTGCATGTTCTTCCTCTGAGCAGGAGTGAAGGCCATTTCTTGCTTTTCCAGTAAGGGCACAAATCCAGCTAGATTCATACTTTCAATGCATCTTCCTTTCTCTGCATGGATGGGGAGAAGGGCGCATGAAAATCAGCAATGTTATGACTAGTTTATCTATCCTACAGTTTAGGAGTTCAAGTCTCACTGGCTCAAGGCTGACTCAGCCTTCCATCCTTCCGAGGTCAGTAAAATGAGGACCCAGATTGTTGGGGGCAATAAGATGACTCTGTAAATTGCTTAGAGAGGGCTTTAAAGCACTATAAAGCAGTATATAAGTCTAAGTGCAATTGCTATTGCTACCTAAACTTACCATATAAAAAGTTTATCTAAGCTTACGGTTAAAATATTCAGACTATAGAGATGCAAGACCAGACTCCATGCTGCCTGCTAAATAATGTGTGATACGTCTACGTGAGAGAACAAAATGATCTTCCATTAAAAAAACCTAGTTCCAGGCTATCTTGGATTGACAGACTTTTTTCCCACATACGTTAAGAAATCAGCTACCAGCACAAGATGCAAAAATTCTGATTTTATGGGAATAAACATAAATGATTTTATAATTATATTGTGAAGGAAAGGAAAAAGAAATGGAGATATTTGTGCCATATGTTAGAGTTTGGTCCATTCCTGTTGGGTAGCTTCAAAGAGGACGAGTCACCAAACAGCAAAGTGCATCATGTACTGTACATGCAGAGGATCACAAATGTAGTTCCTGACATCCTATCAAGAAGCAGGTACTTTAATTGGCCGAAGACTCTGAAAGCCACCACCTCACAGAGTAGAGAAGCCCGACTCAATTTAATTATCTCCAAATGTGTTGGAGAATCAGAATTTGTCACTGACTGAAAATTCGGGGAACTGAAATTTCAACACGCTTAGGGAGAGTCTGGTTGGGGTATGGCAGTACAGATGAAGCTGGACTCGAATCTGATGTGGAATAAAGCCATTATCTCTGCACTGTGCTAAGTAATCACACAGTTGTATTCTTTGCCGCAAGGAGAAGTTAGTAAAATAATGCAATCTAGTGATCATTCCTCTTATTCCTGTGGTACTGATTAAACTCCATTGAAAAAGTGAAATGATTTCAGAACATGTATTGGTTTACGAAAGCATTGCACATTCACTGCATATTAATCAAGATAAATCTTGCTTCACTGACATCTACTTTTCTATGAGAAAGAAATGGATGAATTCAGGCACATGATTTCCCAGCAGATTCTAAAATGGAGTTCTGAAATAGGTCAACATTGCTATTTGTGTGAAATAGGTCTCTGTGTTGACTATAAGTGTGTTACTTTATGGGTTTTGTTGTCTGGGGAAATATGGAGTAATTATGAAACTAAAGAAAGCAAAATATAATTATTGAAAATTCCCTCTTCTATAAAACTCAATTGATCAAACCTGTTATAACACTAAGTATGCAGATTTATGATTAATTACAACGTGACTGGTTCTAAAAAGAAAAATGTTTAAAATTAAACTTGGTATACACAGACACATAAGCAAAATCATAGTTTGAAATTCTCCAGTGACCTTAAAATGACCCTGAACAAAAATCAAAGCCTGCTTGAATAAAATTAGGAAATTATATGGAAGTAGATTCATTTGCCTATCTCCAATGAAGTAAGTAGGTAATTGTAATATCTTTTAGGATTTTAATATTTGCTGGGGCAAATACCCCAAATATTAAAGATTAAGCTCCTATCAGAATAAACCATTGGAAAAAGGATTAGAGCTAAAGAAGGTAAGCAACCCGCTGGGCACCCAATGCATGGCACTTCTACCAGCCTGGCATTGTGCATCTTGGTGCAGCTCTATACAGTACAATTAGAGGTATGTTTGCCTTGATTTTCCTGCAAAGATAATCAGAGTGAATCTAAGTCTCGCAGAACCTTCCCTCCCATCATCTGGGCTTCAGGAAGCCATTTCTTCCCTCACACATGCAGTGATAGATAGACATTCTACATTTTGGCCTATAGCCAAGAACCAGTTTGAAGAAGAAGTTAAGGCACCAGTCTAGAAACCAGAAACCTATATTCCAGTCCCATTTTAGGCATTAACCCAGGTGGATAACCTTGGGCCAGCCCCTCTGTCTCAGACTTTTTCTTTTACAATGTGATCAGAAGACACCACCTCAGGTAATTTCACACATGTTTTCCTTCCTTGTCATAATTCATAGCTTGCAACAATTATGATTTAGAGTAATATAAATCAAAACAGAGGAGAAACCCAAGGAGAGGAGAGCAGTGGTCTATAGAACTACTGAGAATTGGACACAGCTGAATGAGAGAGCATCATCAAACCAAAACATAGCAATCCATATGGTATCTTAACAGTTATTTATTTAATCAACCTATTGGCCACCTCAAGCCATGGCTAGTAAGCACATGAAAAAGTAAAGACTGAAAACAGAAATACAACATTACAAAGTAGAAGCATGTCAGGACACTTCAAGGAACCACAATATTTAAAACAGCAACCAATATATTACAACAGAATCATTCTGCTCCAGGGGTGTTGAAAAGCTAGGACCACCACAGTCAGCAGAATTGGGATTATACAAATTTTGGAGGAATGCTCTTCCATAGTGCTGGCATGACCACAGCCAAGGCAGAGGCAGATTTGAATCTGATCTATGTGTTGTGCCTAAATTAAACACAGGGACAATAAATCAGAATGTGTGAGAAGAAACAGAGGATACACAAGCACAGGTTTGTCTGCATAATTTCTCACAATAGCTTGGTACTAGACTTGTATTCTCTGTTTTAATTTGTTATCTGCAGTATTTTTCTCAACATAATATCATTTCCTAATTTATGTGACTCTAATCATTTCCTTAGCGTCTTGCCCAGCCTTAAACCAAATTATTCCTAGAATCTTTTGTATATATGCATATATCTCCCCAAACACCTAATTTACAAACTATTCCAAGAATCCAGGGTAAACACACGAAAAATCTACAAATCCATAAAAATGGGTAAACTCACTAAATGATTCATTTCAGATTGGACATGCTCAACTCTATTAAAACATTACTCAATTGGATTATTGCTGATGCAGAATCCATTTCATTTCCTTAGTACAAAGAGTTTATTTGTACTATTAATAAAAAAAATTGCCACAGGGATTTTTGCTGCAGTAATATATCTATATATTTTCTTTCCCAACGTATTCAGAAAAATCTACTTGGAGGAAGCCAGTTTTCCAAGGAGAAATATTTTAGCTGGCTATAACTTGAAGTAGCATATAAACTTCTTTTTTAAAACAACAACATTTGTTTAAAGATTGCAATATGTACTATATTTGTCAAAAGACAAGGTGATATTTTAAAACTAGAAAGAAAGAAATGACAATAGATTAAGAGTCCTTGATGAATGACTGATTGCTTAACAACTATTTTAGGTTACAAAGACCCCCCTCCCAAAAGTTAGGTATGATGTGCCCTTTAAGTTAGGACACTGCACACACACACACACACACACACACACACAAACACACCACCCCATCAGTGGTGGGATTCAAATTTTTTTACTACTGGTTCTGAGGGTGTGGCTTGGTGGTCGTGGCAAGGGAAGGAGACTGTAAAATCTCCAGTCAGAGGTGGTATTTGCCGGTACTCCGAACTACTCAAAATTTCCACTACAGGTTCTCCAGAACTGGTCAGAACCTGCTGAATACCACCTCTGCACCCTGTCATATAATTGCATTTCAGGTGTTTGGCAATTGGTTCACATTTACAACCAGTTGCTGCAGTTCCCACAGTCACATGATCACATTTGCCTATTTGGGAGAGTGAATTCAGTTAACAACCATGTGGTTCTTTTAACAACCATGTGATTGGTTTAACAACTTCAGTGATGTGCTTAACAACTGTTGTAAAACAATCATAAAATCGAATCAGATTTTATGGTGACTCACTTACTGATTGCAATGACTTATGATGGAGATTCTGGGCTCATCTGTGGACCTTAAGTGAAGACTACCAGTATTGTGGTATTTTTTTCTAATATAGGGTATGGTGAACATCAAGGCTACACACATAGTAAATCTTAAAAGATGGAACTTCAATTAAAAACTTGGCTTCAGAAGAAAACTATATAGGTAAAATTCCTAATTTCCTCTAAAATCTTTTCTCTTCTCTTCTCTTCTCTCTGTGTATATGTGCATGTATGTCTATCCATGTACCTTATAGATATGTGCAACTATTTTCCAAGTATGATTTACACTGCATGTAATAGAAACAAAGAGGAGAGCAAAGAGAATATGAAGGATGTTATCTACATCCAAAAGTCTATTTAGAATTTAGAATTCTAGAAAAATCAAATGTCTAAGCCCCTCCTCACCTACTCAAAGCAATATATTTATACAATAAATAAAAAATACCACTTTATTGCTTACACTTGCTATAATGGAGAGAAAAAAGGAACATAAATTACTCATGCAATAATCAACAGACACATGGAAACAATCTTGCCGACATTTCCGAGAAGCGGAAGAGGGTGGTCTTTCTCATGCACTGCAGTCCGGCAGTTTTCAAGATGGTGAAGGCATTGGCAGGAGCTGCAGATGTGAAGGTAATGGACTGGCATGACTTAGAAAAACTGTTAAGAGCCCATTACGCGCCACAAGTATCGTGCCTCATTAAGAGACACGAGTTTTACCATCGTGATCAGGGGGAAAACAAAAACATAAACGACTTCATGGCAAGTTTAAGAGACATTGGGGGTGCATGCGAATTTAACAATTTAGAAGAGGCCATGCGCGATCGATTTGTTCTGGGCCTTAAAGACAAGGTGCTACAGAGCAAGTTATTACTGAAACCTAAGATCACGCTGAAGGAAGCAATAGAAGAGGCCTCTTCAGCAGAAGCTACCAAGTCCTCAGCAGCAGCCATGAAGAAAATCAACAAGGCCACAAGCCATCCTGATGTGGAAAAGTCCACAACAACTCATTGTGAGCAAATAGATTCTGAATCAGACTGTAGTGAGGTGGAGGAAGGAATTTACAGACTCAGAATGGAGCGGAAAAAGAAAGACCTGGGAAGAAAGAGGCAAGATTTCTACTGCAGAGGTTGTGGGGAAGCACCCCGCACTGAATGCAAGTTTTTAGACACGATTTGCCTCCGCTGTGATAAAAGAGGACACCTAGCAAGAGTCTGCAAATCATCCAGAACTCCACCCAACAGAAGAAAGTTTGCTACAAGCAAAGACAAAGAATTCAGGCCCAACAATCTCAGTGAGAAAATGGGGCGCAGCACAGAAGCAAATGGGAAGAATGAAACTCATCAAACAGTAACTATTGGTCATTCATCACCTTTAAGAAGCAGAAAAGTGCATGTCAAGGTACTTATTGAAGGAAGGCCTTGCCAAATGGAAGTGGACTCAGGCTCATACCTATCTATGGGTCACTTCAGAAGCAAGCATGACTCTTAAAGACAAGGGAACAAGATTCCAGTAGTTGGAACAAGAGAATTCAATGTGAAATTCAAGGGCCAGACCAAACACCTACCACTGACCATTGTGGACAAGGACTGCCCAAGTCTGCTGGGCCTTGAATGGTTCAACCCGTTGGGCATCGAGGTGACTGGCATCAATCACGCGAGCAACATTGAGTGGGAAGAGGCCTTGAAGTCTGAGTTTCCAGAGGTCTTCAGCGACGGATTAGGCAAGTACTTGGGGACCCCATTCACATTTAACCTAGATCCCAAGGTACAACCAATCCATTTAAAACCCAGAAGGGTCCCATTTGCCTTAAAGGAAAAAAATGATGCACAATTAGATAAACTAATAGCCCAAGGGGTTTTAGAGCCCACTGATCACTCCAGGTGGGAGACACCCATAGTCACACCAGTCAAGGCTGATGGGTCTGTGAGAATCTGTGGAGACTACAAGGGGACATTGAACCATGCGCTACAACAGAGCACATATCCAGTTCCAGTAGTGCATCATTTATTACACTCTCTTGGAGGGGCACAGTTTTTGCCAAGTTGGACCTGGCACAGACATATCAACAATTAACAGTTGATGATGCCACTGCTGAAGCCCAAACCATTGTGACCCATAGAGGTGCCTTCAAATGCAAAAGATTGCAATTTGGAGTAAGTGTGGCACCAGGCATCTTCCAAAGCCTTATGGAAAGAATGTTACAAGGGTTGCCAGGGTGGTGCCCTATTTTGATGATGTTTTAATTTCTGCTGAAAATGACACTCAATTACACGAGAGACTCAGGGAAGTCTTAACTAGATTCAAAAAGCGGGTTAAAAGTCAAAGAAGAAAAATGCACACTTAGAACAGATAAAGTGGAATTCTTGGGTTACATGATTGATAAACATGGCATCCACCCCACAGAGGCAAAGGTTCAGGCAATCAAAGAAGCCCCCAGGCCAAAATGCAAAACAGATTTGCAAGCATTCTTGGGACTCATTAACTTCTATCATATGTTTCTACCTCAGAAGGTAACCATTGCAGAACCCCTACATAGGTTTTTGGACAAAAAAATCTGTTTGGGCCTGGGGGAGGAAGGAACAAGCTGCATTTAACAATATCAAGAGACTAATCACGTCTGATGCTGTGCTGATACAGTTCTCTGAGAACTTTCCTGTTGTTCTGACTTGTGATGCCTCCCCTTTTGGAGTAGGGGGGGTTTTGAGCCACATGCTTCCCAGCGGGAGGGAAGCTCCTATTGCATTTCACTCTCGCACCTTGACTAAAGCAGAGAGGAACTACAGCCAACTGGACAAGGAAGCCTTGGCGATTGTAGCAGCTGTCAAAAAATTCCATGAGTATTTATATGGGAGAACATTTACTGTTGTCACAGTCACAAACCTCTTTTAGGCATTGTGGCAGGGGACAAACCAATGCCCACGATCCTGTCACCAAGAATGCTGAGATGGACTGAATTTCTTGCTGCTTATTCATACAAACTGATCCACAGACCTAGTAAAGACATTGGGCAGGCAGATGCTTTGAGTCGCTGCCCACTTCCTTCACACATTGAGGACCCTGTTCCTGAGACTCACACCTTTTTTCTAGAAACTGTTGCCAAACTTCCAGTACATGCTGCTCAAATTGCCAGAGAGACTGCCAAAGACACTTTATTGGCTCCTATTGCAGGCTGGATTAAGAAAGGTTGGCCATTTCAAGATCTACCTCAACTCGCCCAACCTTTTAAATCCAGGCAAACTGAATTATCTGTATTAAGAGGATGTATTTTGTGGGGTAACAGGGTGGTTATTCTTGCAAAACTACAAAAAGAGGTTTTGGAAATGTTACATGAGGGTCATCCAGGAATTGTCAGAATGAAGGGATTGGCCAGGAGTTATGTATGGTGGCCAGGTATTGACAAAATGGTTGAAAATTGGGTTGCATCTTGTCCCAACTGTCAGGTAGTCAGGCCTGCCCCACCTCTCGCCCCCACACAGGAATGGGAATGTCCTAGGGGCCCATGGTCCAGGATTCACATTGATTTTGCTGGCCCTACCAGAGGGCACACTTTCCTTATTATAGTTGATGCATATTCCAAATGGCTAGAGGTTATCCCTATGGCATCCACTACAACTGAAGCTGTCATCAAACAGCTTAAAAGCTTTGTAACCACGGGTTACCTGATGTGCTTGTTTCTGACAATGGCCCTCAATTTACATCCAACCTTTTGAATCATATCTAGCACAACAGGGTATCAGACATGCCCTGACAGCCCCTGGGCATCCTTCAGCTAATGGCCGGGCTAAATGTATGGTACGATTTACCAAGGAAAAACTTCTGCAATTGGGTCCAGGGGATATCACTGAGAGAGTTGAAAAACTTCTCAGTGTTCAGCATATCACTCCCAACCCCTCAACTAATTTAACCCCAGCTGAATTGTTGATGGGTAGGAAACTCAGGTCTCCCCTTGACCGCCTCCATCCCACTTACGCACCCAACGCACCACTAGATTCCACTAGTAAAATTCGCACTTTCACTGTGGGTGATTCTGTTTATGCTAAGAACCTCATGGGTGAACCATTATGGATTCCTGCTGAGATAACCCAAATCACAGGCCCCAGGTCTTACAGGGTACAAACGAGGATGGTGTCCTCTGGAGCAGGCACATTGATCAGTTAAGATCCAGATTGCCTCAGGAGCAGCGCTTTTGCTCCTCTCTGGTTCCCATACCTACTGCCTCTTCTAGGGGAAGGGAGGATTATGAGAATAATCAGCAAGTAAGAGTCAACCCCATGTGTAATGAGCTAACACGACAGGAACCATCCCAAAACCTGTCACAATACCAACAACCATTTTCACAAATGGAAGATTGCACATCACTACCTGATTTAGGTGCTGACATTGGGTTGGAGATGGATTGGGAGGAGAGACCAGGTTGTAGTAACCAAACAGGTTCTACCATTACTACAAGTCCAAGTAAGGAAATGTCAGCAGACACATTTCTCTCTCACAAGGTGAGAACCTTAAAACATCTGAACCACGTAGGTCTCAACGTACACGTAAGAGCCCCACCTATTTAAAAGAATACATTAGATAGGTTGGGGTTTGAGTATGGACTGAACCTAGTGGGGAGGGGTGTTATGTATGTAGGTTTGAAGTCATTGGTTTAGTTTGAACTGTTCTTGTAAAATGTTGGAAATGATTGGTTTAAAAAGTGTGGGAAAACCCTGCACTCTGATTGGCTGGCAACTGCGGCTGCTGGCTATAAGTAGCAGCCGCAGCCCAGCCAAATTGGGTCCGTTCTGAGCTGTAGTCACTAATAAACCAAGAGCTTGAAGCACTCCGTGTCTGTCTCTTCATGCAAACTTAACAGATCAGTGCAAATACCTTTTCAATTTTGCCACTATTAGGCCCTCTCTCCTTTTCCTTCCTCAGCCTGATTCTTTTGTTCTGTTTTTATGGAGCTATTTTCTCTCTTTAGCCAGATAATTCTGTATTTTTTCTCTTATTCATTAAAAGATGTGTGTGTGCGCGCATGAGAGAGAGCGAGTGTACGTGCACACATGTGTATCAGCATAAATTTCAGCTGTATGCAAGTATCATGCTGAATTAATCATAGTGTTTGTAGCTGGAAGCTCTTACATTGGGACATCTCTGTGAGGGGTTGGGAGCAGGAAAAGAATTTGACGAAGGCATGGAAGATACTGCTTAAATTCAGATATATAATATTGGCTGTTCTGCCCTCCCCCCACAGCTCTTGTTTTTCCTTCCTTTTTCCTCTCCCCTCCTTTTTTGGCTTTTTTGTTTCTTTATTTAGCTTTTCAATACAACATTATAATTAAGTATGAACCAGACAGGCTAACCAATGAAACACAGTAGGGCTCAATTTAAATTAGCTCAGAACCATTGCATTGATGAATAATTTGCTGGTCTGTTGTTTTTGTCTTTAAATCTCAAGGAAGAACTGATGGTTTCTACTATTACTTTATCCTCCCTGAAGCCTTATAAGTAGATTAATATAAGAAATAGATCTGGATGCAAAGCCCCTTGGAAAGATTCCAATGGAAATAGTTTTATTCAAAGGGAAAAAGTTTTATTAATATGTATCCTGCCTTTATTATTTTTACAAATAACTCAAGGTGGCGAACATATCCAAACCCACCTTTCTCTTCCTATTTTCCGCACAACCCTGTAAGGTGGGTTGGGCTGAGACTGAGTGACAACCCCAAAGTCACCCAGCTGATTTTCATGGCTGAGGAGGAACTTGAACTCAGACTCCCATTTTCTAGCCTGGTGCCATAACCCCTATATCAAATTGACTCTGTGTTTGTTCCATGTGAATTAGCTTCACTCCTCTACCGTATGCCATGCCTAATCATTTACATATTTGATTGACTTCACAGCTTCTCAGTGGATTTGATCCAATCAAGTCCCTGTCTTCCATAGTGTAGTTGTATACATATAGAACCCTTTCATGTGCCAATTGGATGCATATGTAGTAAGAATGGTGACTTTCACAGGTGCCAGCAACAAGGAAGGAGCTAATCCATACGCCCTCATCAGACTTATATTTCACATGTTGTTTCAGTGTTCTATCATTATATTTTACCGATATCAACCTAATGTTGGACTTCAACTCCCATAAGTCCCAGGAACATCCAGGGGAAACTGGGTTGGCAATGACTGCTCTATATCCCTCCACTTATCAGGTCATCTTCAAAATGGTAGGGTGATGGTTCTAGCCTCAGTTTATGGCTCCTAGAGCCCTATAAGAATATTAGGTGCAAAAATATAAACAATAACATTTGGGAGGGGACAATAAGCAGAAAATGAGTATCTTAATCATCCATCAGACTGTTCATATTTCTTACTTAAAATGAAAAAAAATTCTCTCATTAAAAAAGAAAGGATGAAAATGAGTGGTCTCTGGTCTTGGTTGCTTTCTTTCGGGGTTTTCATTACAGAGGTGGTATTCAGCAGGTTCTGACCAGTTCTGGAGAACCGGTAGCAGAAATTTTGAGTAGTTCAGAGAACTGGCAAATACCACCTCTGACTGGCCCTGCCCCCATCTATTCTCTGCCTCCCAAGTCCCAGCTGATCGGCTGGGTCTTCTTTTGTTGCCCTGCACAGAGGAGAACGGAGCTGGAAAGCAGGTTAGTGGGGTGGGGAGGGAATGGGATTTTACAGTATCCTTCCCCTGCCACACCCACCAAGCCACACCATGCCCACCAAGCCATGCCCACAGAACCAGTATTTTAAAAAATTTGAATCCCACCACTGTTTCATTAGCCAACTAGGTAACAGCTTCAGTGCTATAAGGACTGGGGTTTGCTCTCTGTTTACATTCAGTGGCTTGCTCTGGCAGGGTTGTTCTGAAATGAAAATTCCAGCCCATTTTTTTTAATGTCACTGTACTGCCACCATACTTCCCACAAAATAAGGGTGCAAATGAAGGCATTCTAAGCCTTTCTAATGGTTGAGATGGGAACATTGTGCTCTTATAACTCTTGAAACCACGGAGAGAAGTGGTAGTTTAAGGGGTTGGAGTGGGGCTAGGATGATCCAGATCAGTCCTCAAATACAGAGGCTCACACTCTCCAACCAACTTACCCCATAGGACTTTTGTTGTGGGAAAAAATAGGAAGAAGGAGCCTTATGCTCCTGTACGGATATAAATATAATCAACCAATAAACTCACTCCCCAAAATGGGTCTTAAATCAGCCCTGACTCTTCCATGAGCTTTCCAAGTATATTATGTTCAGGACTCTGTCTGTTTGTGCTTGTGTCCCAACATTAGATGCAAGCATCTAAGTCATGAAATCACAATGCATATTTTGTAAGTTGCCTGATTTTCGCTCCCCATGTCAACATAGTTGATGTACCTGGATAGAGGTAGTCTGGCAGCAATACTTCATGCTACATAATGGTGAAGGGACAGTTAAGGTTTTTCTATTTTCTACTGTAATTCCATGTTATTTTGCATTGTCAAGCAAACACAAACTACACCAAGAAGTATTAGTTACATTAACAGAATCTTGCAAGTCTCAAAATACATCTCTCCTCCCCCCTTAACTTTACAATCCATATCTGAAATATTTGTCATAACCCCATTGCTACTGTGAGCTAAGTTACCATTGTGTAGGTCAATAGTTCTTTCTCCTATCTCCCAAGGCCATTCCCACACAACATTACATGTACATTTATCACTCAAAACTAAGTTCATGAGTGGCCTTAAAAGAAATTAATAACCTAATAAGGGCAAAGAAACACTGTAAAGCTACAATCCTATACACCAGAGATATGCACACCACTGGGTTATTTTTGCAAAGCCCAGAGCCTAGAAAATTGCAGAAGGAATTTTTAGTGTTACATTTTTTCTTGGTGAGGGGAGGTGAAAATAGATTACACACATTAAATACATTAATTATTTATTCCACCACCATTAGTTTTAGAAATAACTCAAGGCAGCGAAAGTACTTAATACTCCCTCTTCTTCCTATTTTTCTCATAATAATAACACTCTTGTGAGGTGAATTGGACCCAGTCACCCAGCTAATTTTCATGCCTAAGACAGGACTAGAAACTCATAATACTTTTGTTAAGGATTTGATTCATCCTCCTTCCTTCCCTTCACATTGACCCAGAAAGCCAAGGAAAAAGAAAAGAAATCCCAAATATTTGAGAACAAGGTCCTTTTCATCATTGGATCTTACCCCTAAGCAAAAAAACCTGGAATTCACAGTAATGGTCTAGTCCAGTGATGGCTAACCTGTGCTCGCGTTCCTGCACCCATGATGCAATGCGCGTGCAACTCCCCCTGCCCCCCTGCACATGCATGCGTGACCCCTGCACATGCACGCATGACCCCTGTGCGTGCAATGTGTGCCCTTGTGCAGGCACACACGACTCCCCTACACTGCACAACTCTCAGCATACGCATGCAACCCCCGCACACCATGTGCCTCTGCGCATGCGTCTTCCATGTATGCGTTTCCCCCCACGCATGCGTGGCAGATCCCGGACAATCAGCTGGCTGGTGGGGGTGCGTGCGCATGTGCTGTGGGGCTCTTCTGGGCAACCTCTCGCATGCTGGCAGAAGTGGCTCTGCATGCCACTTCCGGCACGCGTGCCATAGGTTCACCATCATGGGTCTAGTCACTCTCTTGTAACATTAACTCTAAATCAAATCTGCGTGGAAACAGATCCCCCCCACTTATCCATTTTAAAAGAAATGCATAGTGTAATACGTTACTGGAATACTTAACAATGATAAACCAAAAGAGGCTTTTCTTCCTTGTCTAAAGATTCTCAAGTGTATTATATTGAAAGATTAAATCTCATCCCAGAAGAATAGGATGGCTAGAATTTTTATTGCCAGCACAGCTAATCAAAATCCCCACTCGCAATCAGCATTTATAGTACTCCATTTAATCACAAACTTGCTGGTCTAGTTATTTTTAGTCCAGAGGTGAAAGCTTTTTATATCTTGTCCATAACAAAAGAGAACAGTATTTTTTTTTGCCCTACCAGAAACATACCCATTTTTAAAAATGGAATATTTTTAGAAATTAGGAATAGTAAATGGAATTTGATTTCATTAAATTGCATTCTGTCAACATATACCTGTGTTTTAAAAATACTGAATGTGGAATATGGATACACACACACACACACGCACTCACACACACACATATATTGCTTTACATGAATACATAGACATGTACATGTAGAGATTTAAACACAAATAAATAAAAATGAATTAAAACATTGCAGTTGCTAAGATCAATAATAGCTACTTAAAAGACCTGCACACCTTGATTAGTAGCCCCAATTCATTTTTGCTGAGGTTTCGCATTTTTACCTTATTTTATACTCTGCAATCTACACTCTCATAAAGCAGAAACTATTGGGAACTTTCACAGGGCTTATTCATGTCTACCATCCTTATAGATATAAAAGCTGCATATGAGCAGTAATTGAATACTTGAGCTTTATTTTCAGTTAGTATAATGAAAAACAACCCACACATTATATATATTTTTAATTTCAATTTCCAGGAGGGAAGTAGCAAAAGACATTTCAGTTAAAGAGCAAGATTGCAATGTGTAAAGGCCAGGATTAAATTGTGATCAAGGAAAAAGGCTTTGCATAATTAAAACCGAGAGAACTTTTTTTTTTCCTGTTGCCCTATCACAGAGTTCTCCTTGGGGGACATAAGCATGGAGAAGCAGGGTTTTTAAAAATATATAAGTACTATCAAATAAATGGGTTATCATATGCAACGATGAGTTCCCTAGGCTTAATTTTCCAACCCTGTTTAAAAAAGGAAAGAAAGAATAACCCTTTTCAAAAAGTTCCACCCAATCAGCTATTCAGAAATGGAGCAATACAGGATGAGTACATTCAGGGGTGGGCTTCAAAAAATTTAGCAACGGGTTCTCTGCTCGGTGGCTGGGTGGGCATGGCCATGGTGGGCGTGGTCTAGTCGACCTCCTGCACCATGGTGGGGTGGGGCGTTTAGGTTAACCCTAACCCTGACCCTAATCCCAGGCTCTGGAGGCTTTCCTTGAACCTCCAGGAGGGCAAAAAGGCCACCCCAAGCTCTGGAGGCTGGAAACCAACCCACTTCTGGCCTTCCCAAACTTCCAGGAGGCCCATTGTTTGCCCTCCCTGAGCCTCCGCGCGTGCCCTGCACTTACCTGCATCCAAAACCGGCTGCGTGGGGAATCCTGGGAAGGGAGGGGTGGGTGGGGCCAGCCAGGAGTGGGATTTGGGGGTTCTCCAAACTGCACAGATTCTTAGCTAGGGGCTCTCCCGAACCCCTGCGAACTCCCAGCAGCCCACCCCTGAGTACATTACAGAGTGGCATTGTTTTGGTTTGCTCTCTTATTTAAAACATCTCAACATTATTGTGCTTTAAGTTGTAGTTTATCACCATGGCTCCCTCAAGCTTTTGATGGTCTTTTGAACAAAAAAGAATGTGAAGCAAATGGATGGTATCTGTTAAGTTTGCATGAAGAGTCAGACGTGAAGAGCTTCAGTGAAGAGTTTATTAGTGACTACAGCTCGAATGGACCCGACTTGGCTGGGCTACGGCTGCTTCTTATAGCCAGCAGCCGTAGTTGCCAGCCAATCAGAGTGCAGGGTTTTCCCGCACTATTTAAACCAATCTTATTTGACATTTTACAAGAACAATTCAAACTAAACCAATGACATTCAAACCTACATACATAACACCATCACTTTGGGGAATGGCAGCTCACATTTTTGCGTGCTTCATTATGTAAAAAAAATAGCCTCCACAAGACAATTACATGAATAACATCAGGTTGGGCTGTAGTTTTTCACTCTGTTGGAGTAGTATGGTAGCTGTTCCTTGGAATTCTTTGACTTAGGGAAGTGTTCAGGAGTTACTTGGTTCCTTTGGTAGTAAAGAGTCACAGTGTACATTTTCTCCAGTGTTTTAACACCTCACAACCTATGCTAGTGTATAGAACCAATGAGTTCATACAGGAAATGGGTGGGTGAGGGGGAATAACACTTCCATTTCGGCCTCTTTAAATGGCATCCTTATGACAATTTGTTTCAATCTGACGTCTTCCATGCTAGCTGGACATCCTAAGAGTCACACTTCCAACGTATCTGAAGAGTGCATGGTTCCAGATGTGTCAGGACTGAAACTCTTAGAACTCCAAAAGTAACATTCCCAATCCCAAATCATAAAATAATAGTTATTTTTAAAAGTCTAGTAAAATAAATGGTTGTTTTACAACCACCCAAGGATATAAAGGCAGCCTCTCTGAAACCACATTCACTTCTAGCACCAATGATGTTACCTAGCCTGGTTACGAAACATTTGCAAGCAAACAACCAAGCTGAGAGGCCAACAAGAACCATACAGTTTAACCCTGAGCTATATATGTTCTCATTTGGTTTTGTCTGGTCTACTCTAAGGGAATGGCAAATTGTCAAGAATGGCTTTTAGAAGACTGGAAGCTGAGTTGCTAAGAAGAATAGTGAGGCAGGAGAAAACATGGAGGCACTGCCCCAGCCACGGGTCTACAACCATGGCTAACTTATCATGGCCAACTTGCCAAACCTTTTCACCATAGCAACTCATCATGGCCAACTTGCCACAGTTAACTCACTGCAGGACAACTTGCCACGGTACAAGAGTCACATGAAAGTTAAAGAAATAGTGGAATAGAATAATTAAAGAAAAAAATGCCAAAGAAGGGTAGACAAAATGAAATGTGAATGACAAAAATTGAAACATTTTTAAAATTATTTTAAATAATTAAATTAAATTTATTTATTCATTTATTTATTTATTGGACTTGTATGCCGCCCCATCTCCAAAGACTCGGGGCGGCTCACAACTAAAATCAAACATCAACATTAAATAGTTAAAAGAGGATTAAACCAAATCAAGCCCAATATTTGTCCATTGTTGAAATTGTTTTAAAAATCCCCCCCTCCCCCAAGAAGGTCATCACAGCCCAGCTTGGTCAAATAACCAGGTCTTCAAGTCGTGGCGGAAGGTGCGGAGGTCAGGGGCCAGATGGAGCCCCAGGGGTAGCTGGTTACATAGGGTGGGAACCGCCACAGAATAGGCTCATCCCCGGGGGACTGCCAGCCAACATTGACTTGCCGACAGAACCCCGAGAAGTCCCTGCCTGTGTGTTCGTACAGGGTGGTTGGCACTCGATATAAATTGAATTGTTAAATTGTCCCGCAGTGAGTTGCCTGTGGTGAGTTGGCTGCAGCAAGTTTTCCCATTCTGCCTCAGCATCTTAAAAAGAAAGAAAGCAGAACTCCAAGGCAGGTAGATTCCTCAAGGAACGATTTATGGGATACTTCATATTGGCACAACTGATGAAAACTGACTCTGAAGGTTCCCACAGTTTTCAGCTAATTAAAAAGTAAAAGTCCCCTTCCCCAAGTCCTCAATCACATTGTCCAATCAAGGTGCTGGCTGGTTGCCTGGTTACTTCACTCTTCCTCTCCCCAGCCACCTTTTGAAATGTTCTTGGTTCCCACAGGAAAACTTTTGTTTAGACTACAAACCCCCAGCTAGCTATTTCCCTCCTTCCTGTCCCTTCTTCTTCCTTGTGGCAACCCTGAAGCCTTAAATATGGCCTTAGCCAGGTTCACTTCAGGATTGACAAATAGTTCCATAGGGCATTCAAACTGGTATAAAATATTTTGTGGAAGTTGCTCCAGTATGTAATGACTATATAGTATCTGTATATTCTGTAATTACTCAATTACACTAAAAAAATATAATTTAGATGCTGAGCTTTCCATAATTGAAACTTCAACTAAAGGAAGCAGGATGAAGAACATAGAAGAAACTCTCCAAACCTCTGCAGGCAGCCTTGTGTTTTGTTTTGTTTTTACCCAAGTAGGAAGTCTTAAATTCTGGAGTCATGTGAGTGTCATTACTATATGGATGAATTCAGATTCCGGTTTGATATTTAAAGTAAGAATGTCAAATTCTTGAATCAAGAATAACAACATGGACATAATGCATTGGAACACATGGACAGTTTGAATACCTAATCTGGCCCTTAGGATAAAAACCTAAAACAGCTGCAAAAATGCCAGTCTAAATTCAATTAATATGAAATCTACTCTAGCTGATGGTGGAAGATGGAAAAGAGGAAAGTTTGCATGTAGAAAGACACCGATTCAGAGCAAAACTGTACAATGTTTTAAATATATCCCCTGCAGCTGTGCTTCTGCTTTTTTGTTTACAGGAGTGCGCGCACAAGGGGGCCCGGTTTCCGACTGAGACAATCATACATGAGTGGGAGGTCTTAAACTCCATTCCAACAGCTTGCTTTGAAAAATTCTTTCACTTCAGCACGTTCTTATTTTAATCCAAAGTGCCAAAGGAGAGTTGTTGTTTTCAGAGAAAAGAATCACATGGTAGGGGATTGTTTTTTTGTTTTAAAAAGTTGGTAAGGAGTTTATCCATTGGTCTCAATCTGGATCGAACATCCCAGTTATGCATAAACCACAAGAAGAGCAATTGCAGGCAATGCATTTATTTTTTTCTGTGAAGTTCAGCCTGCAACAGTTGTTATTTCTAATAACAATAAATAAAAATAGGCAGTTCAGTGGTAGGATTCAAATTGTTTTACCACTGGTTTGGTGGGTGTGGCTTGGTGGGCGTGGCTTGGTGGGCGTGCTTTGCCTAAAGCGGCACACAACTTTCCCACACCAGCTGAGATCTGCAGCGCCAATCAGAGCTGAGAGATAGAAAGAGAAAAACACAGAGGTGGGTGGGAGGGCTGATCCTGTCCTTTTCTCTTCTTTTTCCCCTCAGCTGATTGTCAGAGGATTTTTTCCCTCCTCTCAGCTGATTGTCGGCACTTCTTTTTTTTTTACTACCAGTTCAGAGGTGGCATTCAGCAGGTGCTGACCAGTTCTGGAGAACCGGTAGTGGAAATTTTGAGTAGTTCAGAGAACCAGCAAATATCACCTCTGACTGGAGATTTTACAGTATCCTTCCCCTGCCACAGAACCAGTAGTAAAGATCAGGTAAATAGCATAAGATAGTTAATGTGCAGTCCAGAAGAATACAAAAGTATTATTTACAGTTCTTTACTGAAACAGTTGATTGTGTAGATCTTGCCAGAGTGTGAAATAAATTAAGGCTCATGACTATACCAGAACACATTATTACACTTCTGAAGAAGCTTACAGTGAACAAGAAGCTGCTGTAAGAAATGAAGCTGGAGGAGCAGAGTGGTTCAGAATAGGAATGTGATTAAATGTCATGGTAGCTTATATATATATATTTATAGTGGATGCACTAAAAGACTGACAGGGCTGGAAGAGATGATAGTTGAAGTCAAATAGGAGGCCTGACTACTCATGATTCTGAGATAAGCAAAGGATAACTTCATTTTGTTAGCTGAAAGAAAAGTGAAGAAGCTCCTTATAAAAGTAAGTATTTGCAACCAAGTCTGAATATGCTCAGTCTCCATAAGTAGGGATAGAAAGTACAGAAATTAATTAGGCTGGGGCAGAAGATTGAAATGAAGGCCTGGAATCCTTATGGGAAGAAATAGAGTGAACAGAGGACGAGAAAGTGGAGATAGTAAGAAGGAAGGATTGTCCTGTAAGTTAGCTCCAAGCTTCACTGGAGTTGGTGCATGATAATCTGAAAATAGATGGTGTCAGAGGTGGTATTCAGCAGGTTCTGACCAGTTCTGGAGAACCGGTAGTGGAAATTTTGAGTAGTTCAGAGAACCGGCATATACACCTCTGCCTCCCGAGTCTCAGCTGATCGGCTGGGTCTTCTTTTGTTGCCTTGCACAGGAGAACAGAGCTGGAAAGCAGGTTAGTGGGGTGAGGAGGGAATGGGATTTTGCAGAAACATTCCCCCAGGAGCGGGGATTTTGCAGTATCCTTCCCCTGCCACGCCCACCAAGCCACGCCCACAGATCTGGTAGTAAAAATTACTGAATCCCACCAGTGGATGGTGTGGTTATTAATCCCAGATCATCCTCTGATTCAATCCTCTGCATGATGGTTTGATTTCAGTAAGCCTAATGAATCCAAATGGACTCCAGTAGGTGCTTGGAGTTTTCTCTAGCAATCTGGAAAACAATTCTCCCGAGTGCCTTGTTCTGTGCTGGAACACAAAAGTGGAGAACTAGATGAGTTCACCAACCCTGATCTCCTGACAGTTTAGGGCAAGGGTAGTCAACCTTTTTATACCTACCGCCCACTTTTGTATCTCTGTTAGTAGTAAAATTTTCTCTAACCGCCCACCGGTTCCACAGTAATGGTGATTTATAAAGTAGGGGACAAAACTCCTACCGCCCACCATGAAAGCTGGAACGCCCACTAGTGGGCAGTAGGGACCAGGTTGACTACCACTGGTTTAGGGTGTTCATTCTGAAGGATGAGATAAAAGTATTTTCTGTTCAAGTGGTTGATTTACTGTTTTAAGAAGCATAATTTATAATCAGGGATATTTTGAAAGGAAAAAAAAATCATTTCCAGATAGTTAATCTTTCCTTTTTAACTTCTGGGCATTTGTCCAACTTTGCCCTAGCAACCGTCTCTAACTTACCAATAAGAGCCCATCCACCTCCTAAGCAAAGTCCATAAGAAATGACAGGATAAGCTTACCTTTTATCATGCCAAGATTTTTCCTTGCCTTCCTTTCCCTCCTTTTCTTTAAGTGGAGATCGTGACATTTGAAGATTTGTCCCCCTCTTCTGGGAACTCCTTGTCAAGTGATCTTTGCAAATCACCCTGCACTCTTCCCTTGTCCAGACTCCTTGCAGGTCCCTTCCCTTAGCAATTATTTAGAAATAAATCCAGAGGGATTCGCCTAGGGCTTTCTCCAGGGGTGGGATTCAAATTTTTTAACAACCGGTTCTGTGGGCATGGCTTAGGTGGCGAGCGTGGCTTGGTGGTCATGTGACTGGTAGGCGTGGCTTGGTCATGTTATTGGCTGGGCGTGGCCAACTCAATATCACTCACATCGAGGCACGCATCTTCTCGCCTGGCCTCTCATGACTATGGGGATGCTGCAACAGTCGTAAGTGTGAAAAATGGTCATAAGTCACATTTTTCAGTGCCATTGTAACTTTGAATGGTCACTCCACACAAGCAAAGTACCAACAAAGGAGGGAAAAAAACTCCAGAGAAGTTCCAGAGACAGGAAGTCTAGTCCTGCCAAGAATGTAATAAGGCTTAACGGAGAAGCAATTTCTGTAAGCAACACCAGAATGTTTCCTTCCTGCCTTCCTTACAGGATTAGGCCAGTAATTTCTTCTAACAACCGGTTCTCCAAACTGCTTAGAATGTTAACAACCGGTTCTAGCGAATAGGTGCGAACTGGTAGAATCCCACCCCTGGCTTTCTCCCCTCCCCTCATATATATTTGTTATCAACATAGTCATAACTACTGGTAGCTCTGGCTGAAGTTTATTTTAGTGGGATGGTGGTGGGCTTTTTAAGATGGACATTAGACTGGCATTTGTTGCTGACCTTCCCCACTTGGTTCAGCTTCTCAGTCATTTCAACCAAGATCACTTTTTCTGGTTTTATTCCTCCAGTGAAACCTATCAGTGGTCCTCCCTCTGTGGTTGATCCATCAATACCTGAGTTAGACTTCCATTGTTGGCCACTTTCCCCCTGGCCCAACATCAACATCAAAACTCAACTGCAGTTGACCTCAGATGCTTTTTCAGTGCTCCATGTCAGGCATCTTTCCTGAGAGTTTGGTTGCTTCTTCACCCCGATGACACAAAATGTCCTCTCTCCCATGTAGGGAAAGAAGGCCCATGGATATTGTTTTGCTGGCACAGATACTTAAGAACAATCTCCCTTTTGAAGCCCTCTTCCTGCTGGGTTTTGGGAAATTGTTTTTTAAAAAAACCAGATCTATTTAAGAAGGTATTTAATGTTTGAGTGCAACCATCCTGGTAATTCTATCTTGTGATTTTAATTTTTGACCATCTGATTTGATGGTGGCCATTTCACTGCAAATTATTGATTATAATCCACTCAGATTCGACTGATTGTCAGGCTAAAACCAAATATATAAATAACATAAATAAAACATACGCATCTCTCGACCACCTGGAATTCTTCTTCATCATCATTATCAGTCCTCAAACTGCCTTTTCCAATTCTCCAGCCATTGAAACATGTCAGATTATGATATCAGCACACCAATACTTCACCACCACTTAATCCATAGCTCTCTGGAACTTAATCTTCATTAAGTCTTCTTTTAAAGCCTTTTTCTTCAGTTTTCTTCTAGTATACTGTGCCAGGAGTTGTCAGTTGTACAACCCTATGTTGCTATTGTACTTTCAGCAGCCTTCCAATTAGTAGTTTTTAGGGAGGCATCATGAGCTGAGACACAAAACTATTCCCCCAGGCTCTAAAACATTAAGGATAGCACAAAGGAAAGAGTAGGAAAGAGCTGTAATAACTGTTTCTGAACACTTATGCAGTCAGCAGACTGCTCATTGTCATGTAGTAAAACAAGTGGGTTATGATTATTTACTTGACGAAGGTATTATTTTCCATTTCTGCATCTTTATCCGAGTCAGCTACTCCTTTTGTAAGAAATGACACTGAAAGAGTTTGTGTCCCACAGAAATTTCATTCTCCCCATTCATATAGAAGAGAAGTATGCCGCAATACATATTCTGGAGTTCTGGGCCCAACTAGGCAACTTGGATGCCAGGCATCCCTCCCAGGGCAGACCCGACAATACATCTCCTGTGACATTACACTTCTGTGCAGCTTGAAGAGGAGCCTATCTATAATAATTATAGTTATGACTGGGACCTTTTCATTCCTTCCTTGTCCTTCCCTGCTTTCACCCTTTGTCATTTGACATGAAAACAAAACCTTGAGTTCTCAGCGACTTTTGTTGTAAGGTTACAATAATAGAATCTTGCAAATCTGAGAGCACTCCTTCCCTCCCTTGCCTTTATTTTCTAGAGAACGAGGAAGAGTTCCTTCTATTTATTTATTTATTTATTTATTTATTTATTTATTTATTAATTATTTAGACTTGTATGCCCCCCCATCTCCGAAGACTCGGGGCGGCCCACAACTAAAACCAACCACAACGATAAATTATTTAAAAAATATTAAACAGTCACAAGTCCAATTATACTAAAAAAACCCAGCGTGCATTATAAAATTTAAAGCCCCCCCCCAGGAGGTCAGCACAGCCCGGCCTGTTCTGAGGTGCTTTTTCCACCACCATTCCTTCTGTGGGCTAAGATACCTTTTATCTGATCATTATCTAGGCTGCAGTTCCTCCTTCTTCATTCTCCCTCAAGGTTATTCTCACAACTCATTATATGCTAAGAAAAATACATCCCTATGATAGGGATGTCAAACTCGCGGCCTGCAGGCCAGATGCATCATGCGCTGGCCACGCCCGGTTTAGCAAAGGGGGGGAAATCCCAATATGTCACGTGACGCCACCGTGATGATGTGAGTTTGAGAACCCCTGGTCTATGAAGTCACCAGGAGGTGAGTCAGACTCAAAGGAGATGTCTTCTTCTGCTTCTTTTCTGTGCTGCTTCTGTTTTCTCCCATTCTAATTTTCCCTTTAACTAACTGTCCACCCAGTCATGCTTTTACTGGATTCTTTCTTCACTTAAGTTCCACAGTACGTGAAGTTGCCTTGGTGGTGCAGGCTGTTAAATGCCTAGCACTTAATTCCAGCTGCCTGCAATTACTGCAGGCTCGAATCCCACCAGGCTCAAGGTTGACTCAGCCTTCTATCCTCTCGGGGTAGGTAAATTGAGGACCCATGATTGTTGGAGGCAATAAGCTGACTTTGTAAAAATGCCGCTTAGTAATAAGCAGGCATATACAATGGAATGAAGGCTATTGCTGAGTGCATTGGGTTGCGCTCCAAAAATTGTAAGCTGCCCTGAGTCTCCGGAGAAGGGCGGCATATAAATATGAATTAAAAAATAAATAAAATAAAAGTTGAATCTTCCTGTGTATCTTATTTGTTCTTTGATTGTCCATCTGCACAATGAAATCTTTCTTTGTGTTATAGTGTTTTAATGTATGTATATATCTCTGAAAATAAGGTAAAATTGTCACAAGAAGTAACAGATGGTGACTTGCATACCCTAACAAGGAATTAACATCTGTAGGTTTCCTGTATTTGGGTCCCATACTCCTTTTATTAGGCTGACCTCAATATCTAAGTAATCACTGAGTTGGTATTATAAAGAATTTCTGATTGAGGTTTCCTGCAGAGTATTAATAAAATCTCCAAACTAGATAAGTAAATCCAAATTGCCCTGCCAAATGATAAAGATACCATCTAAATAGCATTTGGGTAACTTAATTCTTCCACTTTCAAGATTCATTTTTGTTCACAATGACCTATGTAACAAATTGGCCAGCTCCAGAACAAATTTTGCAGCATGCAGCTGCTCCTGATGCTTCTAATAAAATAGATTTTGAAATATTAAAAATATCAACATCTTTTAAATGCTACTTTTAACAAATCAGTTCAGTGGGAGATACTGACTGCCAATCACAGTCATAATATCTAAAGCTTCTGTCTCAGAAATACCACTATTAAGAGAGATCTATCTGGACCTATCTTGAGTCCATTAAAATTTTAAAGATTTTGAAAAAAAACCTTTCACATAAGATGATATTTTTGAAAGGAAAGATTTAAGAAAGAATTAGCATATTTTGTTAGTTTGGAGATAGATCCGTAACCAGAAACAAAAAGTGCTATCAGGGCCAGGAAGGTGTAAGTATTTCAGAGACCATTTTTCCCCATAATGTTCACTCATCCTATCTACTCTGTTGACTTGGTGTGGGTCCCATTTATTAAGCAATGCCATCTAGCAGGAGCCAGGAAGTTGCTGTATTTGTATATTAGAACCACACACCCCTCCTCTTGAAATCCAGATGATGTCATCTTGCCCATGCAGCTTTCCCCTCAGGCCTTAGGTTCAGAGGATCTACGACAATTCTCCACAGTCAACTTACCATGGTCAATTTTCTGCAGCCAACTTGCCGGGGGACAATTCAATGCTGTATTAATTGTTTCATTCAGTTAGTTTTATTACCGGTGGACATGTTTTTGTAGAAATTATTGTAACTCTTGTATTTCTGGATTGACTTCCTTTATTATTGGCCATGGTTCTGTTGAAACTAATCCAACTTTTGTATTTGTTGAATTGTCCTGTGGCGAGTTGGCCATGGCAAGTTGGCCACAGTGGGTTGGCCATGACAGGTTGGCTGTTGCAAGTTGTCCCATTCTAAGGTTAAGATAGAAGGATAGGGTCTTTTATATTAGGAGTGGGGGTGGGGAAGGGCAAATATGGAAAGTTGACTTTGTTCCCTTGCACAGTTGCTATTTTTTTTAAAATTACATTTATATGCCACCCTTCTCCGAAGACTCAGGGCGGCTTACAATTTTTGGGATACAACCCAATGCGCTCAGCAATAGCCTTCATTCCATTGTATATGCCTGCTTATTTCTAAGCGGCATTTTTACAAAGTCAGCTTATTGCCCCCAACAATCTTGGGTCCTCACTTTACCTATCCCGAGAGGATGGAAGGCTGAGTCAACCCTATTTGATGGGTGTTTGGTGCTTTTAATGGTATTTTTGTTTTATCTTTGCAAAAACACCCACAGCAGTGGTGGGATTCAAATTTTTTTACTACTGGTTCTGTGGGCATGGCTCGGTGGGCATGGCAGGGGAAGGATACTATAAAATCTCCAGTCAGAGGTGGTATTTGCCGGTTCTCCGAACTATCCAAAATTTCCACTACCAGTTCTCTAGAACTGGTCAGAACCTGCTGAATACCACCTCTGACCCACAGTAATTGGATTTGGATGGCCAGAAATTAAGATACATACATAAATAAATATTTTTGTGAAATTTAGGCAGTAATGGCAGATATAGTGTTTTGCACTCTGATCCAGGTAAATGTTCCAGGTATTGCTGAGCACACTGGGTTGTATCCCAAAAATTGTAAGCCGCCCTGAGTCTTTGGAGAAGGGTGGCATATAAATCTAATTAAAAAAAAATAAATAAATAAAAATAAATAAAGTCCAATATTCAGACTTCATTTAAAAGAGTGCACATATCCCTTATCACAAAATTTCGACAAGGATAAAAACTGGGGTGTTAGTATTCTTCTACCATTCCTTCTCTCCCAGTATGCAAAATAGCTTAGGGCCTTCCCTGCTCCCATGATTAGCTTCACAACAGACCAGTGATTGTCTAGGCCAAACTATCTGTGCTATTATTAAATTTTTGCAGGTAGAAATTCAGTAGGCCCACAATCAGTTCCTGCAGATAAAGCTGCTAAATTTCTGTCTGGATGCCTCACGGAATAGGTGAAGTCATTTACCAGGATCATAGCAAACCAGCTGTGAGTCAGATTGTTTCAGATTTGGTTATGAGAATTGATCAATTGTGAGCACCAGTGCCCATCTCTCCATTGCAAATATATTCATGAGATGTGTTTCTGTCAAGTCCTAAGATATATGTCTTTCTGGGCAGCTTCTGAAGGGTAATATATTATGCATATCTTTTATATTCCATTTCATTCAGCCATTCATATTCAGAATTCCCATCCATCTTCCCAACTATAGCTTTTGAAATGCTACATTACAATTCCTTTTGTTTAAAAATGTGTTAAAGCTCTAAAGACATTTTTCTATGGAAGCAGTTCCCACGCTTTCATTAGAAGCAAGTAGAAGTGGCCAGTTCAAGCAGAGAACTCCAGGCTTGTGATTTTGAACATACCTATGCTACATCTTTGCACAATCTGTCTCCATATACTCTTGCGTTTCCTCAAGCCATTTCACAAAGAGGGAAGAACTAATGACAATTTACTGAAATGGTGTGGAAAAACATGAACAGAACCATGCAGGTTTCTGCCTCAGCAATGGAATAAGCTGGGAATGTGTGCCAGTCTTTCCTCTCATTTAAATAATTTGGTACAAATTAGTCAAATTACATATCTTAATTACCTCACCCATGCAAGAATGGCAGTGTCACATCTTTCAATGGTTTTGTAAATGGGGACTGCATATATAAACAGACTTTTTAGTGTTAGTCATTTACATTCACTGTAACATGAATTACATCGGTATGCATCAAGCAAAAATCCATTAGGTGTAGCTGTAAGAAGTGATTATGAAATATGTATGGGCTAGGGAACTGCTGAATTTCTGTGAGCATGGTAGTTATGGTAAGTGGAATTTGAGGGACCATTATGTAAATGCATTCAGCAAAATTTCCCAAGAAACATTGGAGAACTGTTCCTCTCCATAACCTTGCCTAATGCAAAATGTGGGTGCAAATCCATTGAAGCATGAGATTCAGCAAACACTTTCTGCTTTCATTGCACAGAATAGCATGATCCTGATTTTCCAGTTGGTTGGATTTTTGAAGCAGGGATGGAAACAAAATAATAACAATGAAAAGAATCACAAAATATAAAAACCCTGCAAATGGAAGTAGAATAACTGTGGCAAAAGAAAGCAAAGATAGTGCCAATAGTAATTTAATTTAATTTAATTATGAGATTTATATGCCGCCCTATCTCCCTAAGGACTCAGGGCGGCTTACAATTCTAAAAAACATAAAATACAAATGTTAAAAATAAATTAAACCCAGAGAAATCTCATAATCATAAAAACTAAAACATTAACTCATTTAAAAACCCTCCCGCCCATCAGTCCGGGTAGTCCAGTTGAAATAGCCACATTTTTAGGCCACGGCAAAGGCTCAGAGGTCCGGGGCCACCCGGAGCTCCAGGGGCAGCTGATTCCAGAGGGCAGGCGCCCCCACAGAGAAGGCCCTATTCCTGGGGGCCGCCAGCCAACACTGTCTAGCTGATGGCACCACCAGAGGCCCTGCCTGTGGGAGCGTACTGGGCGTCGGGAAGTCGTTATCGGCAGCAAGGTTTCCTGCAAGTATCCCGGTCCAATGCCATGAAGGGTTTTAAAGGTCAACACCAACACCTTGAATCTCACTCGGAGGGCAATCGGTAACCAGTGCAGCTTGCGTAGGAGGGGTGTAATATGGGAGTATCGGGACCCTCCCATCACAACTCGCGCCGCTGCATTCTGTACAAGTTGAAGCCTCCGGGTGGTCCTCAAGGGCAGCCTCATGTAGAGAGCATTGCAGTAGTCCAGATGGGAGACGACGAGTGCCTGAGTGACCGTACGTAGGGCATCTCAGTCCAGGAAGGGTCACAACTGGTGCACCAGGCGAACCTGGGCGAATGCCCCCCTGGCCACGGCTCCCACCTGCTCCTCCAAACTGAGCTGTGTATCCAGGAGGACACCCAAGTTGTGAGCCCTATCTTTGGGGGGAACACCTCTCCCCCCATAGTTAGCGATGGAATATCCTGGTGAACCCGAGATGCCGGTACATACAGCCACTCGGTCTTGGTCGGGTTGAGTTGGAGTCTGTTCCTCCCCATCCAGACCTGCACTGCTTCCAGGCACCTGGACATCACTGTACCCAGAGTAATAGTTACCCTGGGTACAATTCCAAAACATCTGGAGCAGAGGTGGTATTCAGCAGGTTCTGACCAGTTCTGGAGAACTGGTAGCAGAAATTCTGAGTAGTTCAGAGAACCAGCAAATCCCACCTCTGACTGGCCCTGCCCCCATTGATTCCCCACCTCCCGAGTCCCAGCTGATTGGCTGGGTCTTTTTTTGTTGCCCTGCACAGGAGAACGGAGCTGGAAAGCAGGTTAGTGGGGTGGGGAGGGAATGGGGATTTTGCAGTATATCCTTCCCCTAAGAGTGGGATGGGAATGGAGATTTTGCAATATCCTTCCCCTGTCATGCCCACCAAGCCACACCACGCCCACCAAGCCACACCCACAGAACCGATAGTAAAAAAATTTGAATCCCACCACTGATCTGGAGCACCACTTGAATACCATTGGCAGTGAGTAATTCACCATCAGTCAATTGCAAAAGGTAGCTTTGTTTGGAATTGTTTACATCCCGCAGTGCAACCTTTAAAACTATCAGAACTTCTCCCTATCCTAGGTCCTTGGATAAAAATGCCAAACACAGTTTAAACATCTGGCTGACTGCACAACCAGCCATAATAATAATGTTTGCCCTGTAAGTAGAGTTGTTGACATTGTTATAATGTTATGCAAATTTCATTGCTGGTACAAACTGAAAACTAACAGAAAAGTGGCCTTGAAGGATTCTTTGCAAACATATTCAAATTGGAATCATTGTTGGATTTGCGGTTGATAAATAGTTTCATTATATCTCTATCCTTTAATACCATTTGTTAGAACAAATCGGAGAGGCAGGCTTGTATGGTGATTCCACATGCTGTATGGAATCCATAATTACAAATCTTCCAGAGTATGAGGACATTAATATGGATGTGCACCCGGTTGGTATTCCCTTCTGTCATGTCATTATTTTTCTATTTCAAAGATAGAGATCGGAGGGAAGCATCAAAGCTGACTTTTGAATGCTTTAGCAGCAGCAGATTTCCAATGCTGTTCTTAAATTCTCACTGGATTTCTCAAAAGCATCAACATTCTTTAATGAGACCAGTAATAATGGAGAACATTTCCTAAAATATATGTCTATGCTATTGCTAATCCCCTTTAATTTTATCAGGTCACCCTTCAGAAGAGAATCAGAATGGTGTATCACAAAAGAAGCAAATCACCATAGTGCATTCAATCACATAAAAAGCAACTACAAAGTAGAACAAGTTGAGCATTTATATACTACTGTAGGAAGTTGGCACTCAACTCTCCTAGAAAAATGAAGTATTCTGGTAGATATTTAAAAGGCAGAATATTTCTTCTAAAAAGAGTAGAACCCCAGAAGCAGAATCTCACCCCCACCTTTGTTAATGGGTGGGCCATTAAGGCCTGAGCCAGAATACTTTACATAAGAAAGGTCTCCAGGTAAAGCTATAGCAATTGCCAAAAGCCCTTTTAAGGGCATAGATCATTCAGCGGGGGTCAACCAAGCTTGGAACTCAGGACAGCCTACCGAGTTGCCCCTCATGGGATTCTGACAACCAATTAGAAACAAGCTTCAATTCAAATCCCAACAAAGGTTATAAAACCCAGATACTCTCAGCACCTCAGCCCCCTTTTTTTTTCTTGATCTCCTTCAAGCATGTGATCATCTTTCTCTGGAGCTCCAGACCATGGGGTCCTGTTCACCATTAAACTTTCCAAGCAGCCTCCATGTTTCCAGTGTCTTTTTCCCCACTTGGAACTGAACCCAGAAGGATATTTCTTTCAACACTACCAAAAAGCTCCATGTCTAAACCCTCATTGTTTATAACCTTCAATTGGACGAAACAGTGCATCATAGGCACCAGGTTCTGAATCAACATGCCTCAAATGGGCTAACTTATAGAATACATCCAAAATTCAGAACCCACGACTCTCTCAGGAATGGAAATTTGGCAAAGTTATTGTCACTGCTGCCACTTTGCCGTGATCACGTGATCAAACCTGTGGTAGCACAGTGGTTAAAATGCAGTATTGCAGGCTAATTCTGCCAACGGCCGGTAGCTCGATCCTGACTGGCTCAAGCTTGACTCAGCCTTCCATCCTTCCGAGATCAGTAAAACAAGGACCCAGATTGTTGAGGAGCAATATGCTGACTCTATAAACTGCTTAAGAGTGTGTTGTAAAGCACTATGAAGCAGTATATACAGTAAGTGCTATGCTATTGCTATCACTATTTCCAATGTTCCCTGCCAGCTTTTTACAAGGAAAGTTAATAGGAAAGCCAACAGGAATTCGGAAACCATTCCCACTGCCTTTTTTTTTTTGCCCACTTGGGATCATTCCATTCCTCTGTTTAGGTAAAGAAATCTCTCTGAAACAATGACCTAATGGGCCATGTTATTTTGTCTGGTTCAAAATAAAAATAAAAATTCAGCAAATTAAATGAAAGCAATGTATCATGAATTTACGTTGCATAATAGAAACCTGAAGTAGGAATGGATTCAAGCTGATTGCTGGTTTGAACTATCATAGAGGACACTCTACGATAGTCTGCAATAGTTTACAGAGGTTTCTGTAATAGAAACATGAGGTTTTGTAACAAAATGATTTAATTCATGTGAAAAAAAATATGAGGAGAAATATGTTATAGCAAATGAAGCATTAAGGCAGTTGTGATGTCGGAAAAAAGTTGTTAGATTCTCTTCTGCCCTACAGGTTTTCTGAAGTAATTTCTACAATGTGTTTCTACTGGAGATATGAAAAGTCTTCTGAATCATAATCTGTTGTGGTTTAAGACAGCATCAACATGCAATAGATATTCAGGGTACTGTGGTGGTAGGTAAATATTGGCAAACATTTACAGTAGGCAGTCTCTGTTATTTACACCTCATATTCAGCATCTCAGTGTCTACAATGGCATAGATGTTATTGTACATATGATCCATAAAGCCTGTTAGTTTACTAGTAATACTCACTAATGTTTACTACTAATACCCACTGCTTAACTGTTACTGCTGAGGTAAACCTAGCCTTTCCTAAAGAATTTGATTTGATTTGATTTATTTGGATTTATATGCCGCCCCATCTCCCAAAGGACTCGGGGCGGCTCACATAACAGTATAACATACAAATATATAAAAGCATTAAACCTGATCCAAATAAACAGTAAAATCCCACACTAAAATATTCAATTAAAAACCCGAATCCCCCTCAATCCAGGCCGGCCTGCAAAAATAGCCAGGTCTTTAGTTCGCGGCAGAAGGAACGCAGATCAGGGGCCAACCGCAGCCCCAGGGGCAGCTGGTTCCACAGGGTGGGCGCTCCCACAGAGAAGGCCCTCCCCCGGGGGGCCGCCAACCGGCATTGTCTGGACGACGGCACCCCAAGGAGGCCCTGCCAGTGGGAGCGCACTGGGCGATTGGAACTCGATGGTGGCAGGAGGTACTCCTGCAAATACCCCGGACCCAAACCATGTAGGGCTTTATAGGTCAGCACCAGCACCTTGAATCTTATACGGAGGGCAACCGGCAACCAATGCAGATCACACAGGAGGGGTGTAATATGGCAATATCGGGACACTCCCATCACAACCCGCACGGCCTCATTTTGCACCAGTTGAAGCCTCCGTATAGTCCGCAAGGGCAGCCCCATATAGAGAGCATTGCAGTAGTCGAGGCGGGAAGCGACGAGCGCATGGGTAACCAACCGTGTGTAGGGCATCTCAGTCCAGATAGGGGCGCAACTGGTGCACCAGGCCAACCTGGGCAAATGCCCCCCTGGCAACGGCTCCCACCTGCTCCTTCATACTAAGCCGTGGATCCAGGAGGACACCCAAGTTGCACGCCCTATCCACGGGGGGTAACACCTCTCCCCCCATGACCAAAGATGGAACTTCTTGGACAACCCGAGATGCCGGTAAGCACAGCCACTCAGTCTTGGCCGGGTTGAGCTGAAGCCTCCAGATGTATGAAAGATACAGGTTCCGGACTTCAAGCCAAGATTGCCTACAAGTATTATAACTTTATTTTGGATAAATAATAAATTAACTTCCTATTACTATTTTTCATTGTACTGATGTTTTGAACTGTGTTCACCACCCAGAGTTACCCAAGTAAAATGAATTAAATAAATGATCACCAATGAGGGTGGTAGCCTTGACAAATTTGGAAGACTTGAACTTAGGGAACTCTTGACTAGATTTGTTCAGCAACCAAATATAAGATAATGATGAGTGAATAGTGGGCAGGAAACCGCTTCGTGAAAAATGATGAGGCATTAAGAATTAATATATCTTTCACAAACAAGATCAGAAATTGTTGCTGAAAAATAAAGGGGGCATTGTTCGCACCTAGGCTTCCTAAAATCATGAAGCAGACTCCTCGTCCTGATAAAACCCCTTTTATTTAGGTTAAAGGGAATTCCTCTCTAGCAAAGTCCCAGTAAACAGTCTTTCATGAGATTTCACAACTACAGACCTTTATCAGGCTTGGAGAGTTGCCAGGCCAGTGTCTTCCAAACACCACACTGTAGCAGCAATTACTTGGCAAGAAGTCAGGAACAGATCTTCATCCTAATGAATTGAACTAATTGTCTCCTGCAAACACCACTCCCCTTTCACCATCCACCTGAGCCTTTACTCCCAAGTCGACCCTTGTTCCTTAACTATTCCCTTCTCCTGGCAGCTCTGTGCATGCGCACTGGGAACAGGCTCCAGCTGTTCTTCTGCCCTACTGATCTCCAACTCCGAAGGCAGCTGATAACTGTGAGACGGCACTGGCCCCATGTCTGCCTCCTGACACGGAGCACTTGTCAGAGCCTTCCCCACACTTCAGGACTGGCCCATATTCCTCCCCCACCTCCTCTCTGTCCGAGTCTGCCACCAGCTCTGCTGGTGGGCCACAACAGGCATAATACATTGAGTAATTCCCACTGAAATGTCATGGCTGATAAATGAAGATGGCCAAATCAATTCTACTGAAGTGGGGAGAACTGGCACTCTCAGGTTGACTTAGTCCAAATAGGAAAAACCTTCCCTACTGCTTTGACATAAATGTGAAATAGAATCCCAGAGCTGGTATAGTTCTTCTCCCTTGGTAGTCTTGTTTCAGAAACAGGTGTCTGCCTTCATCTCTATTTAGGCAACATGTAGTTAGTGATAAATCCACAGGACATTGATGGAGTATTCTTTCAGATGCTCTGAAATATGAGTCTCTCTCCTTCCATGTCTACTAAAATTCATCAGCCATCAGAGACCAGCCAGCAGCAGTCTTCAAGTTGCAACCTAAAATTAATGGGGCATCAGAGACTCGGTTTTGGTTTATTACTGAAATGTAAGAACATCCACCAACTAAAACAAGCACCTTGTTTTATTATTTGAACATTTAAAACCTGCTGGTCCCCCTTAAGTTTCTAAGTGTCAATATTTGACAATGCTATTGTTTCACTGCTGTTCTCTTGAATTTGACTGGCATTCAGTTCTGAAAGTTTTCTTGGCATAATTTCATCATTTTCTCTTCTCTTCTAATTATTTGTTTTGAAACTTATAAGCAAGCTTCTAAAGTTTTATAAGAAAGAAATACTGCAATATTTATCGTCATAGGTATCTGTTGCCAAGGTTGTATTGAGTGACACTACTGATGCAGTAACACAGTAACCCAATGTCTCCCCTTACATATTTATGTCTGACATCTGAATAACTCCATTTTTGTGTCACAATGCATGTTAGTACTTGCCCTCTCCACTGCTCCCTTGTAGGTGCCCATGTTTGCCCCAGTAGAGAAAGAAAGGGGTTCTAAAAGCAAAGTTTTTCAAAAGTTGTTTAATGATGGGAGATTCAATAAGTTCGACTCCACTAGTGAGAAGCAATTTGGGAATTCTGCCATGTAATCTACTGAAAAACCTATGAGAAAATCTATTGTGTGGACTGTATTCATTCAGGGAAAATCAGTCATGTAAAAACAAAGTAGTGGGGGGGGGGAAGGAAAATGCACAAAACAAAGGGCTTTCCAAATCTGTCCAGGCACCTTGTGACTCAAAATAAACCCAGCCTATATCTCAATATATGGTAGTCCACCAGATAGCCCTGGGCAAGCCCACAGGAATTTGTCAAATACCAGCATCTTATATTGATCACGTGGTTTTTACAATTAGTTGAATCTCTTTAACAGCCTCTTCAGAAGAAAAAAATGACAATGTAGCTTGAAAAAAAATCATTTTATTTTCTTTAAAAATACAGTACACAGCAGTGTGTTTTCTTTCCCACCCTGTTACTGCTGGTTCACAAAGATAACATGATAAATTTAACCCCGATACTAGGCTGTTATAAATCCTGAGAGTGACTCAGTTACATGCTGATTTACATAAGACAATATGCTGAAAAAGAATAATCTTTCTTTTAACATAAAAGAGTCTCTTCCTGAACTTAAGAATCAGATATAAAATTTGCAGAATTAATGTGCTGCAACGACCAACCAAGGATTTCTTTGAAATCCTCATGGTGAATAATTTTAAGTAAAGTGGATTCTAAATTGCTATACTATACCAAGAAGTGAAAACATACTAACTATAATGAGCACATGGGATATGGTGTGATTTACCAAACATATTTGATATTTTGTGTTTCTCAAACATGGCAACTTTAAGATGGACTTCAACTCCCAGAATGCTGGCTGGGGAATTCTGGAAGTTGCAATTCACATATTGTAAAGTTGCAGAGTTTGAGAAATGCTGCTTTAGTGGGTGCTGATGGTTGTTAACTCCCCCAGCACCTTCATAGTTAAAGGACTTGGTTTTTCATTTGTATAAGTACTTTGTAAATGTGTTTGTTTCATTTAAATTACCCAGTTTTACAGAATCTTTGGGAAAACATCCATGTCAGCTGCATAAGCTTACTTGGTATCACACATCTAGAAGTGTGGCATTTTTAATATCCCTAAAAGAATTTAAACCACCTCAGTTGTGTTGTTTGCATTTCCTGATGGCAGTATGTGGCAAAGGTGTATTTTGAGCCAAGTGACATGATCAGCAAAATCATGGCTCTAAACATCCAGCAGAGAGCCAGGCTTCCTTCATTTCAAACTGCAGGCAGGAAATCACTTAAATGAGTGAGAAATAAAGGAATTGTAGCTATGTTGGTTGGCTAGGTGGAAAAATTCATTCTTAATACAGTTATTACCAAGTTTATAGAAAAAATATTTTTAAGTCAAGGGAGAGATAGATTTTAATTTAGATTGCAGAGAGGTTTTAATTTACAAAAAAAATGTAAATAATATTTGTACCTATCTATATTCTGTGGTATCAGTATCAGGAAAAGGCTGCCCTAATGATTCTTCTAACACTGTAGGCCTTTTTTTAAAAAAATTGCTCATGGTATCTGGTTGTATCATGTAACTGGTTGTGTTCTATTGAAGAAAATGAAATGGGAATAATTGTAGCTTATCACAGATTGCTATATTCATCTTTTTAAAAATTGGCAATTGTACTACACAGAATTCATCTTTTTGTCTAGCGTAAAGCACTCTCTTTAAGGGAAAAACGTGAGTAGCTTTGTATCAAACACACTGTAACCTTTTGTGACTTTTTACTAACATCGTTTGTACTTTCATGGTACGGTTAGCATTTCAATGATCATCACAAAGCAGGATTGTCTCTCTGTTGGGTTTGGTTCTGTGCATGTTTAAAATAATTAATAGCATTTTAAGTACTATTGTTTTAAGTGAAAGGAAATCAGGTGTGTGTCTAGCTTTTTAGTGAAGTGGATTATTTGAAAATATTTCATTTATACTGGAACTCATCCAAAAGTCTAAATCTGAAAATGTAAATTATATGCATTCTGCTGTGCATTCCCTCCCACCCATTTTCGATTGCCATGGTGAGTTAGGTATTAATATTTGATTTTTAATAAGACTGGCGGCAAGTGTGTTGCATTTTATAATCACTGGGTCATTAAAAAATGAAAGAACATATATGCAGGTATGCATTAGCCTTATTTCTCTCTCTCTTAATTCTCTTGTCTGATGCTTTCCTGGCATATCCAAAAAGATTACCTGAGATACAGAATAAATATTTGGAAGGATGGTAATACTTTGGTTCAACTTCATACCATTTCGAAGACCATTTTTCAACAAAATCTTTCAAGGACTTCGTCACCTACAGAACCCAAATTAAAAGAAATTATAAACATTAAACCTCCTGGCTTTCAAGCTGTAGAACAGCCCAGCGTTGTTTTTCCTACTGTGTAAAACATCATGTGGAAACTTTATCTGGGAGCCTATCTGGGAGCTTATATCTCATTTTCAAGAAAGGCAACAAGAATTGTTGGCCATTATATAGACTGAAGCTAGATTAGGCTAGAGAATATTCCATGTATTAGTAGAAGAGGTGACTTAGGGATAAGATCTTTCCATGACGAAAATCAATTTTCATTCATGTCAATAAAGGAGGGAACCAAATGTTCCACAGGACACCTGTTTGCAACTATTATACTAAAAGCGATGACTGCACCATGACGAGGTTTAAGGTGGATCACAGCAATGGAACATTTTAAAGTGGGGATGGGGGTTAGGAAGTGGAAGAAAAGAAAGGGAAGCCAATGTATCAAAAGACAGTGTTCAAATGTTGAGAATTTACACTACTAAAATGCAAACTGCTCCTCCAAAATCACACATTATTTGAGGCCAAAGGGATGAGATCAATGTACATGATCTGTGGCTTATTCTTGTCCCTAAATCTAATTGTACCTACTGTAGAGTAGAGATTATAGTGATATCCTGCTTAATGCAAACGAAGAAATATTGCACAATTCTATTTCATCTGCTGGTGAAAGAGGAAGCCTTGGATAGCAATGCCTCCCCAATGGAGAGTGGTATCAATTTGAAATAAAAGCATATAAGATTTCTGCCCCCACTGGGAACAAAGAATATTCTAATTATTCCTCCCAATATGTAAAGGACAGACTCAAAGGCTTTGAAACTACTTTTACAAGTGTTTTCTAAGTCCCCGTAACCTTTAGCTACTATCCATAAAAAGCAATAATGGTATGTTATGAATGAGTTGGATATGATTATGCTGGCAAAAGGTTTGGAGTTATAAACCTTCAGTTCGTTAGTAAAAGAATAATCTATCCCAATGTCTACATGTTCTCATTTCTAATCCTAACAACAGGGTACATTGAAGACATTTGAAGAACTACAAAATCAACTATTCAACCACATGAAGTCAGGAAAATATTGAAATAAATAATTTGTTTTAAAATAACAATAGAATACTTATCGGAGTATAAATGGCATTTTTTTTCTTCAAAAACAGAAGCACCAGTCTTAAGAAATGTGGTATGAGAAATATATAATAGGAAGTGCCAGTGGCATCTGAGTTCTGGATAAGATTCTTTTAGAAAAGTGTACACTGAAAATCGGTTTAAATGGGAGTTAAGTGTCATGCTGAGTTTTAAAGACCAGATCTCCTTGGAATACAGTCTAATACTTACATGACCAAGTTAGGAAATAAATATGCCGGAACAGGGGAAATGGTATGTTTATATGACATGCTGAGGTTCACTCTTTCCCACCCAGTCTGTCTCTAAATGGTACAATGCTTTTGATTAGAGTTGGAAAATATTCTTAACTCAGGCATATTCTTCCTAGGTTGCTGTAAATTTTAATGCTGTTAGATCAGATTCTAAGACCAAATCAGTTTTTCTTTAATATTGAAATTGTTTCAGTCATTACGAGTGAACTGTGAAGAGAGATGATGTCCAGTGTAGCGAATAGACATCCTTTTCTCCATCATGTGACTTCTGCAAAGGCTGTGAGGTGGTTCTACAGAGGTGGAAAGAACAAAGAATGAAAGTCATTCATCTGTAAAGATGAGGTGCATTTTCCCACTGTAGATCCCATAGTTTAGTAGCACTTCAGAAATTCAACCCTACATATATCTCAAGAAAATTAAAATGCTTTACAAAACATTCCACATACATTAAAAGGAGAATAATATCCCTGTTTATGATTACTTTTCCATAATACTCAATTAAGTCACCACTCTTAAATGATCGAGTTCTTCATACATTTAAACTGAAGCCAATTATATCATTTTATAATAAGTAACTACAATATAATTTTCAAGAACAAACATGGCAAAATCTGGCAAATCAAATTGTCAATACTATTTTAATTCTGCATTTCTCGGATTTTTTAAAAAGTTTCATAACTCTTGAAAGTGGTATAACATGAAACAAGAAAAACTTAAATGAAAATTGTATTTACTATTCAGCAGAATGCAAAAATGTCCTCTTTCATTAACATTTCTTCTTTATTCAAGCTAGTTCCACTGTTTCATTGAGCAGGATCCATCTATATATTTCTTGCGTAAACATATTCATAAGAAAATACATGCATGTACCCAAAGCATTTTAAAGAGCTTGCTCTTTAAAAATATAGGAAGGTAATAGGTCACTCTTTATAAGGGCCAAGTATAACCTTAAATTGGCCTAAGACGTAATATGTAAGGCAACTAACTTCCATAATTAGTTAAAATACTGAACAGGGATGAACAGGGGATTTGATCTATGAAAACACGATTCATTGAAATTAATGTATATTTTTATGAATTTCCTTATTAGTATATATGTTAGAGGCCACTGATAATAGCTTCAAGTCTTTTGCTATGGATTTTAATCTAGATCAACTCTCCTGTTCACTTAGAATTCAGTCCTTAAAGCAAAAATGAACATTTTTTATCTCCTACATCAAAATATACGGGAATATCCTCTGGAAATTGGTTAATCAGAACTTTTCACCCCCAAAGGGCCTTGATCTAGATTGGAAATTCATGGAAATACCCATGGAAGTCAGAGATAAAGCCCTGATTAACCAACCTCAAGTGGAGAATCTTAGTTCATTTGCTGTTTATTTTGGTGTAAAGAAAAAAAAATCTGCCAGTTATGTTTCTGATGTTGTGGTAAGCAATCTTGGGATTTTCAAAAGTTTTCATTGTAATTCCATAGCAGCAAAGCCACTCATGCTCTAAAGAATGCTGTAGAAACATTTTATTTGGTTGTTTGTAGCTGAACAGCAGCAGGAAAAAACTACTCTAGAAACTACTCATAGTATGATATGGAATTGGGGTGGGAGCATTTAACTGGAGTTGACAGTGACCATAAAACTACCTGAACAATAGATCAAATTGGACTGAGGGTAGGAGGATTAGGTGTGAATGATTAGGCCTGGGGAGGAGGCTCAGGGGATAATTAGCTTAATGGACCATTCACATTTTATTCTGTCCCTCCTTTGGCATCCTTTCTTGAATGATTCTATTCCATCATTTCTTTGCTATTAGTGTAACTCTTGTCCCGCTATGAGTTGTCCTGTGGCGAGTTGTCTCCCAGTGAGTTGGCCATAGCAAATTGACTGTGGTGAGTTGTCCATGGTGGGTTGGCCACAGTGAATTGCCAGGACCCATGTAATGAAGTCACTAAAGTTGGGGGGGATGAGATTTTCAGGCTGAATTTTCCATTTTCAGAAAGCCAGAGATTGGAAGACACACTTATTTTTAAAGGCATCTTTTACATCTGAAGTCAGCTTGTCCCGTGTTTTTAACGAGTGAAACATTACGCCTGCATCTTTTCTTCCTGGTAGTAAATTCCATGGTAGGTTTTTTGTGCAGCGGCCACTGGATTACGTCTTCTGAAACACGAGGCTCTACTTTTGCATCAAATAAATGCCTTTAAAAAAGGGGGTAGAAGAAATGCTACACAAAGCACCCAAAGGGACACCGCAGCACATCTGTTCACTGGAGCAAACTCTTTCTCCTTAAAGCTCCCAAAAACTCAGTGTAGCTCCTTCAAGAGCCTTTCCCAGGTCACATATGTATATGTGTGCACGCAGAGCTATTCTGCTTCACAAGAAAGTGGTGGATGCAGACAACCTGGGAAAATCCTTGAAGCAGCTGTTTCTCTACTGAATGTTTGAACAAAAGTGCTTTTTATTTTGGTAACAGTGTGTTTCATGAAGCACCCAGTTCTGTCCAAATGCTTTGCACAGAACTACTGGGAGATTCAAGGATTCTTAATTTTAGGTCAGCCATTCCTCATTCCAGAACCGTAACGGGGGAACTCCAGATGTACTACAAAGCCAATGACAAATGTGGGAAGGAATTAGAGAACTGTAAAAGGTGTCCCTATCTAGGGCCCAAGGTAGAGCTTGTTGGACTCCTCTGAGAATAAAACCTTCAACAATGCTTTTTGATCTAGCACTCAGTCAGAGCAGACACACTGAAACCCATGCAAAATAAAAATGAAACAAATCCAAGTTACATTATCAAATTCCTCAGTGAATGTTTGTTGGCACAAGCATTCACCATTAATTCACAGCAATGTTGTGTTTGGTTTTGTGAACAGCAATTCACAAGTTTATATTTTTGTAACATCAGAGGCAGTTACTAGTGAGAGCAACAGGGGGAAAAAAATGCATAGCATGGCAATAGTTATTTCCAACCAATATATCACTGGAGGAGAGCAAACTGGAAGAGCTCAAACTACAAAACATCACCATTAAAATAACAACTATATTAAAACTGAACCTTAAGTGCTGGATTACATTTTTAAAAATAGGGACCACATTTACGGTACTTAGCAATATGCCAAATAATGATTCTTACTATTTTAAATAGCATTCCACTCATGTAAAGTACATTTTAACAATATACTGCACGTAATCTATAATATAAATCTTCAGTAAGGCACAACTCACTAATCATTTTGAGTATGGACAAGAATGCCAGGACACAAGATATAATTTCCTTGTATTGCTAAGCGTGTTCCAGTCTGTGCATTTCGTTAAAAGACAGTATTAAACTGCATTTGTTCGTACGTATCCTCTCAGGTTTTAAAATATTTTTCTCCCGACTTTGCAGGAGATAAATAGGAGCATGGAATAAAAATGCAGCTTCACAAACTTCTGCTTCTCAGAGAAAACTCTGCCTGCACTGAAGGTTCAGATATGTCCCTTGCAAGACAGCATTTAAACACACCGGTGTGCTTGTTTGCACACATAACTTTATTGCCTTATATGAAGATGTTCAAACTGGTCCATTCCTGTTACCCAGGAGAATAGGAGAAGAGCTGGGCTTTAAAAGAGTGTTCTTGCAAAGGTTCTTCCTCACCTCCATTAGCACCTGGGTTCTGCAATATGTACAATAATTGCATCGCTTGAATCAATGTTTGGACAGCTTTCATTTTTCTTCATCTTACCAGCAGGTAACATAAAAGGAAGATGGTTTTGTTTTTAGTGTTAACTTAAATAAAAAAGGATATATGTATAGACTATTTCCTGAGGGTCTGTACTGAAGGAGGACAGAAATTATGTGACAAGAGTAGTGGTTCAAGAGCTATGTATAAGCGACACAGTGATCCTATACTCGCCTTGTAAAACATTTAGGTGATCCTGGAAATGCTGTGATGGTTATAAATGCAAGGACTGGTCATAAACCATTTTTTTTCAGTACTGCTGTAAACTGCAAATGGTCATAAGTCAAAGACTACTAGTGTAGTAGTGTTGTGCAATGTAGTGTAATGCAGTGTAGTGTAATATAGTAGAGTATAGAATGCTGACAATAGAGAGTAACTCTAGAGCAGGGGTGTCAAACTCGATTTCACTGAGGGACGCATCAGAGCGGCCAGGGTGGGAGAGGCTAGCTTGATGTCACTCTTGTTGGGGGCGCCTGTGGCGGCCCAAGTGCTCTGCCAGCGAAAACGGAGCAGCCCTCCCGAGCTCCGTTTTCTCTGGCAGAGGCACCGTGGGCATGTCCTTCACTGTTTCTAGGGCCAAATCTAAGCAGCCTGCGGGCCGGATCTGGTCTGCGGGCCTTGAGTTTGACACCCCTGCACTAGAGGGATCCTCATAACTTATTTATCTAATCCAGTGGTTCATGTGACATGCTCACCAAGCATACTGTATTGACTGAATTTGCCTGGGATGAAGTGATCTAGTGCTCATAGAATGCCTCCATAGCAATGGCACTTAGACTTATATACCGCTTCCAGTGCTTTACAGCACTCTCTGAGCAGTTTACAGAGCCAGCATATTACCCCCAACAAACTGGGTCCTCATTTTACCAACCCAACCTTGAGCGCTGTCAGAATCGACCTCCAGGCTGTAGGCAGTTAGCCTGCAATGCTGCATCCTAACCATGGTGCCACCATGGCATTCTCTTATAACTATCCTCTATAAGAGGATACTATGAGCCAATCATATTTTTCTCTGTATGACAACAAGCTACACGGCTATTAAATTGTGTTCCTCACAGGCACATGGAACATGCAGTCATTGGGAGCTGGATTAGAATACAGTCCTTCCTGTATGCTTTGACTGAACATGTTTATGTTTAATAATTAAGATCTAACTATTTGTCTCCCAAGTATTTTCTTTCCATTTTCCACACACACATACACACATATATAGTTTTATCTGATTTTAGCTCCAACAAGCATGGGCATCTGCAGTAGGGTCAAATACACATAAGTAGAAACATGCATCTTATTTAGGCTGAAGAGGGTAAGTTGGTATTTATCTTTTCCATACTAAAAAGTTAGGATCTGTTCATATTGCTAGCTGGGCAGTTACAGCCTTGACATAAACTACATTACCCAGGATGTAAAATGGATTTATAAACATTAGAAATAGAATATAGATATAATATTCCGCTGCTCCCATACTCCTCTGCCAGTTTACAGGTTTCTCCCTGCTTGGCTTTGACATTTGGAATCAAAACAGTGCTGTGGTTGAGATGTAAAATTAGGATTAAAAAAAAACCCCAACTGTCTATCTCTCAGCCTAGCCTACATTAAGGGTTGCTGTAGAAAAACTTTGGGGGAGAAAGTTACATATAACACGTACCACTTTTTGAGATCCTAGGAGGAACATGAGGCAGCAACCTAAGAAGTTATAATAAAAATACTAGCAACAACAGAGTTGTACTGACTTGGATTCTGGATAAAGTGTCTGATGTAATGATACCTAAGTAGAGAAGGCAGACTATATGAATTGTTTCCTCTTATTCATGCATTTCTAAAATTGAACATTTAGCTGCCCCACAATGTTAATTTGGGCAAATAAAAGCTTTTATTTTGACATCTAACAGGAAGGTAACAGAACGGATTACACAAAAGATACACCCATCAACCAGATGCTCGCTTGAACAAATGAGATGGGAAAACAGGTTGATTTTTGAGATGGAACTGAATAGAATAAAGACTTCTATAACGTTTCAGCCTCTGCTGTAACTGCCATGGTTTTCAATCAAACCAAATTGAGGGGGTTACCCTGAGGAGAAAAGAAAACCAAGAAACAAAATATCTAACATCTCAGCCCTATACCATTTATTTATCTATTCCCCACCTTATGAGCCTTGGTGGCTCAGGCTGTTAAATGCCTGCTCTTAAGATCCAGCTGTCTACAATTACTGTAGGCTCGAATCCCACCAGGCTCAAGGTTGACTCAGCCTTCCATCCTCTCGGGGTAGGTAAATTGAGGACCCAAGATTGTTGGGGGCAATAAGCTGACTTTGTAAAAATGCCACTCAGTAATAAGCAGGCATATACAATGGAATGAAGGCTATTGCTGAGTACACTGGGTTGTATCCCCAAAAATTGTAAGCCGCTCTGAGTCTTCGGAGAAGGGCGGCATATAAATGTAATTAAAATAAAAATAAATAAATTTATTATTCAGTTAGTTAGATTGATAGTGAACATACCTAATATCTTTCTTCCTCTTATTTTCCCCGCTGCAACAACCTTCTGAGGTGGGTTGGGCAGATAGAGAGTGATTGGTCCAAAGTCACCCAACCAATCTGTCATTCTTAAGGTGGGATTAGAACATAAACCCTCCTGGTTTCTAGCCTGGTGCCTTAACCACTAGACCAATCAAGCTCAATTTACACACAAGCAATCTGACGCATACATGCAAAACATCCGCATCCACTGTATAACAAGCACTCAAGTCTGTCAAACTGCCAGGGCTTATTTGGGGTAAAGAAAAAGTGTATATTTGTGTTCAAAGAAGTCATTAATTTTATGCAAACAGCCTCCTGCAAACATTGCTCAAACAGAAGTCTTCTCCTAAATGTCATTTGAACAATTAGGTGCATATAAAAAGTGCATTTGTATATGTCAGGGATGTCAAACTCGATTTCACTGAAGGCCTTATCAGGGTTGCGTTTGACTGGCTGAGGTGGGTGTGGGCAGCTTGACATCACTCGTGTCAGGGGCGCCTGTGGTGGCCCAAGCACTCTGCCAGCGAAAATGAGATCCCACGGTCTGTTTTTGGCTGCGATAGCCTCCTGAAATCCTCTTCCAGCGAAAATGGAGTTTGGGAGGGCCGCACACAGCCCTCCTGAGCTCTGTTTTCGCTGGCAGAGGCACCGTGAGCTGGTCCTTCACTGTTTTCAGGGCGGCCTGCAGGCCAGATCTAAGCATCCCACAGGCTGGATGCAGCCCGCGGCCTGTGTATATTTTAGTCTTTTTTATACAGCCACAAAACCATCACTGGACAACTCATGTATCCTCTGAACTGAGATGTTTGGACACAATAAAGAATTTTAATTTAACTTATTAAATTAATTAACTGAAGAGAATGTTTAAGTCCCCTCTTCATAATAATGTGAGAGGAAGAAGGCTGCCTTTTGTGATAAAGTGTGATTTAACAGCACAATATAAAATTACCCTTTTTTATACTTTATACCTTTTTTCTTCATGGCCTCCTGCAATCCTTGAGAAGATACAAAAGAGTTCTCTTCAGTCAACCATAATTTATGAGGTGGACTTGGAAGATTTGCTTCTCTTACAAAAATTAAGCAAGGCAACCATTCTACCTCATATTCACCACAAAGGTTATCCATTCACAAGAGGCCTTACCTTTACTACAGAATGTTCTACCCGAGGGATGCTGATCATAGACATTTGTCCCAGATTGTCCATGTGCGACTGTTCATGTTCTGGTTGCCTACCTCTAAAATTATTAACCACACATACCACCTAGAAAAAGAAGAAAGTTCTTAGATACCATGAAGCCATTATGACACTGGAGTCTTGCTGGAAATACCATTACAATTAAAACTGTACAATTTCCAAAATATATCCACCCCCCCTCCCCAAAACTTGTAATTTAATGCACTGTGAATTCATGTAATTATAAATCCAGTACAGGTAGTCCTCGACTTACAACTTGGTGACAACAGCACTGAAAAAATTATTTATGACCATTTCTCACACTTATGACCATTGCAGCATCCCCATGGTCACCTGGATGCTTGGCAACTGACTCACATTTATGACAATTGCAGTGTCCCAGGGTCATGTGATCCCCTTTTGCGATCTTCTGACAAAGCAATGTCAATGGGGAAGCCAGATTCACTTAACAACCGTGTTACTAATTTAACAAATGCAGTGGTTCACTTAACAGATGTGAAAGAAAAAGCATAAAAGGGGAAAAACTCACTTAACAAATTTTTCACTTAGCAACGTATATTTTAGGCTCCATTGTGGTTGCAAATTGAGGACTACCTGTATAGTGGGAGGAGAATCTGCCACGTTATTCCTGGGGCTTAAAACAATATTTTCAAACATTTAGGCAATATTTCCAAACTATAATATAATTGCAGAGGGTGCAGCTTGATAGAATGGGACCTTAAAAATGGAACATCTTTAAATTAAAACAGAAACATGTCAGTGTAAGGGCAGATACTTGATGAGGCTGGAATCCTGGATTCTCAGGCCTGAGAAAGTCATTCTCAAGGGACGGATAATCTTGGAAAAGCAATGCAGTAACTATAGACTCAAAAATGCAGGAGGAAGGAGCCATTCCCACATGGAAATGATAATGACAGTGATAAGAAGAACTCTTTAAAAATTACTCTCTTAATAGAATCGTCTAACAATAAAAAGCTCATAGATGGAATAACACATTGCAATATGATGACTTTAGCCAGGGAGGATAACAAACACTTGTATTTACCGAAATACAGCATATGATTTTATATATTTCTTTAATCAGGCAGAGTTATAAATGCTTGTCATTCATGAGAACAGCCTGTATCCTGACAGATTAATGAAATGATGGATTCTACAAACAGTCAGACATATAACAGGTAGAAAAATGAGTAGCTTATACATACCAAAAACACTGCTATTGAAATACCGACTAGAAATCCTGCTATCACATCTGACCAGTGATTTCGATATTCTGCTACTCTGTTGATACCAGTAAGAAATGCCATACACATTATGCTCAAGCAAAGAACTGGTTTTGCCAGCCTGGTTCCTCTGGCCTTTATTGTGTGGGTGATGTACATCTAGGAACAAACAATAATAATTAAAAAAAGGTAACAAAAATAAATGCAATGCAATATCCATCGCTTTTCATCCAGTTATTGAGGATTTTGAATACCTGTCCCACTTTTGAAGAGTAATGATTTTTTTTAAAAATCATATAAATTAACGTTTATGCCAGGAATCCAAAGAAGTTATTGGTTTATTTACTGGATTTCTATCCTGCTTTTGTACTGAAATACATTGCAACCCTGAAAATTACATCATTTTGCCCCCTCATCCCCTGGTGAGACTGGTGATAAATATTAATACAGAAACAGTCACTATCCATGATCGAGTGAGAACCAACATGGGTAGTCCTCAGCTTACAACCACAATTGAGCCCAAAATTTCTGTTGATCAGCGAAAAAGTTGTTAAGTGAGTTTTGCCCCATTTTGATGACCTTTCTTGCCACCGTTGTTAAATGAATCACTGTAGTTGTTATTAACCTAGTTGTTAAGTGAATCTGGCTGATTTTGTTGACTTGGGTTTGTCAGAATGTTACAGAAGATAAATCCATGCTGGTTGCCAAGCATCCGAATTTTGATATTGTGACTACAGGGATGTGGCAACAGTCGTAAGTGTGAAAAACAGCCCTGAATCACCTTTTTCAGTCCTGTTTTCTACACTTTGAACTAAACGATTGGTTATAAGTCAAGGACGACCTGTATGGTTATCATATTTCTCATTTGTGTTAAGATTCCTCCCTCTTCCCACAATGCATTTAGTGGCACAGTTCTCAGTGCATAGAGATTAAGAGTTATGGCTGTTTGGGCTCCTTTATGTACATAACAGGGGCATGGTGGCTCAGTGGCTAAGACATTGATCAGAAAGGTTGCCAGTTTGAATCCCTAGCGCCGCGTAACGGAGTGAGCTCCCGTTACTTGCCCCAGCTTCTGCCAACCTAGCATTTCGAAAGCATGTAAAAATGCAAGTAGAAAAATAGGGACCACTTTGGTGGGAAGGTAACAGCGTTCTGTGCGCCTTCGGCATTTAGTCATGCCAACCACATGACCACAGAGACGTCTTCAGACAGCGCTGGCTCTTTGGCTTTGTAACACGAGATGAGCACCGCCCCCTGGAGCCAGAAATGACTAGCATGTATGTGCGAGGGCAACCTTTACCCTTACCTATGTACATAACACCACACAAACAGAATTTTCTTGAATAATTTGATTGCATAATTAAAAAGAAATTCTGAAAATAAGAAGAAGAAAAACGAATCCTACTTTTATATTGAATACATTGAGGCACGTTTAGTAATATTGGAGAAGAAAGGCACTTTTTTAACTTGCATTTTCGTCTACATTGTGAAGCGCAATTAACAATAGGCAACTATGTTGTGTGCAGAGAAGTGCGATTGAAATTGTTCAGTTAATTAAAAATATTTATGCTGGCTAAATATCTTGCAAGACATAGTCTAGCTAGCAATCTTGTGAAGAGTTTATGGCCATCATCCAACACTGCTGCACTTTAAAGTAAAATGAAGAGATTGAGTGCTTAGAATTCCATTAAATTAGAAATTACTTTTTTCTTTATTGTTTGGCAAAATGTGTTCACTGTAGGCAAGAATTTTATATATATATAAAAGCGAAATACCATTCACGCATCATCACAAAATCTCCAGAACCGTAAAGCCTACAAGTTTGAAATTTGGCACGTATGTTCCTCTTGGCTTCTAGGTGCTCATTAAGAAAGGATTTTTCAAAATGACCATCAGAGCATTAGTATTTCGTATAATTATTATTAACACGCTCTGATGCTAAGGAGTTCTACTCCCCCTCCCCACCTGAAAAAAATCTGTTCCAAATGCAAAACACAAGCAGAGGAGAGGAATTTCAGTTTCAGTTTCACAGTACCAAACAGCTTTATTATTTATTTATTTATTTTATTGGACTTATATGCCGCCCCATCTCCGAAGACTCGGGGCGGGGCGGCTCACAGATTAAAACATATAAATACAATAAATAATTAAAAAGAAATTAAATCACTAAAGCCCAATAAAACCCAAATTAAAATTTAAAACTATCCCACACACCCCCGGCAAGGTGATCACAGCCTGACTTGGTCAAATAGCCAGGTCTTCAAATTCTTTAGTACAGAACAGTTGAGCTAAGCCACGCCCAGGCTCCTTGCTGTCTTTCTTGTTCACATAGCAAATACTGTTTCAGTTTCCAAATAGCCCTCAACTCTCTCTCACACTGACAGGATGCTAACCAGATGAATACTCATGGATGCTGGTAGGCAAGAGGCAGAATTTCTTCCCCTTATTTTCCTCCCCAAAAACTAACCCCCGACCACATAGTTTTGTAGTGAACTACGGGTATTGAGCTAGTTAAAAATAAATTGCAAAGTACAATGAAGTACAGGTTGGTGGTTTGCTGTTTCCATTCACCAGATGAAACACATACAAAACTTGTCTTTCTTGACTTTGATAATTTTTTTAATGCCCAGAGATACCTGATTCATCCTAATAAAAATCCAGTGAAATGAACTATCATTCCAGTTTTATATGTGATGAACTGAAAACAAGCTATATTGCAGATGTCTTTAGTAACAATATTTACATCACACTTAAAAACCAACGTGGAACAGAAATAAAGGAATATCAATTAAATTAGAGTATACACAATGTAGACATATTTTTTTAAAAACCTAGGCAACTCTAATTAAGGGAATAATGGAATAACAAATAGATAACCACCTCATAATTAAAGGAATAAACTTGATATGTAAAACCCACTAACAGGATATACTAGTTAAATCTGGTAAAATTCAGCAACATGTAAGCCAGACTATTTATGCTGGCTTAAGAAAATGTTGTCCAGACGAAGACCCTTGCAAGGTATTCAGTTCAGAACACAAGCTACCACATTTTTCCTTTGAAAAAATCCCCTTCTTCTATCCCCTTCATGTGTAGAAAAGCAATGGCCAATATTTTTGTTTTGGGGACCTATACACTTTAAACACACATACAAAGTTAAATTATATTTAGAAAGCTGAAATACCAAAGGTAGAAGGATCTTCCCCTCCAGATCCCAAACAACTACAGGGCTGTCCCAAAGGTGCTTTTTCAAGAGGCAAACTGGACTTCCTTGTATTTCTTTGAAGACGTTTCACTTCTCATCCAAAAAGCTTCTTCAGCTCTGACTGGATGGTGGGGAATGAAAGGATTTATATTTCTGGCTGACAACTGGTCATTTGCATCCTTTCAGAGCATCCTTGAGGCCACTTGGAGGTTTATCTGTGTCCTCAGGGTCACCTGAATAGTGGAAACGGGTGTGGAGCCTTCTTGCTTGAAAGGACTATATTGTAGCCTGGAAATAGATGGTGCCTATCCCTCTTTCCTTTGTTGAGAGAGGGCTGTTCAATTTTGACACTGATGGTCTCTTTGCCCCCTCTTTCAAACCAGTGGTCCTCTCTACCCAAAATGTGGACTTTGCTGTCTTCAAAAGAGTGCCCTGGTCTTTTAAATGCAGATAGACTGTTGAATCTTGTCCTTATGGGGTTTTTCTCCTGTGACACAACTACAGGGCTATTTGAAAGCTGAGGATGAAAGCCTTCTATATCATACCACTGAAACATTGGCAAAATGATGGAACTGTACTATTTGGGGGGGGGGGGAGAAAGCAAGCACACTGAAAAGGAGGCCACTTGGGAAAAAAGCAGTAATTGAAAAACAAAACAACTTCCTGCTAAGTTTCAAATGATTTTATTTATTTTATTTATTTTTATTAGACTTGTATGCCGCCCTCTCTCCCTAAGGACTCAGGGTGGCTAACATATAAAATCCATACAAATTTACAATAAAAAAGAATTAAACTAATTACAAGCCTAAACAATTAAAAGTCAATTAAAATTTAACCCCTAAAAACAAACCCACACAAACCCACCCCCCTTAGTTAGTCCAGACCGGCCTGTTCAAAGAGCCAGGTCTTAAGGTCATGGTGGAAGGAGTGGAGATCGGGGGCCAAACGAAGGCCCAAGGGAAGTTGGTTCCAAAGGGTGGGGGCTCCCACAGAGAAGGCCCTACCCCTGGGGACCGCCAACCAACAGTGTCTGGTCGATGGTATCCCAAGGAGGCCCTGTCTGTGGGAGCGTACCAGGTGATCGGAACGCGATGCCGGCAGGAGACACTCCCACAAGTACCCCTGACCCAAGCCATGTAGGACTTTATAAGTTGTCACCAACACCTTGAATCTCACCCAGAAGGCAACCGGCAACCAATGCAGGTGGCACAGGAGGGGTATAATATGGGAGTATCGGGACACCCCCATCACAACCCGCGCAGCCGCATTTTGCACCAACTGCAACCTCCGGGTGGTCCGCAAGGGAAGTCCCATGTAGAGGGCATTGCAGTAGTCGAGTCGGGAGGTGACGAGTGCATGAGTGACTGTCCGTAGGGCACCTCGGCTCAGGTAAGGGCACAACTGGCGAACCAGTCGCACTTGGGCAAAAGCCCCCCTGGACACAGCTCCCACCTGCTCCTCCAAACTGAGCTGTGCATCCAGGAGGACACCCAGGTTGCGCGCCCTCTCCACGGGGGGCAACACCTCTCCCCCCATGACCAAAGGTGGTATATCCTGAGTAATCCGAGATGCTGGTACATATAGCCACTCAGTCTTGGTCGGGTTGAGTCGGAGCCTGTTCCTCCCCATCCAGATCCGCACCGCATCCAAACAATGGGACATCACAGGGAGGGCATCACTGATGTGGCCCAGGGTGAAGCTGGGTATCATCCGCATATTGGTGATACCTCACCCCGAAACCACGGATGATCTCACCCAGCAACTTCATATAGATATTGAACAGGAGGCGAGAGGACCGACCCCTGGGGCACCCCACAAGTGAGGGGCCTCAGGCTCGACCTCTGCCCCCCTGCCAACATCGATTGATCCATATTATTGGGTTATTAAAGCCAAAGGCCTATGGTTTTTGCTATTCTTCTACTCAGGATAAATGGGAGCTGTAAGGCTCGCTTGGCTGAAGTTATGTGCAGCCAAATGGAAGTGCTCTAATCCAAATGGATGGGAGCATTCAAGCCAATGTAAGGAGAGAAAGTACAGTAGGGAAACATGCATGGCGGTTGCATTCAAAATGAGTGGAAAATCAATAGAAGGTGACATCCATTTCTGCCCTCCAGAAATGGTTGCCCACCAGTTTGGGGAATAAGAGGTACATCCAGATCTCTTAAGAATGGCAATCTGAATCAAGGTTTTCCAGTAGCATGACTGACAGCACTCTTAATATACTCCTGAAATTACAGTTATTCACTAGTAAGCCAAACAGCAAACTTGACATATCAACAGAGGCACATTGATGTCCATTTCAGACCTGATTCCTTTTTTCCTAGTTTGCTTGAGAAAAAGGTGATGTTGTAAGACTCAGGGCTTAGAGCACGGGTGTCAAACTCGATCATGTCACGTGATGTATCATTTTTTGCTTTTGCGGAGCCGGGGTGGGCGTGGCCTGTGTGTGATGCATTCAGCCCACAGGCCACCAGTCTGACAGGCCTGGTTTAGAGTAACATATTAGTTGCTTGCTATGCAAAGTACTCACACCTATGCTGGAAACGTCTTCAACATTTTTATCTTTATTTCAAGGCTGCTTTTAAACATATTCATGAGAAAGAGAGGAAGGGGGAGGCAGATAATGGTAATTAATGTTAAAATCCCAGGCCCTTGTAGGGGCAGGACACCTAATCATTCTGCTTATAGCATTTCTGCTATAAAGGGGATAAAGAAAGAAATATTAGGTGTATCTTGTCTGAAAATGCTGAAGCTCACCACCTGTTTGTGAAATAACGCTTTTTATGACCAGCAAGCGATCAAAAATAATTCTGCCTAAAATTGCCAGAATAAATCAGTGGTTAAAAAAAGACTGCATCCTAAATCACACCCTTCCATCTTTCTCCCCTCATTTGGAAGGCAACGTGATTTTCACTTCACAGCTCCTCTTTCATCTCTTCTGTTCAAATTGCAGCAGACACTCTACGCTGCCATGTTAGGTTAGAATACTGATGAGTTAAGAAGGAATTTAGCTTCAACGTGGTTCTCATCTCCACAAATAACCAAGTCTGAGATACCAATAAACTCTCAAACTATGTTAGAGATGGATTGCTGAAGAGCTGAATTTAAGACTACTCCATACTTTAAGGAGCTAGCTATCCCATGGTACTCACCATGGTATCTTGTAGCAAAGTAAACAAGTGTGAAAATAAATTTTGTTTTTAAATGTTTTCTGCATAAAGATGAAACCCTTAGCTAATACATGTTTCTCAGCTGCTCAGGAATTATTGTCCACGCCTGAAAATATACCAGGCAGGAACAAACAAATTGTGGGCTTGGTATTCAATGACCTCTCTAATAGAAGTAATGGAGAAGTAATTGCCAGCCAATACAAAAAAGCAACATCCTGTGAAAATGTATTTTTCAGCGCTGACTATCTACTGGTCTCTGATGCTCTTTACACTTACAAAAACTTATTTTCTCACTACTACATTCTACTCTAGGGCTTGCTACAGAGCAGCATGCAGTAGACTGGAGTGCAATCTGCAAAAAACCACCTGTGAAGATTTGCCAGTCAAATTGCTTTTTAGCTTTGTCACTATTTTAAAAAACCCCTATTTCTATACATCTAATAAACAGTTCGTCCAAAGCTATAAATGGAAAGATAAGCCACTTTGCTTCCATGTCCACTCTAATTTATTCATCTCTCAAAAGTCTAAGTGCATTTCTTATCTAATGCTTATCTAATTTATGATTGCATTTAATTTCCATGTTAGTTCTAAGCACAGTTCATCTGTGATCTATGTGATCACAGTTAATACTGTATAAATTTTCCTTTCTCTTTCTTTCCCTTCTCTTCAATCAATTTTAGGAGAATGCTTGGATAAGTCCCTGCAGTTTTCTTGGCAAGGTTTTTCAGAAGTAGTTTGCCATTGCCTTCTTCCTAGGGCTGAGAGAAAATGGCTGGCCCAAGGTCACCCAGCTGGTTTGTATCTCCTAGCCTGATATTGTTACACTATAGTAAACTGGCTTTATTTTTTACGTTTTATCAAATAGTTGATTGCTATAATCCAAGTAAATTTTTTGTCAATGTCCAGTACCTCCCACCATCAGTTATGCTAACTGAAATGATCAGTATTCCCAGTTTGGCAGCAACTTCTCCACACTCTGGATTGGATGGACCAAATTTCTTTTTCAGAAAAAAATGGTTATGGTTGAATATCACCTCAGTTTATAGGGTTTTTTTTAGATAGAAGAATAATGCATCTTGTTTATTGTGGCACAGCATCTAGTAATTGTTTTTATGTCAAAAAGGTAAATCTAGGTTAAATATGAGATGCACTGATTCTGCCTAAAGTTGCCAGAATAGATCAGTGGTTAAATGATGCACTGAACAAAAACACAGAGCATGAAGATGTCTTGAAGACTTCAGCTAGTTAACTGGGCTCCATTACAGAAGACTTCTTTCCATTGTGTTTATTTTTTCTCTCCCCCAAATCTGGGCTATATCAATAGGAGTTTGGGTGGTTTTTGTTTTTCCCACATGACAAAAAAAGATGCTTTGGTTATTTTTCCCTTTTAAAAATGACTTTAAACCACGAGGTTCAGGTCAGGGAAGGGTGGCAGAACTTGGGGGTGGAGTTAAAAGAGGAATTACCATAGAATCCTTAACATGCCACAAGCAGACCACGTCCAACCCCACTCCCTCTTTGAATTTCATTAACCCTTATCTAACAAGCAGGGGTCAACTGTTAGTTGAGAAGATTCCTGTGCATAGGCATTTGGCAATGAACCAGTTTAATTGGACCTTCGTGTGCCTGATAGTTCACGAGTTATGCTGATAACTCCCACAAGCACAAATCCATTCCACCCTTATTTCCACAGAAAGAAGAATCCATTGTATTTTTGTGTGCACTTTTTATATACAAATTTCCCAAAGGACAAATGGTTGAAAGCATGTCAACACTCTCTCCAAATGCCCAAAGATTTAAACAGATCAAAACTAAATTCTCTGTGATCTTTTTATGGACATCTGATTCATCATTTGAGAAAAGATGCTGATCTTTTTTTAATTTGATTCTGATATGTAGGTTACAGAGGCTGGAAAAAATTAACAAAAAATAGTAATGTGCTATTGTGAATTTTTAGAAGGAAAACCATCACAGAGACTTCAGAAAACCATTAACTATTTTCAAAAATGAAATTCAATGCAATTGCATAATAAAAATATGCATCACAAACTCAGGGGAGATTTGTTTTCACATATGACTTTGGCAACAGGAATTGAAGATATTGTTTTAAATTATGGCACACTCAGATAAAAAGCCAGATTATTATGAAATAATGTACTTTTGATCACCATGTTCACAAAATCTAATTTAATGGATATCTTGCAATTTCATGACTTCAAACAGCTATTTTGTTTTTAAGTTTGCTACATCAAAATGTGATACTGGCAGTCACATCCTGATATGTAATCCAACAGAAAGTGAGAAAACCTTAGGCATGTGATATAGTTCTGTCTTGTATGTTTATTTTATATTTTGCAATACTTTTTCAGCTAGTCAAAGTAATGATCTCAGTGTTTTTCCAGATTAACATGGTTTAATTACTGTCATTTTCATAATATCAAACATCTTATATTGGACTGGTTAAAATGTGAACTCTCTAATTTTACCTTATATATAGACAAATGGTTATATGCTTATTTTCAAGAATGCACTCTAAACTCTTTGTTTTGTACCCTAAAGTATTTATTTTTTAAAGTAGGCATATACATAAGCATTCAGTGTAGTTGCTGCTATATGGGATACCCACTGAGTGTTATATCTTATGATTTATGATGATTATATTTTAAGATTACGATAATGATTTATCATTTGTTGCATGTATGTACACGGAGAGTTTAGCACCAGACAAATTTCTTGTGTGTCCAACCCCACTTCAGCCCTACAACAGCCAGCAGCCCTTACGGCAAAGTGCTATACTTATATGAATTGATTGAATAGAATATTTTATTTGGACAAGTGTGTTTAGACACACAAGGAATTTATCTCCAGGGCAGAGGCTCTCTGTGTACATGCAAAGCAACAGAATGATAATCATCATCATTACAATAATACAATAAGAGGGGGAAATAAAGATAAGGTGGATGAATAATAACATAATAACCATACTACATGGGTAAATTACAAACAGACATTAGACAGCATTGTGAGAATATTTGATGAGAATTGAAGGAAATATCACCTAGAGTGTCAAAACTTGTTGTTCTGAAGGTTATTAATATCCCAAAGCAGTTCACGAACAATTTCCTGAAGTGATTAAAAGAGGAAGTGGGTGAACCCAATGTCCATTTGAAGGCTTCGAACTACAGTTTGGGCGAAGTTGACTTTCCCCTGTCTTCCAGAGCAGTAAAATCTGCCAGAGACAGTTGTTTTACAATTTCTTCATGGGGATTTCTTCATGGGGATTGTCAAAATTCCTTGGAGAGGAATTTTGAGGCACTGATTCGTTCACTAGCCTCTTGTTCCACCACAGTCATTGGCTCCACCATTGCTTCCCCAAAACAGCCAGATCTTCAAGGCTTTTCAAAAAGGAGACAGAGTTGTGGCAATCCAGGTATTAGAGGGAAGCTGTTCCAAAGGACAGGCGTGTCACAAACAGAATCTCAAACCAGTTACCTGTGAGGCAGTGGCACTGAAAGCCAAAGGATTCTCTAGAGAGATAATAGTAGCTAAATGACACAATTGGTCGAATCTGATCCACTCACCCCACAGTAGTATGATCATACACATATTTTTCCATTCATTCCCGATCAGGATTGACTCCCATGGTTTTGAAGAAACCCATAAAGAATCTATTTTGTGATTCCAGGTGGTGCTTTTTCTCATTTTTTTAAATTATCATTTTGTTAATTCATAATATCTTGTTCTACACACAGCACAGGAGAAGCTGCACCAATTTTCACAGAATTTACTTATACAGAGTGAATTTGGTGGCTATGAGCTAACCATCTATTACTAAAAATCAAAGGAATTTCCAAATGTGAATCATACATTAAAAATTACTTAGTAATGTACTCAGAACATATGAAGATGGTAAAGTTAAATTTATCCAAATCTGTGATAGCTTGTAATTCTAATTTTTTTGGTGGGGGGAGAGGAAAAGTCTCAGCAACTTTTATTTGAGTTTCATATACACTAGCAGTTATATATTCACCTTGATTTAGGGCATGGGTGTCAAACTTACCACATCATATTGCCGTCACATGATATTTCACGTTTTCCCATTCACGGAGCTGGGGTGGGCGTGGCCTGCACATGATGTATCCAGCCCGTGCCCCACCAGTTTGACACCCCTGACTTAGGTGATACTAAAAATATTGATACATACTAATTTTCACTTAGATATTTCAACTGCCATCATATTATGTTACAGTAACTGGAATGTCCTGGCCAAGACATGTTCACTTTTTATTTTTATCAAGATGTAACGAGCAAAGACTAAGGCCTTGTTGGGGAGCTCCTAGGAGGCAAGCATCTTAGGACCTTACCTCAGAATTCAGTAAATATTCCAAACCTTACAGATTTGTAAGTAAAAAGGCAGATTAAAAATGATTAACTGGATATTTATTTATTTATTTGATTAGTCAATTGCTTACAAGATAATAGGTATAAGTATAAACATAGTTATAAATACATGGATACATATAAGAAAATAAAAGAAACAATAGGACAGGGACGGTAGGCACTTTGGTGCGCTTATGCACGACCCCTACAGACCTCTTAGGAAAGGGGTGAGGTCAATAGTAGACAGTCTAAGGTTAAAGTTTTTGGGGTTTGGGGAAGAAACCACAGAGTCAGGTAGAGTATTCCAGACATGGACCACTCTGTTGCTGAAGTCATATTTCCTGCAATCAAGTTTGGTGCGGTTTACCTTGAGTTTGTATCTATTGTGTGCTCTAGTATTGTTATGGTTGAAGCTGAAGTATTCATTGACAGGTAGGACATTGCAATGTATGATTTTATATACTATACTTAGATCGGACTGAAGACGGCATAGTTCTAGGTTTTCTACGTCTAGAACCTCAAGTCTGGTGGCATAAGGTATTCTGCAATGAGTAGAGGAGTGGAAAACTCTTCTTGTGAAATATTTCTGGACTTTCTCTACTGTGTTAATATCAGATACGTAATGTGGGTTCCGGACTGGTGAGCTGTATTCAAGTATTGGTCTAGCAAATGTTTTCTTTGCTCTAGTTAGTAGTGTGATATTACCAGAGAAAAAGTTACGTAGGATTAGGTTAACAACTCTTAATGCCTTTTTGGTTATGTAGTTACAGTGGGCTCTAGCACTTAGATCATTTGAGATGAGTACTCCAAGGTCCTTGACAGAGTTTGGATCATCAACAAGGTCTTGACTATTCAGCTTGTATTTTATTTTCTGATTTTTTGCCAATATGTAAGACAGAGCATTTATTTGTTGAGATTTGAAGTTGCCATTTGTTTGACCATTCTGATATACAGTCAAGGTCTTTTTGAAGGGTAGCAGAATTATCTGTGGTGTTGAATAGCTTTACATCATCAGCGAAGAGAATATAAGAATATAATATAATATAAGAATATAAGAAGAGAATATAAGGTGTCTTTGGTAGAAGCCATAATGGTATTTTGTCTATCATGATGCCATTGCACAAATAATGAAAATTATGAATTTGTCTGATGATGTCATGACTTGTGTGTTTCCCTCTTGTGCAGATGCAGAGCCAAAGCATATAACTTGCCCTTGGGCAAAGAAACAAACCTTTCTATTTAAAATTAGTGTCACTTTGGGATTATTTAAACGATGTTAGGCCACATTAAATATGATATATTACATTACATACTTAGAATGTATAATGTAACTTCCTTTTATAAATGTATGTTAAACCTAAAAAAAGGTTGACCATAAGCATAACACAGTATTTTAAATACTGTGATTTAAACCTAAAAAGTAAAGTAGAGATTTAAACCTAAAAAGTAAAAAAAGGGATATTAAGATGACCAAGTGACGGGGAAAGATAAAGATAAAATTAGGGCTTTTAAAAAGACACTCAAAATATGACTGGGATTTGGGTCCAAGGTAAGATTAGAGAGCACCACTTTCTTGCTGTCAAGCACTTTAACTGTCAAGACACTTCTCAGCTGCTAGATCCATTTTTAATTTATACTTTCAAATCAGTTTTTGACACTTGGCAACTGCCTCAGTAAGTTCCTGCAGTTTTCTTTGCAAATTTTTTTAGAAGTGATTTGCTACTGTCTCCTTCCTAATGTTGAGAGGAGCGACTATCCCAAGGTCACTTAACTGTTCATGGAAGGACTACAACTCATAGTCACCCACTTTCTACCTTGGTCCCTTCTCTACTACAATCCAACTTTATATCTGTATAAGGAAGGGCCATGCATTTAACAGCCCCAGCTCCAGCTGCCAAATCTTATAGCACTCTTAAGATCATTTTTTCATGTTTTTTGAGAGAGCGCCAACTTGACTGTTGAGTATATAATTAGAGAATATGTCTTAAGGAAAGGAGGAAAGGAGGTTAAAGGCATGAAGAGTTAAGAAATACATCACTTTTTTTGGTATGTAAAATCCTTGGAAACCTTACTAATACTGTATATAGGTTACTGATATTCTTAATTAAAATTGATTAGAAAGGGAATAAAAAACAAAATTGAAATCTTTTGGATTAATTTTCTACTTTAGCAGACACTGCAGGAAATCACAGCTGCCAGTTTTTTAAGCTGGTATTGATTTTCATATGCACTGAGATGTATGCATATATTATCAAGTTGTAATGCACATATATGTAATACACATATATGTATCAAGTTTTATTCATCTATAATATCAAGCTGTATGCATATTAAAGGTTTTTAAGAGATTGGATAGTCACTTGTGTGCTGTCCAGACAGTTTATAGGTAATGGGAATTGAGATAGTTAGTTAGGAATTGAGAGCTGTCCCCTTAAGGGAATGCATCATGGTAAATGTAGTTAAGGCATCCTGGGAAATGTAGTCCATGTCATGTGGTCACATCTGTAATCCTGATTGGTCACTGAATTGACTCTTAGTGGGTTGGGGGAGGTTCCTTCACTCTTGCCTGCACCCCAGCAACGTGCTGGTGCCTCACCCCCTTGATCCTTCATTATGGGGATGAAAAGAGCACCATCCTTTTACACTATGAATTCAGCTATGCAAAGATTTGGACATTGAGATGAATCTCAACGTAACCGTTATATATGAGGATACCTGATGAACCAATAAGAAACTTTGTATGGATGCTTTGTAGAGTTATCTGTCTGCCTTATATTCAGCTAGGAATTAAGGGGCAGAACAACTTGTCTGACATGATATAAGGTCTCCAGCTTGAGCAGGGAGTTGGACTAGAAGACCTCAAATCCAGCTCTATTCTGAATTGAATTGAGTTCACCACAGGATCCTAGAATTGCACTAATGTAGTTAGCATATATGCAATTCCAAGCAGTTTGGCCCTTTGTAATCAAGAGATGGAAATCTGGGCAATGTTCAGATTTTCTAAGAGACATCCTACATTCTCTGGTGTAGCATCAAGTGTGCAGATAACCACTTCTCCACCATGGCCAGTTTGTGCCACAATCTTTCAATTTCAATTTTCAGATGTTGATACTTCTGGATCTTCTACAATTCTTTGTCTTCTACTATCTCCTGGTATTACTCCATCAATTATCCATATTTTCTTCTTTTTAACCAGTTATATCTGCTGCATTAGGATCCAAGGTTTTATCAATCTATATTTGGAAATCCATAATATTTTAATCTGCACATTTTCAATTATTTTTCCAACTATATTTTCCCATCAATTTTTCATTACTGACACATATTATGAAGCTGAAAAAATACCTGATCAAGAAATATCACCTAAAATTAAGGAAGGTAAAGGAAACACTAGAAACAATAAAGCAGCAAGTAACAGCTATAGCTAAGAAGATCCACAGTATAAAACTTGAATTGCACTATAGGCAGACTCTCCAATTTCAATTGAATCAGAAACATTTCTATCAATCCATCAGTGGATAGATTGCAATGAACTAACCAACAACTGACAAAGAAGAAACAGTGCATTTCTGAGCAACAGCTATGGGACAACTCAAAGTCATGCAACAAGAATGCAGCATCGGTGAAGGATGTCAGTAAGAATGAAAAAGAAGTTGAAATGAAGAACTTGTAAGAAGAGCAGAAATGGTGGAGAAAAAGGCAGGGAAGATCAAGAATTGGTCTACACAAGGTAAAGATGAACTGCATGAGTTTTGACTGAAACATCTACACCCACTCATTGCCAAGCAGTATCATGACATACTGGAAAGAGGTGAAATTGAAGGTTTCTAGCATCTGGCAAAACCTACCTGATAATGAAAAATTCAACAAAAGGAGCTGCACCAAGCAACTGTAAGTCAATTACAAGCTTACCAACAATTTTCAGATTGCTAAGTGGTGTGCTGGCTGATGCAGTCCAAAAGCGTCTAGTTCAGGGGTCTTCAAACTTAACAGCTTTAAGACTTGTGGACTTCAACTCCCAAAATTCCTCCTCCTGTTAGCTCAGGAATTCTGGGACTTGGAAGTCCACAAGTCTTAAACTTACCAAGTTTGAAGATCTTTGATCTAGTTCAAAACAAGCTCCTTCCACCTGAGCAGAAAGGAAACTGCCCAAACAGCAGAGAAACAAAAGATTAGCTCCTAATTGACAAAATGATTTTGAAAAACTGTAAGAGAAGGAAGACTAACTTGAATGTAGCTTAAATTGATTACAAGACATAAAACTCCCTGCTCCGACTAGATAATCAAGGGCCTAGAAATAACAGGACTCCGTAGAAACATCAGAAGTTTTGTGCAAAGATCAATGGCACACTGGAAGACACAGCTGCTGATCAATGGTGATAAACTGAGAGAGGTTAATATTAAGAGAGGAATCTTTCAAGGAGACTATCACAACTGTTTGTCATTGCATTGATTCCTGTCAGTAATACTGAACAAGTCAGGTCATCTGCCAGGCTATCCTATCTCCTGTCAGAATGTTTGCCGCATGAGTACTATTGTGAGACAACCCAGGAGCAAAACACAGCACACAGATGCTTTGTCTTTTGACAGTGGTTTATATACAAGACAGCTATATACATGGTAGGCAACTACCTGGCAAGCAACCAGTCCTCCTCACTTTGCATGGAGAATCACAACTGAGATAGAACACAAGGAGAGAGAGATACACCCTCTCATGGCCTCATTTATACATACAGCTTCTTAAAGTGGTAAAACCCTGTGGGACCCATCCTCAGTCTTAAAGCAGCAATAACCATGCTGATTCATCCTCACTGCATCAGCCTTACAGCAGCTGGGCAGCTATTAAATCTCAATACCTTGACATCTCCTTTACATGGACTATCTGAAATTATATAGAAAAATATTGTCGGAAACAGAATAGCTCAGCATATGTGTATATATATATATATATATATATATATATATATATATATATATATATACATACATACATACATACATACATACATACATACATACATATATGCAGCCAAGATATTGCAATAGAGTTTGGAATAGATATATGTTCCACCCTTACCAACAGTAGTAGGATGACTGTGGCAAAAGAAAGCAAAGCATAGTGCCAGTAGTAACATGGGCTTTGGATGCAATTCCAAAACACCTGGACCATCATTTGAACATGATCAGCCTTGACCAAATCACCTTCAGTCAATTGCAAAAGCCAGTTTATATGAAACACTTACATCCTGTGACAATACCTTTCCTATTATTAAATCTCACCAGATTCTTGGGAAGGATTTGATAGGTGGATAAAAATGCAAAATCCTATCTTAAGTATCTTGTGACCAACCATAATAAATCAAGAGTTTCAGAAAAGAAGCAAACCCATTAGAAATAGACCGGGTTATGCCAGTATGTGCTCATGTCCCATCTACTTCTCTTATGAGCCTGCAGGGAATTTGGGAGCAAGACTTTTAAGTATCCCTCTGACAGCTATGCAAATTAGACCAGTCAGGAAGCACAGCCAGAATTAGACTTTATTGTAAAGTTAACAAAATCTTGAAAGTCTGAAAATACATTTCTCACTCTGTCCCCTTCACAGCCCCCAAAACTAGGAAGGATTCCATCTGAGTTGATTGCCACATCCCATCCTACTTCTACTGACTGCCGGCTGCCTGAAATATGGCAGACTGAATCTCACCAGGCTCAAGGTTGACTCAGCCTTCCATCCTTCCAAGATCAGTAAAAAGAGGACACAGATTGTTGGGGGCAATATGCTAACTCTGTAAACCGCTTAGAGAGGACTGTAAAGTAGTATCACGCTAGTAATACTATTGCTAAATTTGCAGATGATACAACAGTGGTGGGACTCATCTCTGGGGGGATGAGTCTGCCTACCGAGATGAGGTGGACCGGTTGCTTTTGTGGTGTTGAGACAATAACTTGGTCCTCAACACCAGAAAGACCAAGGAGCTTATAGTGGATTATAGAAGGAACAGATCAGACATCCAGCCTTTGCTTATCAATGGAGACCGAGTGGAGCAAATGGTCAGTTTTAAGTTTCTGGGTGTTACCATAAAAGAGGACCTGACCTGGGTGCTCACATTGCAGCAGTGGTCAAAAGGGCCCAGCAGAGATTATACTACATGAGACTTCTCAGGAAACAACAACTGAATGAAAAACTGCTGGTGACCTTCTACCACTGCACCATAGAGAGTATCTTAACTTATTGCACCTCTGTATGGTTTGCCAATTGCACAGTGGCAGATAGGAAAGCACTCCAGAGGGTTAATGTCATTGCTCAGAAGATCATTGGTTGCCCCTCTTTGGAAGAGCTTTATAGCTCCCACTGCCTTAAGAAAGTTCAAAACATTCTCAAAGATCCATCTCATCCTGAGAACCCTTTTTTTTGAACTATTACCATCTGGCAGACAGTACAGAATAATAAAAACAAGCAAAAATAGGCTGAAAAACAGCTTCCATTCCAGGGCAGTAGCTCTTCTGAATTCTGCTGTATAGTGCAGTGTTGGTGCGGTGTAGGGGGTTTTCGGTTCAATGTGTGGAGGGTGAAGGGTGTGTGTTTGTGTTTATTTTCATGGTCATGGTCATGATGTACACTAAAGATGGTGTTTGATTTCGTTGTACGAGGTGCAATGACAAAGGAAACTAAACTAAAGCACTGTGGTATATAAGTCTACGTGCTATTATTGCTATTGCTATTAATGTGACCATTTCCTTGGCTGCATCTCTTCTCCCTTTCTCCCAAAATTATTTCCATATGTCATTACGCTCTCTCGATCTCTTGCTTGGTGTGTCTGTCCTCATAATAATGGTACCAGATCTGGCCTACAAAAATAGATATTTGATCATTTCTTGATCACTCCTTCTTCCTTCAATAATTTTTCTTTTGTCACAGCTGTGAGCTGATTACTTTCCTCTCATCCATTTAAGCTTTCCATTCCACCCCTCCTTGCTGCAGAAGCAATTGTAAAACATCCAATGCACATGCGTATAAAACGTAGGTAGGTGGGAAGGATATATGTTATATTGGACAATTAGAACATATGTAAACCCTCAAATTGCATCATTACATGTTGGATAAGATCATTCAAATTTAAGAGAGGGTTAAGGATGAAAACCTTGATAAGATACATTAGAGGGGAGTAAAAACTCAAAGACTGATCTAACTCAGATTTGATGAGGGCGAAATTCATATAGCAATAGCATTTATATACCACTCCATAGAGTTTTATAGCACTCTCTGGATAGGTATAAGGTAGAAGCATTATTTCTATACTGCCTCCAACAATCTGGCTCTTCATTTTACCGACCAAAGAAGGATGGAAGGCTGAGTCAACCTTAAACCCTATCAAGATCAAGCTTCATGCTGCGGGCAGAGTTTGCTTGCAATACTGTACTTTAACCACTATGCCACTGCATTTTGTCAGTAAGTATTAACTTACTGAAAAAAAGAGATTTAGAGTGTTAGAGAAGTAACCAAAATGTAAGCAACAGTTCCATCTTTTTTAAGAAGTACTTGGTTAAAACAACAGCATAAAACATCCTTCTAACCACTGTGGCACAGTGGTTAGAGTGCAGCAGTGCAGGCTGCTACTGCTGACTGCAATTTGGGAGTTCAAATCTCACCAAGCTCAAGGCTGACTCAGCTTTCCGTCCTTCTGAGGTGGGTAAAATGAGGACCCAAATTGTTGGGGATTGATTCTGTAAGCTGCTTAGAGAGGGTTGTAAAGCAGTATATAAGTTTATGTGCTGTTGCTATTCTTTAGTATGGAACCTCTAGATATCTTGGCCTATAGCTGCCAGGAATCTCAGCAAGTCTGGCCACAGTGTTGGTTGGAGTAAAGAAAACTGCGGGCACTAGGTAGAGAAGGCTAGTGTAGAATAATAATAAAGTTTCACAAACAGGCAACACCTAAGCTGTTGGGAAAGGCTGATTAGCAGGCGAAAAAAGTCAGAGTTACCATAGCAGCAGCCACCCACACTAAGCAGTCACAAAAAGGGGAGAATCTATTGTTAATAAAACAATATGCTAAGATATTTTAAAATATGAAGAGTTAAAATAGATGCCAGAAAACAGAAGAGGGACAAAAGAAGGACAAAGGCACACAAAATATAACATTAATAATCTTTCTTAATTTGAAGGCCATATAGGTTTGGGGCAAATATAGACAAAAGCCTGGGCGGGGAAGAGAAAAAGAAGGTGTGTATTTATTTTCACCACTATCACACTCATCGTCCAAAAGGCTTCTGTGTGACTCATCCCGTAAACAGCCGAGAGGTTAGCTAGGGTGAAAAAATTACTGGCCAAAGCCTCAAAATTTCAAGTCTCAGCAGGAGTCCACCACTGCCAGATCTCCGAAGTTCATCTAAGAAACAGACTGTCGGGTGCTCAGTTCCTTTTGTGCAGTTCAGGATTCTAGCAAATTCCAGGTTCTCCTGAAAGGTTGGGAGACCAGGCACACCTTACCTGCTTCAACTCACATCAATCAAGTTTCATGTTCTCTCCACAGTGTTCCTGGTAGCCTAGGAAAATTTATGATGGTGTGATTCTTCTCTCCCTACATATGTAGAACTATCAGCTGGTCTCATCCAGCTTCCTAGAATTTAAACGGGCCATTTTTGTATTTTACGGCACTTTTTCACTAGAACAGTATTCCACTGGAGAGCCGTAAGATCCCCAAAACCCTCTTTGCTTTTCTTAAGGCATTGAAAACCTGGCTTTTTGCCCAGACATTTGAGTGAGCTAATAGGATTTTGGGCAACTGTTTTAACTACTGTTTGTTTTTGTATGCCGCCTATGGTTACTATGAGATGGTCATCAGCCATATAAATAGTTTAAATAAAATAAATATGTGTCTACCTAGCTCTCTTAGTCCCACACGGCCAAATACACATTCTAAAAAAAAATCACACGAATTAAATAACTGTTCAATCATTCCAGCCTTCCCAAACATTCACAAACAAATAACACACAAAAAAGAATGCTTGACATTTTATCCTGTGTCCATCTTCTTAAAATTTGGAGTCATTAATTTGTAAGAGGGGCTCGCATTACAAACGAAACATATGACAAAGCAGCTTTATGAGATCTGACTCATCTTTCATTTTTATGTTTAGCTGATCTCGGAAAAGGGGAAATGTTTTCACTACAACATTCTTCCTTAAGTAACAAGTAGTTAAAGAACTGCCGAGTGTGAGGAAAAAATGAGTTGACAAGATAAAAGCATTTCTAGCACAGTGGGACTTTAGTTCTATGGGCAGCCCCATACAGAAATTAATGCCGTTTATTTAACAACTGCCTTGCCTTGTTTGGTATTCTCTTCAATGAAATTAAAAACACTTTGGGGAAACAGGAGCTCCCATCCCTCTTGATGTTCAGGAAGCTATTAAAGACCTGGCTATTCTCCCAGGCTTTGTGGCAGGGGGATTCTTTACACATTTGTCTTGGTTTCTTCTCTATTTGGTTGTACTTTCCTTTCCTTTCCCTTTTCAGCTGTAAGTTGCCTAGAGTCACTAATAGTCAGGCAGACTTGAAATGCCAGTAACCCTATCTACAGCAGGAGCAGATAGATTTTATTGGACTATAACTCTTACTTACCTCTCACAACTGGTCCTTGCAAAGGCTGATAGGAGTGTATTTCACCCGTCCTTGATTTATATCAAGCTGACAGTTTAATTCAGATAAGATGGAAACACTTAAAGGGTAGATATTTGCTGATCTGAGTAAAGAGCTATCTAGGCATAACATAAAGGAATTTAGAAATCCTTCTGCATTCAAAACTATGATGTGGAAAGCAAAACTTTGTTCCATCAATTTTGGACAACACATCACTCAGAACCAAGAAACAAGTCTATTATATCTGCAATATTTGCATGCTAATAGCATTAGACAATTCTACATAGCTGGAAGCTGTGGATTCCTTTGTGCTCTCTGAGCTTGGTTGTTTTCTTGCAGACATTTCCTTACAAACTAGATAATAATATTCCCAGCCAAGGAATAATGAATGGAAATTGATCAAGGAGAGATTCAACCTAGAAATAAAGATAAATTTTCTGACAGTGAGAAGAATCAACCAATGGAACAGAAGTTGCCTTTGGAAGTTGTGGGAGCTTCATCACTGGAAGCTTTCAAGAAGAGACTGGACTGCCATCTGTCAGAAATGGTGTAGGGTCTCCGGCTTGGGGGTAGGACTAAATGACCTACAAGGTCCCTTCCAACTCTGTTAATCTAAGTATCTAAATACATAGTATGCTAAGAAACGTCTGCAAGAAAGCAACCAAGCTCAGAGAGCACCAAAGACCCCACAGTTCAACCCTGAGATACAGGTGGGATTCAGCTGGTTTTCACCGGTTCACCCGAACCGTTAGTTAATTGCTTATGCAGTTTGGAGAATCTGTTAAAAATAAAGTGTAAGAGGTTTTTTCCTCTCTCCCTTCAGTTAATAGCTCTGGGCAGACAGACAAGAACCACTTAAGAGTTGCAGCTGGAATACAGCCGATACATGCTGAATGAAGTCAATAAACAACAGAAACTGACAGGATTAGGGCAGGGAAACCCATCAATCACGATTAACCTCTTCCCTTCAGGAAGAAGGACAAGATTACAAACATTTTCATTATAAAGAGTATTGTAACACTTCTGTGATCAGATGATACTCCCTGGAGTTCCCCAAGACCTTTTATAGCTGCTGCAGTCTTGGCTACTTCTTGTTTCTTCCTGGGGAAAAAGATACAGGAGGCGACAATGATGCAGCTTGATCATACAGGCTGTGAATTTAATGCATGTGTGGTCCAGCCAGCTGTATTGCTTCTGCTGAAGCACCCAATTTAGAACATAGAGAACATAGAATAATAGAATTGGAAGGGTTAACGGCTTTTGGCAGCACGCCCAGGCTTTCAATGAGCAGCTGCTCTTAATTCCCCTCTCAGCTGCTGCATTTACTTTGGGGTTGACTTTAAAAAAAAAGAGGAATGGCTGTTTTAAGTTTTCTGCATTGTTTTAGTGGTTCCTGGCACTGTCCTTTTTGGGGTGTACTTCCCTCATTCTTTTTGAAAGCCTCTAGTGATGGAGCATCCACAACTTCTGAAGACAAGTTATTCCATTGGTTGATTGGTCTCACCCTTAGGAAATTTCTCCTTAGTCCTAGGTTGCTTCTGTCTTTACTTTCCATCCATTGTTTCTTGTTGTGCCTTTCGGTGCTTTGGAAAATGGATTGACTCCCTCATTTTTGTAGGAGCCCCTCAAATTTCCTGACAGAGCAATTAATCAGTGGAACAATTTGCCTCCAGAAGTTGTAAATCCTCCAACAGTGGAAGTTTTTAAGAAGAGACTGGATAATCATTTGTCTGAAGTGGTACAGGGTTTCCTGCCTAAGCAGGGTGTTGGACTAGAAGACCTCCAAGGTACTTTCCAACTCTGTTATTCTATTCTAAATATTGGAACAGTGCTATTTTATTGTGACTTGGACTAAGGAGAAATTTCCTAAGGGTCAGACCAATCAAGTTGGTCATGCCCACCCAGTCACATGATCACCCAGCCACGCCCATCCAGGCATTAGGGCAAAGAACCAGTTATTAAATTATTTGAATCCCACCACTAAGGTATCAATAGCACAGATGGATAGTTGCTTTTACAAAGGAGTTCTGTCACTTGGAATGAGGTATAATTACATCTCATCTGCACTTAGATGGCAAAAGTGCTTGAGCAATTCCAATTACTTTCAACAGTATAAAAAGGATATTTCAGAACAAAGGAATGTATGGACTTACTTAAGTTTCATGGTAGCATTTTAAAAAAAATACCTGATGGCAATTTTAAGATTAATCAGGCTCTGTAGATGTATTACAGAAACTTGGTAAGAAGCTACTTCCTTTAACATGCTTGTCCAATTAGATAGCAAAAACCCATAATTATTTGGATCAAGGTCATGCATTCACCATCAAGCTTTTAGAATTCAGTATACAGCCAGAGAGTTAGTTTAGTGTAGGGGTCGCATTGCAAATGAAGATGGCTTTGGGATACAAGTTGGGATTAATATTATCCACTGTTCATGGATATAGGATAGTTATTTTCTTGATATTATAAATAGTTCTGTATCAGAGATGCCAAATATTGTTGCTCTACTAATAAGTATAAGATGAATTCTAAGACCCATACTATTCTTTCATTGTTAAATTATTAGAAATTATCTTTAATTTTAATGGAGAATTAGCTGCTGCTTTGATTTTATTTCCTGTCTTTCTTTCTTTCAAATAGTTCAGATAATTGAACAGTTTTGTTTTTATAGTTTTGTTTTTATTCTTCCTCTCAAAGGGGAAAAATCCTTATATATGTAGATATAAAAAAGCATATGGATCATTCTAAATGTAGCCTTTGTTAACGTCACAGTTACTATAGTATTCCTACAGTAACTATAGTATTCCATTATATTTTTGCATATATTTTTTCTTTAAAAGGAATTCAAAACTCTACAAAATCCATATCTGTTGTCATGTATAACTTCCATTTCCCTATATAACTTTCTCTAATAAATGTGTTTTAATGCATCTTCTAATATATGGTGTTTTATGAATCTTTGGACAGAGAACCATAAAAGCCAGCACCTGCTCTTTATCACTTTTCAGTCATGTTTTGATTGTTTATACCATTTCAATCCCAAAGTGGCCATTGCTTTTATATCCTAAGTAATTATGTCTATATAGATACAGGTTTAGATATTGTTATATGCATCTAATTTAACATGCAGACCTCTCTCCCTCCCCTCTCTCTGGAATTGTTATGTTAACTAATTCAGATGTATGATTTTCAACTTGCAAACCTAAATGAAGCATGCGTTCAACTAATGACATGTAATCATGTTGCTCTAGATATCTAAAAGACCCCCTAATGTCAACATTAATGTGGTCAAGTCAGCCTGCCAAGGCTGTTTTTCACTCATGCAGAAGAATTAGATGACAACTGGGACTCCACATAAAACCACATCAGCAGGAAAAAAAGGAAAAGATGTTGCATCTTTTTTTCTGCTAACCAAGCGTGAGCATTAATGGAAGAAAATGCTCTCTGACAGGATAAAAACATTCCCTTGCTTATTTTGCAACAAATGCATGTTCTTATCTCTCTTTATGTATTTCAGTCAATTATTTAAATTTGTATGAAAAGTCAATTCAAAAACGAAGCCTGGTGCAATGATAAGTAATTTAAGCAACTTTTGCACATTGTTATAATAGATTTAATTATATGTGATCCAACATACAATAAACAAATCCCACTCTTGAAATAAACTAAGCATTTTCTGCCTGATTCTGGTACACAAATCACAGACTTAAAATAACAGATACCTGCTACAGGCAACTTATGCTCTAAAACAGGAACAGCTGCATAGGTCAAAATTGTATAGAACATATCTAGCTGGAATTTATTTTATTATTTATTTATTTATTTATTTGATTTGTCAATCACACAAGATAATACGTATAAGTATAAACATGAGTAAGACTACAGAAAATAGGTACAAATAAATGGGGACAATAGGACAGGGACGGTAGGCACGATGGTGCACTTATGCACACCCCTCTTAGGAATGGGGTGCGGTCAATAGTGAATAGTTTGAGGTTAAAGGAGTGGGGGTTAGAGGATGTAACAACAGAGTCAGGTAGTGCATTCCAGACATTGACCACTCTGTTGCTGAAGTTGTGCTTTCTGCAATCGAGTTTGAAGCGGTTTACATTGAGTTTATATCTGTTGTGTGCTCTTGTATTGTTGCAGCTGAAGCTGAAGTAGTCATTGACTGGTAGAACATTGTAGCAGATAATTTTGTGTGCTATGCTTAAGTCTAATCGTAGGCGGTGTAGTTCAAGGTTGTCCAAGCCCAGAATCTCAAGTCTGGTGATATGGGGTATTCTGTTGCAAGCAGAGGAGTGTAGTATTCTTCTAGTGAAATACTTCTGGACTCGCTCAATTGTATTAATGTCTGATATACAGTGCGGATTCCAGACTGATGAGCTGTATTCAAGTATTGGTCTAGCAAAAGTTTTGTATGCCCTAGTTAGCAATTCGATATTTCCGGAGGAGAAGCTTCGTAAGATTAGATTTACAACTCTTAATGCCTTTTTGGCAGTGTTGTTACAGTGAGCTCTGGCGCTTAGGTCATTTGATATGAGAACTCCAAGGTCCTTGACAGAGTGAGGATCATCAACGAGGTCATATCCGCCTAGTTTGTATTTGGTGTACTGATTTTTTTTACCAATGTGTAGGACAGAGCATTTGTTGGTCGAGATTTGGAGTTGCCAATTGTTTGACCATTCAGACACATAATCAAGGTTGCTTTGAAGGACAGTAGCATTGTCGATGGTGTTGAACAGTTTTACGTCATCCGCAAAGAGGACGCAGTTGCTTATAAGGTGATAGCAAAGGTCATTTATATAGAGTATAAAGAATGTGGGTTCTAGAATGCTGCCTTGGGGGACACCGCTGTTAACTGGAGCAGGGTTTGATATAGTGCTCCCTATTTTTACTATTTGTTGCCTGTTCGACAGGAACGCAGTAATCCACTTATGAAGGGATCCGGAAATGCCGTAAGAGTTTAGTTTTAACAGTAGTTTGTCATGTACCACTGAATCAAAGGTTTTGCAGAAGTTTATGTAAATTGCATCTATAGCTTTACCCTGGTCAAATAGAGTAGTCCATATGTTTTTGCAATGTAGGAGTTGAAGATTTCTTGAACAGCAGATTTTTCTGATGCCAAAGAAATCTAAAACATTTATTACACGCTCTCTCTTTCTCTTTCAGCAAATGGTCATAGAGACCAAAATATTTTTGACTTTATACCTCCAAGGTAAGATCTCCGATTCTGTATTTTTACAAACTACATACTGATAGAAACTGAAATGGAGGAGACATTGTAGAAAGGAATCTATTACCAACTGTGCACATTTTTATCAGTATTTACTAGTTATATCCTGTGATTTTTTTAGTTTCCAGAATGTTAGGTATTGGATTGTTGTACATCTTTAAGGTTGTTACAGCATGGGTTTTCAGATCATATTCTTGGACTTGGACATAGTCTTACTCATCCATTATTCTACTTATAGTGAATTCAATAATGTAGCTGTTAGTGAAGCACCAAGGGCTTGTCTATATGAATTGTGACCTGTTCTGTCACACTATCAGTCATTTTGATAGGTTGCCAAGGACTCCACAAATCTCCTATAGAACTGCAGCCTTCCTTTCAACCTTGAGAATGCCCAGGTCACAATAATCTAAGGAGGCATCTTCTCCTACTTCCAAGATGGCAAAGAAATCTTCCTAAATTCATACTAGATTGCCAATTTAGCCAACATAGTGGTAAAACAACAACTGTTCTTTACTCCTTTAGAATAAGAAAATAAAATAAAAAGGTTTCCTTACCCACAATGCAATTGCAAGGCAGAATACAAAAAAGTCAAACGAAAAAATTGTCTATCTTGTTCGATCAACTGAATGGCCTGATCGCCAAACCACCAAGATAAATCCTGCCATTGACAATAATCGGCTTAGATACCAAAGCCAGCCAAAATCATAAACCCCAACTGTTAAAAATAAAAAAAAGTGATCAAGTGGCTTAATTAAATATTTGTAATTTACCTTTTTGTAGAAATGTAAGAACAAAGAGAAGAAACTTAAGAAAGTAAGGAGAGGGATATGTTAATACATGCAACTGAACTTTCAATATTTTGTATTGGCACACAATATACACATAGCCTCTCATCACATTCACTTTGTCAGCTCACTGGTCAGCGGATGGTCAGGATGCCTTCTATTTCATGTGGGAGCTTCTCTCCCCAATACAACAATGCAGTTAGGCAGCCAACCATAAAGTTGGGATGATTGCACTACTATCTGTAACAGGACACAGGGCCAGCTGTAAAGGGCTACACATAAGCCATCAATCAGATACTGGAAAGACTCAGTGTCAGGTGCAAGCAACCAGATCCACACATGTAGAATATAAGCTAACCATTTTATTGTATTCTGCCTGTAATACAGGAATCTCTCCAGACTATTTGCCTTCTCTTGGGAACAGATAAGTTTCTATGGAGCTTAGTAGTCCTGGATCTCAACAATTCAAGGCTAATTCCCTGCTTGAGTCATCCTTCCTACCTGGCTGGGCATTTCCCAACAGACAGTTCCACTATACCAAGATTTTTTTTAAAAAAAGAACAGAGAAATATTCACAGAGGATTCTCCCTTCTCTGGATATCAAGCAGAGGGGCTGGATGAGATGCCCATCAAAATGCCCTCTAGCTATGCTTCTTTCTTATCTTTATAACATTAATGTATTCATGTGACAATGCTGTGCAACCCTGTCTGGCAGGATAACTAAGAACAGTAATGCAAAGCTTTGAAGCCACCTCTGGAAGCTCCTTCACAAAGCAAAACGAAACCGTTGCATTGCTTCCAAAGCCTCCCCTTTTATCTGCCTAATGCGTGGGATGGAGGAAGCTGTCAGGGACAAACAAAGCCCCCTCAGTTAAGAATAACATCACCTTGGGGTCCCAGCAGCATGAGTGACATGGACTCAATCCAGCCACAAACAACAGCATCGCTTCTGTGCCTTGCTGAGCCCAACATCGCCTCCCCAATGTGAAGAGCCCCACTGAGACAAACAAAGCCCATTTTGTACAGAATTAATTATTACACATCATTTGAAGTTGAAACAGCAGGCGGTGCTATCAAAAAGCAGTATTTAGCCCTTTGAAACATTTGAGAAGTAGAGCAGTGTTACCCTCATTTTCTCTTCCAAACAGCACACATTGGAAATTTTAAGATTTTTTTTAAAAAATTGAAATTAAAAAAAATCATTTGACTCTTATAGATAGGACGTTACCTAAGCTATGAATCTGGTGAACATAATACTGAAAGAACCATGCATGAACTCAAAGCAAGGTCAAAGATTCTGTGGATGGCATAAGCAAGCCAAGAGGCAAATCCTAGAGGAGAGAATTAAAGGGCCACAATGTCAATCACATCACCATCTGGAACACCTGCACACATAAAACTGATTTAAACTGTTCCAAAGTCAACATGACTGACACCTCTGTAATGATATCGGCCATTTATTTACAAGTGACTTATATTACTATTTGACCATTGCTGCAGCTGTCAAACAAGAATGAAAGCAGATTTCACCCTGTTGCAGTGGTGAGCAAGCAAAGGTTGCGGGACATCTACAAGTTGAAGTCATCTGAGGAGAAGGCCAACAACCTGAACCCAATTGCTGGATTTACTTACAGTGATGTATGTTGCTGCATATATACTCAGAGCTGCTTCTTTGGAAGGAAAAGTTTTTCGGGCTTTCATGACAAGATCAGGATTTCCAGAGCAAGACTCTGCACCACTGACAAACTGTGTAAACTGCTGACATCCCAGAGCTGTGTAGTTGGGTTTGCAAAGTGCAAGGAAATGAGGTGCAAGATTCCCAGTTACTACTTGTCCAGCATTTACAAATATGTCTGTTGCAAAAAGTCCAAATGCATAAATGCCTAAAGAAAGGGAAGGAAAAGAAATAATTAAGTTGCTATTATAGTAGCACAATAAAATGAATAATCTGATTAATAATAAAGTTGATTAAATAATTAATCAAATTAAATAACCTTATTAAATAAATATTTTGCATGTAAGCTTGGTGAAAAGCACACTGCTAAGAGAAAATGAAAACAATACAGAACCTTGTTCTGTTTTTGTACACATCAGTGCAGACATGCTAACTGTAATCTTTATTTTTAGGTGTGCTATGTTTGTAACAGGTAGAATAATTGCTCCTCTCTCTGTGTGTGCCAGTGAATATTGGTGCTGGAGGGCCTATTTTTTACTGGTAAGTTTTTGATCCTATGAACTGTGTGTACCTCTCTTGTGCCATCAAGAACTTTATAGATTATTAGTTCTCTGAATTGCATCTAGAATCTTACTGATAGTCAATTCAGCTCATGATAATGAAATGCTCTATTGGCATAGTGTAGCATGCATGCTCATAATTCCCTTAGCAGCTGCATTCTGGATCAACTGCAGCTTCCAAGTGGTCTTCATCGCTACAGTCCACACGTGGGGTCACCAAGTGTGTGTGATTGTCCTGGTCCAGATATAGGTGCAATTGGTATGCTGGATGAATTTGTAAGAGTTTTATTGCTACACATCTTCTAAGCAGGAGCTGTGAGTTCAAAGAGACACCCCAAATGTGCATCAGTCCTAAAGGGGGAAGTGTAATCTCAACTCTTTAGTCCTCTTCCCATGTGATCCAAGCCCCATAACTACTCAAGCTTGCCATAGCTGAGCTTGCACCTGTACTTCCTTATCCACCCCTGCACAGCTTCCAAATACTGGGACAAGACCTTGACAGAAGGATCTGGTTGGACTGAGATGTCATCACTGTACTGGTGAGAGCTGATCCAAAGTGCTGAAAACTTCACCTAGTAGCCTTATGCAAATGTTTTAACAGGAGGGGTGAGAGCATCGAACCCTGAGACACCCCATATATCAGAGGTCTCTGGCTTGATTTATTTTCCCTGCCAACATTGTCTCGATCCAACTACAAAGAAAGAAAGAAGTACCACTCATAATTCCCACAAATGAATAATAATAAAAAGGATAATAATAGAAACCACTTTGAGATTAAGGTGAACCAGGATGATTGCACTATATGGTGGCTTAACCTTTTTGGGCTCCTGTGCCAAAAGTTGTGTGCGCGCTCGCACGCGTGCACTCACATGCCAGCACCCAGAAAGCAATGCATGCACCCCCCCATGCCCCCTGCGCATGCATGCACAATCCCCGCCGCTGCCGCCCCCTTACCTGCACTGCGCCTTCCAGCTGATTTTCGGCCCATTTGAGGCCTTTTTCAGCCTCCCAGATGCTTGAGGACAGCTTCTGCAGTCTTTGCAGGCCGAAAAATAGGCCCACTTTGTCACTTCTGGTATTATAGGAAGTGACGAAACGGGCCTATTTTTCGGCCTGCAAAGGCTGCAGAAGCTGTCCTCGGACCTCTAGAAGGCCAAAAAAAGGCCTCAAACAGGCTGAAAATCAGCTGTGAGGTGCAGGCATACACAGTGAGGTAAGTTTGCCTCTGGCTCGCGTGCCGGCACAAATGGCTTTGTGTGCCACCTGTGGCATGCGTGTCATAGGTTCACCATCATGGCACTTATACCAACCCAGTTCCACCAGAGGTCAGTAGCAAATATAGCCAAAGTCTTTTCAATTCTGTATTCTGGTTTGAAACCTGATTGGAAAGAGTCTAGAAAGTTTGTCTCCTTTAGAGCTCTCTGTTGCTGCAGCCAGGCCACCTTCTCAACAATGTTCCCCCAAAAGGGGAAAGGATAGAGATGTGGTGAAAATAGCCAGGCCTGTCAAATACAACAGTCTCTAATTTTAATAAGGTAAGAGAATCTATGGACTAATTGCAAACCTTAGCTGTCCCCTTGCCTGCATGTTCCCTGGCAACAGTAAATAAAATATCAGTCATTTCTAACATATTTAACCATTGTGCTATAAATGCAATCCAATCTCACTTTTACTTCAGCTAGGATCTCTGCTCTACAGACCACCTTGCTAATCCACACATTGTTGCTTGCATCTCAAGCCATACAGAAGTACAGTAAATGCAATGAACTGATACAAACTGAGAATGTTGGTTTTTCAATGGCATCATGGCATGAATCTTATTGAGCAGAGCAAGAGTTCTCAAGAGCAGAGTTTATTATTAAAGGACTGATGAGAGTTAAGGTTACAGTTGTATAAGGCTATAGTTGTGTATACCTCAAGAACCCCGAGACAATTCAATTGAGCAAGAGGCTTGCATAATTGGTTTACACATCCTAATGCATGAAGATTAGAAAATAACACCCAGTATTCTTACCAAGGAACCTGACAGTCCTGCGCACCAGTGGGTTTATATAGCAACAGTCTCCAGTTAATATTGTTTTTTCTTGGTTTTCAAAATCCCGTGTGGCCATCTGTAAGCAAAACACTGCAGTTTCCCCAACAATAACCTGAAAACAATAAAAAGAAAAGGATGCATCAAATTTCATAAATACAAAGCAACACTACACTAAAGATACATTTAAATCCATCCACAGGGGGTAAATCCAATAAAGTTCATTTCATTTGCCAAAATAAATAAATAAATAAATTAAAGCAGGACTAAAGCCTTAACACCACCTTTAAAAGGGGCTGTGCACAAAACACAGGCAAACTCTAATAATGTGGTACTGGGTTGTAAATTACTTTCTGAGCCCTTCTTTCTCAAATGGAGTTTTATGGAATCCTAGCATTTCATGATAGATTCTGATTGAAAAAAAAAGTCTGAACTTTGCACACTGCATAATGCCAGTACTTGTAGTGATGGAATTTTGTATACACTATAACTCACCTGCTGGCCAATTATTGCTTTGCTGTTGTAAACACTGTAACAAGGATTTTGTAGGTTAGAAATGAATTATATAGATAATCCTTACTCAGTGACTGCAATATTCAGTGAGCATTTAAAATTATGACTATGCTAAAAAACTAACTTTACAACCAATGGCTACATTTACAACTTTTGTAGCATCCCTCACTCACACAATTGCCTTTCTACCGTGTTTCCCCGAAAATAAGACACTGTCTTATATATTTTTTGGCTCCCAAAAACACACTAGGTCTTATTTTCGGGGTAGGTCTTATATATTTATGGTGCCAAATAGTGGGTGTGAGTGTGTAGGGGGTGTTTCGCGGGTGCATGGTTGCTCCCTGAAACGTCTTCCTGGAACTGGAGATTTACACTAGGTCTTATTTTCGGGGTAGGTCTTATATTAGGGCAGGTTTAGAAAATAGTGCTAGGTCTTACTTTCGGGGTAGGTCTTATTTTCGGGGAAACATGGTAGTCAGTACCGGTTCTCCTACTATGCCTTGCGTGTTACTTTTCTTTTTTGTGCCCCCTTGCATAGTGGAGAAATATGAGAGAAAGATGATTATAAGAGAGTAAGCAGGCACACAATGGGGAATACACATTGGAAGGAATGCAATGGCACCAGCACACACACCCCCACCTTTGGACTGATAGAATGATCAAAGGGGAGCTTTCCTCCAAGGTGAAATATTTGTCTATACATTTACTAACGGTGGCACGGATCTCACTAGCACAATATTGGAAGAACCCATAGGTACCTCCGATACATATAGTTATCCAAAAAACTTATGAATGTGCCCAGATGGAGAGGCTCACATTAAAAATTAATGGAAAAGAGGACACAGATTATTTCTTGATATGGGACAAATGGTACAATTGGGCAGACCAAAAGGGGAAATTTAAATAAAACAAAGGAACATAGGAGACAGATTATAACTGGTTATAAATGAGAAATCTAATAAGAAACAAACAACAGTATTAAGCTTTCTACTCCTACATTACTGTTATTTTTTGTTTATTATACTTCTGTGTTTACCAAATATGCAATATGAAGGTAATATTCACTCAATTAGTTATATCTTAAAGAATGGTAGTGTGTTTTTCGTCATTCAGTATACAATATATGAGTGTTAATGATGATGTGCCAGATTTTGGTTAATAATGATTATTAGGACTTAACCAATTCAATATAAAATGTAAATAATGATGTTTTTTAGCAGTTTTAAAGTTTGTATGTCTTTCTTAATTTATGTACATAAAGTTGTTAAAATTTTTTAAAAAGATAGACCCAAGTGCACGATACAACCAGCCTGGTGTATTCCCCATTGTGTGCTTGTTTATTGTCTTGCAATCCTAAACTCCCCAATTAATGTAAATACAAAGATTAATTCCCTTCTTGCTAATTATCTCAGCACAGGAATAGCCATTTCAAAGGGCATGAGAGTGGGAAAAAAGGAAAGCATGGTTATAGTCATATGATCCCCCACTTAGTGATTGTTTCAATTAGTGATAGACTGGATCTCAATTATGATTGCTAAATGAGGACTACCTGTAATTTGTCATGCCCCTGGTTGATCAGTGATCCTCAGAAGATGAAGAGGACCAACGGAAGAAACATGGGAGTAAAAATGTGCAATGCTTCAATTCCACTGAGGTGTTTTAGAACAAGATGGTGCAGGTTAGCAGCTGCATCTTTTCCTTGGATCACTCAGCTGTTGTTGGAAGGTTTCTGCTGCAGCTAATTGATTGTAGAAGGAGATGCAGCTGCTTCAATCAGTCACTGCCAGATCTGTTTTCATGCTCGTGTGTATTTTGGAGCATCCCTTTTTTCAGTCAAAATGGGGATAGTCCCAGACCTAGCAACAATGCTGAGAGGGCATCAGACAGCACCACCCATAACATTAGCCTCTGTGACTAAAGCCACAGTCTCATTGTCCTGTCCACAGGAATCCCTGTCTTTGTGTGAAGAGTTAAACAGAAGGAAACACAGAGGAGCAAGTGGCATAAGCGTGTCTACTTAGGGTAGGGCTGTCAAACTGGTGGCCCGCGGGCCAGATGCATCACACGCTGGCCACACCCGGTTTAGCGAAAGGAAAAAAAAGTCATGATACATCACGTGACGCCCCCGTGACGGCGCAAGTTTGACACCCCTGACTTAGGGGCAATGTAGTGCTGAAACCCAGGAACGATCAATGGCGACTATGCTCGGGCGGGAATTCCAAGCCTCCTCTATTTAAGATTGCCAGGTGAAGGTAGCTTAGTGCCAAAACAACAACCCGCCTTGCACTTTCCTTTGAACTCTTTAGTAGCTGGTCCTTGGTTATCTAGTCTAGCTGTGAAACGTCTTTGAATCCTTGCCCCTACCTTGCTCCATGAACTCCAGTTATAATAAGCACACACTTCCTCTTGAACTCAAACTATATTTACATTTATGCCCATGCCTGCTGAGTTTAGGAGTCTCAAACTGTTAAACAACCAACTCCAGCTGGGATGAGGGAGAAGATTCAGTAAATACTTTCTTGCTTTCGGTAAGGATGAGGAGCAACACCAAGAAAGCAAAGGTAGCTTACATAATTTCTGGGGGAGGGGATCAAGAATTTTATAAATAAGGGCATGTAAAGAAAACAAAGGTAGCTTCCATAAGCTATAGAAAAAGAATCAATAATTTTATATGAGAGCAATACCTTTCTTGAAGCAATACAAGCTTCAAGTTCTCCAAGAACTCCAGAGTTCTTCAGGAGGGGAGATGGTAAACAAAATGGTAAACAAATGGACAGACAGAGGGAGAGAGCAACCACCACCGAAGCCATCAAGTCTTCATGTAATTATGCTCTTGAACATTAATGTGGAAAAATATCATTAGATTCCACTTGATGATGAGATCATTTCTGAATGTCACCAGTATTTATCCCTGTTTTAAAGTGAAGAGGATGACAAAAAAACCCTAGGTGGGCGTAGAGAAAAGACTGTGGATTAAACTGTCTTGGCTACTGGCACTTTACAAATGTCATGGCAGGCTGGAGATGTTGGCACAGAGTACAATTAATGACAGCATCATTCACCATGGATCTGTTACAGAAGAGGATATCATTGGCAAAACACTATATGGGGGCCCTCCACAACCATTGCACCAATATCACTGAGGAAAGTAATGGTAGCTGGTATTGTTAACTAGTGCTAGAAAACTACTGGAATAAAAGAAGAAAGGAATAACATTCCCCTATTTTTGAAACCATGAAATTAATCTGTTTCTTCAAACTCTATCCATCACACGCCAGTGTAATTACGGTATGTTCTAGACCCTCAGATATTGGTAGAGAAATTTGAGAACTGTAGTTAGATGTAGTTTAAGATTTTAATAGCATGTTAGTATAATGGGAATAATGCAACACTGAACATGATTAAAATAGAAGAATGTGGCAATAAAACTTAATAGAGTAATACAGGCAAATGAATAAAAGCAATAAAATATGTACCACTGTATTTACAAGTGAAAGCTTTAAAAAAAACTAGCAGCTTAAAGAGATCTATAAAGGATATTATTCTGAGGATACAGATAGTGGCAGTAATTTTTCTACCAGATGCCCTCTAGATAAGATTGGCAGCAGTGGTGGGAATATGCAAGTTATAATCCAACAGATTCAGAAGGAATCTCTTTCTGGAATGTTTAGGTCTATGGGCTGCATGTAGCCTATTTGGCCTGATGATTTTTTTTAAGTAATAAATTCACCACCCCTCCAAAAGACATGCTGCCCGGTGGCCCCAAGCTGCATAATGATCACCAGCTCCAATGCTGCCTTTTCTCCACTAGTCAAAGAACAGCTGATCAGCATATTGTTTTTCAGCCTGTGAGGATTTTTAATTTATCAATATGACCCCTTTGCCACTGGTGCAGGCCTAGAGTACTGCATATGTATAGAGGCCTTATATTGCTTTTATATTCAAAGCACACATACAACGGGGTGCTCTCAAAAATCTAAACAGTTCTTTTTAAATGAAAGAAATAATGAAATTCTAATCTATATTTTCCCTTCAGTTTTCAGGTTTGACAAGATTGGTTGATTGGTTTGTTTGTTTTTATTCTGAATTAGATTCAGGTCATTTCTGCATGCATGCATGCCTGGCTCCTTTGCTTCGCTAACTCTTCCAACAGAAGCTTTCCCTGTGTTTACACATGATGTTGCAGAGAACTGGAGCAAACTTTTGATGCAGCTGTGCCAAGCCTTCCAGACAACCCAGCTGCCTTGGCATTCAGAGGGAAAGCCATTCATTCATGCCCGCATGCTTTGAAAAGGGCTAACAGAGAGATGGCTGGATCATCACATATGTAAAACATCTTTACATTTATTGCACAATGCTATAAGCTGCCCAGAAAGGACTGTGAACCTTGAAGCAATTATATGTTTTTCTAAATAAGCCTAGCTATTTAAAACTAATAAGCATACACACACACACAAATAAAAATAAAGAAACTGGGCGATATATGTTTCATTGACAGCAGAATTTTTTTAAATATTCTAATTCAGAATCCCAGTTATAGCCAGAAAAAAAAATCTAGAAATAAATCCTCTGAATTCCTTAGTACAGACTGTCTAACCTTAATGATTTGAAAGACGTAGCTTCTATATCTGAAACTCTTTTATGAGAATAGGATTCAAACAAGGTACATAAGTTGAACTTGACCTGGAAGGAATAATGATTTGACAGTAACAGCGTTGTTTTCCAGTACTGGATTTTCATCAAGAACAATTGAAATGTTAATTTATTTACATGATATTTTGACTGAACCTTTTACATTACTATATACCGTGTTTCCCTGAAAATAAGACCCTGTCTTATTATATTTTTGCCACCAAAGAAGGTGCCAGGTCTTATTTTCAGGGGAGATGTCATCCACTGACTCACCTCAGTTGCTTGTGTCGCCCCAACTTCCTTTTCGCTGTCAGAGGCCTTCAGGAACTTCTTCTGCGGCCAGCATAGCCTGCAAGGCTTTCCTGAAGGCCTCTGTAGCTGCTAACAGAGCTCTGGATCAATCCAGAGCTCTGTTATCAGCTGCAGAGGCCTTCAGGAAAGCCTTGCCAGCTGCAGAAGAAATGGGCTGGCAAGGCAGGTATCGGGGTGTGCGAGACCTAGCTGCAACAGTCCGAATGGTTAGTAGTAGGGCAGCTCCACCCCGCCCATCGACACCCTAGATTAATTTTTACCGTGCACCCGAGTGGGCGGGGTCTTAATTAGGGCTTATTTTAGAGGTAAGGTTTATATTGGGTGCACATGTAAAAATCAAGGTAGGACTTACGTTCAGGGTAGGTCATATTTTCGGGGAAACACAGTAGTTCAGAGGTAAATGAATACCACTTTGGTAAACAACATCATCAATACCAACTGGTAAACAACAAGCCCACCATCCAAATTCCCAGATACTGAGAAAGCACAAATGGAAAGCATTACTTGACCAGTCAGGGGCAGGAAAGTATATTGATGATACCACATCCTAGGACAGACAGTTTCACCAATAGTTCCATGCAGATGTTACAGAAGATTGGGGATGGAGTTGAGAATCTCAGAGAAGATACCTGGCTCTCAAGCATTCTCCCTCAAAATCAGCTGGAACCAACCTTGGAAGAACTGCAACACTACATCTTCCTGCCTATCCATAAGTTGATCTAGAACAGGGGTGTCAAACTTGCAACCACCCATTTTATTACTCTTTCTACACACAAGTCTGCAACATCTTCTTGCTTTTGAATTGTTCTGGAATGCATCTTGATAACTTTATTTGTTTGGGTGAGCATCTGCAATCAAAGGGGTATTTAAAAGCTCTTTTTCTGCCTAGCAGTATTACTGATGTTTTACGAAAAATATCAAAAATGGGACCATAGTTCTTGATTGTTCAAAATATGGGAAAATTCAGGATCAAGAAGAACCATCTTACTTTTGAAAAGGGTATTTTTAAAAGATAGAAGAAGTGAAATCAATGGTCCTGGGAATGGTTCCAATGTCACCAAAAATGTAGATAGTTCAGTAAACTATTATTATCTAGTTCCTCCTTCACCATTAATAGCTGAGCTTCTGAAGTATATTGACATAGAAGAGGCAGGCTGAACATAAACTCAACAACAGTGTTTGACACTGCATACACTTAGATCCTTTCCAGGGATGGGATCAGACTGTTGTAACTACCGGTTCAGTAATTTACATTTTGCTTTTGGTACACTGAACTCCATTGTCTGGAACATCAAGGATTACTGCAGCAGCAAAATTGAAGGGTACACAGCTGTGATACTCACTACCCTTCTGTATACCTGGGAAATATGGTCTGTGTATCAAAGACGGGCAAGACACTTAACCATTTCCACATGACTTCTCTTCACAGAATATTAGGCATCAAATAACTATGTAAAATATCAGACAATGAAGTTCTCTCTATAGCAAGTCTATCATCAAACTACATACTGCTAATGAGAGCACAGACCCATTGAGCAAGTAACATCCTCCTTATGCTGGATAAGTTCATACTCAAAGAAATCCTTTTGGGGCAACTTTCTGCTGGAAAACACATGAAAGGCCTTACAAAGTAGATTAACATACACCCAACTGCCTAAATAATGCTGGCACAAAATCGCTCTACCTGACATGGCCTCATTGATAAAGGCTGCCAAGCTTATGAAGTAAGGTGCATTGGAGAAACACAGCATAAGTCTAGAGCCATTTGTGCAACAAATGCACTGTCTACACATTTTGCCCAACATGTGCCAGGACAGTCATCTTGGGAAACTCCACATTTAGTTTTAGTGTGATTAATGGTGTTGAGGTATTCATTGATGATGAGCATTAATAAACATGACATACAGCCATCTAGCAAGTTCTACTCGATCAAGGAATCCCCAAGCCAGTTGGAAAAAATCATGTTTTGAGGGCCTTCTAGAAGACCAACTGCGCAGATATGACCCAACTTTTTTTGTTTTTTGTTTTGTTTTAATTACATTTATATGCCTTCTCCGAAGACTCAGGGCTTACAATTTTGAGCACAACCCAATGCGCTCAGCAATAGCCTTCATTCCATTGTATATGCCTGCTTATTACTAAGCGGCATTTTTACAAAGTCAGCTTATTGCCCCCAACAATCTTGGGTCCTCAGTTTACCTACCCCGAGAGGATGGAAGGCTGAGTCAACCTTGAGCCTGGTGGGATTCGAGCCTACAGTAATTGTAGACAGCTGGATCTTAAGAGCAGGCATTTAACAGCCTGAGCCACCAAAGCTCACTTGGCTTCTTCTCTTGTCCCCTGCAGTGCACTTATTTACATTTGATTTCTAATTTCGACTGACCTCACATGGGCCAGACAGGGACAGCCAAAAGGCCAGATATGGTCCAGGGGTGATAAAATGTCCAGGTTTGTGATAGGACAAATAAATGTAAATTGGTCCCATGGCATGTAAGACTGTACAGGTTGTAACAACTTGAATTGAACCTACAAGCATACTGGCAACCAATGCAGTTAGTGAAGCAAAGGTGTCACACTTATAGAATGACGACGCTGCTGCATTTTGCACCAGCTGAAGTTTAAAGATACTCTTCAAGGACAGCTTCGTGTTCAGTGTGTTACAATGGGAAATCTGAAGTGATTAGGGCATGAGTGACTAAGAGCGGAAGGAAGACTTTATAGGAATACCCTGAAGACTTGGTCTCTGGATAACCAAGAGGAGTAAAGAGAAGTTTGCCCCTTCTGGTTACTCCTACCACCTCAAAGAAATCCACTTTAAAACGCTGACAGATATTGATTGGAAGAAAACCCCACCACAGCTGCTTACGTCCTTGCATGAGAAACAAGCTTTCTGCTAAATGAAACTGATTTGTGAGGTGAGAACACTGGGAAGTTAGCAAAGTAACAAAGCAACTACCCATGGCAATTCCAAGTGCATTATGCTGAATGTTCCCTTGAGACCATTTCTGTGGCACTTCCTTGTTCATCCTTCCTTGCTGCTTTGAACAAATGCAGAAAGCCTTGCTTAATTTCCTCATAAGCAGTTCTTTCCCTCCTGCTGAGGGAAAATAATACAATATCTTTGTGGGTCAATTTAACTAGTTATGTTATTGATTAGAATACACACTAAGACTGAAAGTAGAATTTGTTTCAGACAGAAACTGGGAACTCTTCCATTTGGGGTAAAATATGTTAGACTAAAGGCAGAAAAAGCATGATCTACTATTCTTCTATCAGCATTTGCACACTTTGAGATTTGTTCATTCCCCCCCGTCATCTTTAGAAAATACCACACACCAATCCACCTACTGGCTTAGGACCGGGGTATCTGCAGGAAACCCTGCTGCCAGCAACGACTTCCCAACGTCCCATGTGCTCACACAGACAGGGCCTCCTTGGGGTGCCGTCGGCCAGACAATGTTGGCTGGTGACCCCTAGGGGCAGGGCCTTTTCGGTGGGAGCACCCACCATGTGGAATCAGCTTCCCCTGGAACTTCGGGTGGCCCCTGACCTTCAATCCTTCTGTCATGGCCTGAAAACATGGCTTTTCCAGCTTGCCGACCTGGACTGATGGGGATGGGTTTTTAGCGGTGGTTTTATTAGTTTTAATTGGTTTATTGGGATTTTCATTTAATTGTTTTTTAATATTTGTATTGTATCTTTTTATCGTTGTGAGCCTCCCTGAGTCCTTTGGGAGATAGGGCCGCATAGAAATCCCAAAATAAAATAAATAAAAAATAAATAAATACTTGTGCTAGTTCTTGCTTCTCCAGCTTGCAGTTTGATACCTTAATTTTTAGACTAACTTTCCTCACTGCATCAAACTAGCATTTGCTACAAATCATTCATTCTCAGTCAACAACTTGGCACTGTCTGAATTAAAAATATATGCATGTTATTGGTTCCAATCAACACACTTCTATCATCACCAGAAGTATTCCTTCTACATTTATCTATAAATATACTGAACAACTAGAAGGATATTGTCATCCATCCATCTTTATCTAGCTTTCTGCTTGTTGTTGAACCATTTTCAACATTTTGCTTTCCAGTCTCATGCACACTTTATTGCCATCATATTCCATTCTTATTATAACCAGCAAACAACCTTCAGCTCCATATTTCTGCACCAACTTCCATATTTCAAGTCTATTCGTTTAATCACATGCCTTCTCTAAATCAACAAGCACACAATGAATTTTCTCTCGTTCAGACTGTTGGGCTAAACTGAAGTACTCCTTAATTGGAAATAGCATGAACATTAGATTTTTCATGGCTTGTATTATGCTGATCACGTTTCTCCATCAACCAATTCCTGCTTTTATTCTGAAATCTCTTCATCCTGTCAAAATCTAATTAAATTTTGGAACATAGAACACTAGGGAAAGCAAGGCAAGAAGTCTACTTGTGCATCACTGAACGTTTCTCCCCCCAAAATAAAAAATAACCCTATACTTTATTTTTGTATGTACAATATGAACAAGCTTTTCAGCTTTTTATTAAAATATATTAAGATACTAAGATTATTTGGGCCTTTTGGGGCAGTGTAGCAAAGAATCTTTTAACAAACAGAAATGGCAGAGATAAATTACACAAGGTCAAAATATAAACATTATGCAATTCACAGGCAGCTAATATGCAGACAGTAAAAGCTATTTACGTTAAAAAGATGCTACCTCACAGGTACTATTATTTTGGGCCAATAACTAATTTCTCTGTCTCTTTGCAAATCAAGGAATATGCACGTGCTATTTAAAATCAACCTTGGTACCAGAGAAAACAGATCATTTCATATTCCCTTCACTATTTAGTCCTGTAAATTTAATTCTAGACTGTAGTTCTTGATGAGTTGTAACAGTGAGCATAACAACTTACAGAATGTAAAGTCAAACAAGTCTACTATAGCAATTCACAAAGTATCTGATAGCACAAATGGAACTGGCATCAGAGTTAGATATCTTCCTACTCATAAAACTGCATATTTCCACTGCATTATTAAAATACATATTATATGAATATAAATATGTATTATATGACACCTGCCATTATCTAACATTCATATGTAGAAGATGATGTATAATGTATTGGATGGATGGTATAAAATTGCACTGTCTCACAAAATTTCCTTCAAGATATCCTCAATTTAATTAATCTTCTTACAAACAGCTCTCATACTATCTTTTGTAGTCAAATATGAATAAATTAATACAGAATTAAGAGTCTGCTAATTGCACATCACAAATCACATTATAACTGTATTTCAAATTTCTAACAAAATCTCTTGTTTCATCAGTAATTTCTCAACAGCAATCAATGATTTTTTTTTAAAGGAAAATGGAATTTTTAAGGTTTAGTGATGACGGAAAAAATACGAGTGCTGCTTAACAATGCTTTGGTGCTTATTTTTGTGACATTAAAATAAGGTGTAATAAATTAGCATAACTGTAAAACTAGTTTTACAGCTGCTCTGTTATAATTAATATAAAATCATTCTATTGCTTCCTTGATCTACTTCTAAGAATGAATCTAACAAATGATATCATAGATTTATTACTGCTTCACTTGTCAAACAGATTTCTGGCAGATTAATCAAGTAGATGTTATGAAAATACAATTACTACATTTAACGCAAGTTCTTTTTAACATTTTACTGGGCTGAGAATCACAAAGTTTTCCTTTGTGGTGACATAAAAATACATTGCTGTATTTGTTGATTTAAAACACATAAGACACCAGTCCTCATTTTATAGAAATAATATCTGATTCAGTGAAGCCCAATTATACCAGACTTATATTACCTTGTGCATGGTGGACCAAATTCTGCTGCGATATATAATGTTTGTAGAAAGCCATAACTCAAATGACATAAAATAATGCAAATGGTGTGATTTGCAGTCTGCATTATAACCCAAACATGCCAATTAAATAAATTCCTGCAACACCCTATTTAATGATTCATTGGTTAAAGAGAGGCTTCCCTGTATGCTATATTGTCTTGTATAAATTATTTCATAATTAATGCAAACCACTGTGAGGGAGTAAATGGCTATTTCAATACTTCTAAACCTTATAGGAAAAGAGAAATAGCTGATAACATGTAAAAAAAAAAGAATCCTCCAAATTTTAATTTTCCATTTGAAAAAAATGGTTTGGTTGACGTTTCCGAAAAAAGATGTCAGAATTCAGGAATTCCCTTCCCAATCTTGCTCATCCTTTCGAAACTCCATTTACATCTAATCCGCAACATAAATTATATTTAGCAATAAAACAGAGCTGATGAGTAAGAAAATGTTAAAGAGTATGGCTTTTCCAACGCAATAAATTCAGACCATCTCCTCCAGAGCTATTGAAGCTTTAGTCTACTGCATGAGGCAGCATTATCTAGAGCAGGGTCCCCAACCCTACTCCGTGGATTGTCAGAGGTCCATGGCATGCCAGCAACCGTGCCGCACAAACAAGCAAAGCCCCATCCACAGGATTCAGGCAGCCTGCAAAACCGTACTCCCTCCAAACCACAGAAGAACTTTTCTCCATGGAACCGGTCCCTGGTGCCCCAAGGTTTGGGGGACACTGATCTAGAGCCCTCCTACAATCATGCCTTCAAATTCAAACAGGGAGTAAACATCACAAAAACATTATGTTTGCAGTCTTCAGTTTTTTTAAACAAGTCCAAGTTAAAAGTTGCTATTCCCTACTAGGATAATTTAGTTAGTCCTAATAATTCTTAATTATTGGCATTAGATAAATCTAACTCTTCTTAGCACATGTGCTATGACTTTTTTTAATATAAATAATAAATATTTGGTGACCACAAACATGAATTCCTACTATCCATTCATCTATAGTTCTCATGCAACAAGATGCCTATGTACTGATTCCATCTGTTCTTCAGACTTCATGTTGTATTGTGGAATGATTCAACTGCATTATTAATAATAATGGAAGTCCCAGTTTACTGCCCACAGCATTGTGATTTGTAACATATGGTCCTATTCAGAATTGGACATCTTGACTATTGCATTTTAAGAGTTGTCATTGACTTTTTTAGTTATGGGGATGACACCAATCAGTGGAATCAAACTCAGTATGCCCAGAAGGAAATGATGGACATTTTTATACTTCTTTCATTGCACAGGCATTGTCTATGATTAGAAACAAAAAAATGCCCATCAACCATGTTTCACTGTGAACAGCCTGGAACATCCATCAGCTCTCCATAAACAAGCTAAACTATCATTACATCTTGCAAAGCTAAATGCCAAGACAAACAGATGGAAACTCATTACTTTTTTCCCTTGACATATGCTTACCCATCATTTCACTGCACAAAAATAATACACATGTGGTTCTCTGTTTTCAAGGAACAAAGTCCTTTGTATTTCATCTATAAAAAGACATTTCACTGGTTATACCATGTGGCCCATTCAAAAACGTAACCACGGAACACCACAGCTACTGCACAGAGCAGGTCTATTAACAACTCACCACGACCAATTTGCCATGTCCAACTTGCCACGGGACAACTCGCTGGGGACAAGAGTTACGCTAATATCAAAGTAATGGTGGAGTAGAATCATTAAAGAAAGGATGCAAAAGGAGGGACAGAATGAAATGTGAATGACAAAAATTAGAATATTTCTTTATTTATTTTAAATGATTACATTGAATTGTTAAATTATCCTGTGGTGAGTTGTCTTGCGATGAGTTGTCCGTGATGAGTTGTCCCACAATGACTTGGCCATGGTGAGTTGCCTGAAGTAAATTGCCTATGTCAAGTTGGCTGCAGCAAATTGGCTGTGATGAGTTGTCCCATTCCAGCACAAGAGCAATAGTGTGAATCCCAGATATTCCTAAATAGAATATGTTTTTATGAAGACCATATACATTTCCATTGCTTTTATATACCAGTCTTCCAAAAGATTCCCAGGAAAATCTTCACTGTTTCATTGTGTATACAGGTTGTCATTTCTATGGAAACCCTCATCCATTTTATTTATGAATTTCTGATGTACAAGGATCACTAACTGGCTTCATTCCTCAGTCTTCAAGTCTTTATTATGTCAGTAAAAAGAAGGGATCAAACTTCAGATTATTGCTGAGCCTCAATTTCATACTTATTGGAATCCAAACAATGAAGACAATGGTTTTTGGCTGATAGTAACATTGATTGTTTCCAGAGATTTCTTTCTAAAGCTTTTCTGTAAAGTTACTGTATTTGGTTTAATGCCTACTTTCTGTTCTAAATGGCTTTTATGTGAGCAATAAACCTTACTTCTGACTTTTCCATTGTTGAGTGCATTGATAAAATGTGTTTTAAATATGACTAGCTATTTCTGGTTGATTGAGGTCACAAAGGGTTTGTGTTAAATTTGTAATTCTTGTCATGCATCTTCTTCTCATGGGGTCTCTTGCAGCATTGTATAAAAATCTGCTTGTCTATCAGAGCCATTTTTAATATGAATTCAAAAGAAAAATATTTCCGAATCAGTGAATTCCAAAAACAAATATAGCACCAGAGAGAATGGTGAAAATCATAGATTTTACAGATCTGGTCATTGGGAAACATTTGAGGAGCTAATCTAAAGGTCAATATATTGCTAATATAATGGAGAAAATAATCTACTAACATCAATGACATTTAAGTGATATTGAGCTCTTCCAGATATTTATAAGACTATGCTCAGACTATGCTGCAGATCTGATATGGACCAAACATCTTCATTTTATTTCTCTGCCAACCTGTGAGATAATGTGACTAGGAGCTGCCCAGAGTTTGGTATAAATTTATTTATCTTTTAAATAAATAAATATAGATTTTGCTGTAGACATCAGCTGTACCATTCGAGATCATGTGACTAAATAGTTAAATTTTAAAAAGTGCAAACAAAAATATCCTCTTTGTATCAGAGAAGAGCAGGCTTGAATCCATCTGATGTAATTTTTATACATCAATAATATGTCATTTTTTTTGTTCTTTTTGCTGTGTGAAAAACATCCAATGGCATATAAGCATCTTCTTGTAGGCTGATATGGTTCTGTCTAGGACTAATTGCAATAATATATTATATAATACCTTTATAAGATCTTAAAGTATCATCATTTCTCTTAGTTTTTTTTAGGAACCCAAAATGCAAAAAACGGGAAAATACAAGTTTGACAAAATATTCAGCATTTGGGCCACAAAAATAATATGTTCTGCAAGCTGGCTGGCAAAGATATGTTCTTCTAGAAGAGCAGAGAATCATCACAGACTCCACAAACAACTCAATATTAAAATAACTAGCTCGATACCCATGCTTTGCTACTAATCTATGTGGTCGGGCTTAGTTTTTGGAGAGGAAAATAGGGGGGGGGAATTCTGCCTCTGCCTATCAGCATCCATCGGTATTCATCTGGCTAGCGCCCTGTCAGTGCGTGAGAGGGTTGAGGGCTGTTTGGAAACTGAAAAAGTATTTGCTGTGTGAGCAAGAAGGAGATAGCAAGGAGCCTGGGCGTGGGTTAGCTCAACTGTTCTGTACTAAAGCTGCTTGGTGCTGTGAAACTAAAACTGAAACTCCTCTGCTTGTGTTTTGCATTTGGAACAGAATTCTTTTCAGGTGGGGAGGGGGAGTAGAACTCCTTACCATCAGAGCAGTTTAATAATAATATACGAAATACTAATGCAGGGCAGAAGGAGCCAAACCAATGGACACAATTTCATCTCCATTTCATAGATATGCCAGAAATTGATCGTTAGAGCTGCGAAGATAACTGTACAGAACTTTTACTATGTTGACTCTGTGTATCGTTTTATTAATAATAAAAATAGATTACGTCTGCTAGGAGGAAAGGAGATCACATGGGTTATGGGTTATACTTTGTGATTATTAAAAGTAACTAAGTTTAAGAATGAACTTCAAATAGACACTGAAAATTAAAAAATTAAAAACACCAATGAGACTGATAGGTTTAGGAATATTTGGGTGGCAGACATCTTATTTACTTCTGCAACCATAAAAAAAAGATCTTCAGTTTTTAATTTACAAAAATATTGGCCAAGCAGTTTACCATCTTTACCAGAAAAACCAAGCTAACCAGTTATTTGCAATTAATCCAAAGCAGATGCAGAAGCCGAGACATCTCCAGCTTACCTTCTAATTTCATTCTGCCATATCCAGAAGGCAAGAGTACAGGATTGCAATGGAACCTGAACAACAACTGCCATCAGTTCCCTTTCCTCATCAGTTTATTTCCTTCTCTAAAGCAGGGGCCCTCAACGCCCCCAGCCCACGGATTGCTCCTGGTCTGCGGCCCACTGGAAACCGGGCTGCGCAAGCAGCGGTCGAGCGTGCAAAGCTCCATTTGCACATGCGCAGGATTAGGTTGCGTGTGCAAAACCATTCCCTCCTCCCCTGCTACTGGTGCCCACTACCACTGCCAGTCCACAGAGCTGGAAAGGTTGGAGACCACTGTCCTAAAGAGATAAACTGTAAATTGTATATATAAAAGAGTTCCAACTGGACATTGACTTATCTTGATCAACTGTAGAACTGTGCCCTGTTTGGAGCAAACATTGATCATGGACAATATAGTCCTGATGTCAACTCACGAAACATTTCTATGGAATCCTGACACCTGACATATGTAGGAATTGAGTGGTACTGCTAGATTTTGGAAGTAAATGTTTGTTTTATAAAATATTAACTACAGCTATTGATTTATAGAGCAACAAGTCCAAAATTTCATTCTAAATTATCGAAAGACAATAGAATTGGATGAGTCGTGTCCTATTAAATGACAAGCTGTCCAACCAGCTCTCAAAACTGCTCTGTGATGGGGGGGGAAACCCAGCAAGGAATGAGTAACCAATTCATGCTGCAGGCTTCAACACAAGTGGCCATGTATCCGGAAATGAGCAGGTTTTATTGGTGCTTCAGATTATAAACAGAATTCCTGATGTTAATAAATTTATAACAAAATGAATTCTGAAGCATAAATATATTGCATGCAATGAATGATGAATTTTCTTTGGTTAACCATGCCTTACAAGTTTTGAATTCCACAGAGAATGCATTGTATTGCCTGCTATGAAAGCAAGTCAAAAAAACCCCCATAACTCAGGGGTAAAATAAAATCATGCTCTGCATACAAAAAGATCCCAGATTTCTAGTTGCAGAATCCAAGAAAGCTACTGCTCTCCTGAATTATAAACTAAGGGTACAGGCTGGGTCCTTAAGACATGCTAAGTTAAAATGTACTTTGTTCATTTGTGTTTCAGTAAACCATGTAAGTGGAGCTTAAAACAATAATCTGCAAAACACAATTTTCTATACACACATCTTGGTAAGATTTATTGATTGACATTCAATTTATATAGCCACCCATCTTGCAATTACCAACTCAAAGTGGACAAGGAAAGATTAAAAACCAACAGAGCAAGGACAAATAATAGACAACAATATCACAATAATACACCGCTAGGAAAGGGAGTGGACAAAACATCAATTAGAATCACTCTACACTTTCTTCTCACAATGGCATGTAAACAAGACTGTGTGGCTATGCACATGGTTCTGAAATAATTCTTAAAATTCTATTTTAATTATCACTTCTACTGCCTTAAAAGAAAAATATGGAGTTACTTGATTATTTCAAGTGAAGTCATGATTTGGAAAAAGTGCCGCTATTATGGATGACTTCCTAAACCTGATGATGCCACAGTGACAGACATCATGGCAACATGACAAGACTACATTAAGGGATAGTGTATCATAATGCATATTTCATCACTTGTTCATCCCTAACTTCTCCTACAGACACCTATGACTGGTGTTTCTCAACCTTGGCAACTTAGACTTCAACTCCCAGAATTTGAGCTAGGGAATGCTGGCTGGGGAATTCTGGGAATTGAAGTCTACATATCTTCAAGTTGTCAAAGTTGAGAAATATTGCCCATAAAAATATTATTGACTATTATTTACAGCAGGGCTGTCAAACTCATGGCCCACAGGCCGGATGCGTCATGTGCTGGCCACACCCATGCCCGGTTTAAAGAAGGGGAAAAAAGTCACAATACATCACGTAACACCGCTGTGATGACACAAGTTTGACACCACTGATTTACAGGGTCCAGAATTAGTGCCTCTTTTCAGGAAACACATGGCCAGGTACCAACAATGTAGATAATCCTCGATTTACAATGGTTCGTGTAGTGACCTTTCAAAATTACAACAGCACTGAAAAAAGTGACTTATGGCTGTTTTTCATACTTACGACTGTGTCATGCCCATCGGAGTCTGAATCTGAGGAGGAAGACAAACAGCTGACAGGGAGTGGGAGTGTGGCTTCATTGGCTGTGGAGGAAAATGGGGAAGGGCAAGGTCCGGCTGGGCAGAGCAGGGAAGTGGTAGAACAAGGGAGAGGGATTTCAGAAGAAGACCCAGGCCCACCCCTTCTTCATCCTAGGGTACAAAGGAAGGAATGGAGAAGAGAGCAACGTGGGTTGCATGGCTTACAGGAGAGGAAAGGGCTCTGATTCCCTTCATTAGACACACCTGGGAAGAGAATTTAAAAGAGATGTAAGCTGAGTGCAGCATCTGCTGGGAACAAATGTGAGTTTATCTTGTGTTGACTTTGGTTATCTGTGTTCCCAACATCCTCCCAACGGGGTTGAATTACTGCCCTTCTTCACGTCTAGAATTCCTTCTCTTGCCCTGCCGGTCTAATTACCTCATCTTGCCTTGAGTGGACTTATAGTTACAGTTTTTGTTGACAACGTTTTGGACTTGATTCTCTGCAGCCAAAGGCTGTTCTTGGGAGAATTTTCCTCCAGCCCAGAAGGTAACCAGGACAAGTTGGAGCTAATAAACTACTGATTATCTGACTGTGTTGCCTTTGTGCCACGCCCCGGGTCATCACAAACTGGTCATGTGATCCAAATTCAGATGCTTGACAACTGGTTCATATTTATGACAGCTGCAGTGCCATGTAAATCACCTTCTGCAACCTTCTGACAAACAAAGTCACTGGGGAAGCCAGATTCACTTAACAACTATATTATTAGCTTAACAAACTGCAGTGATTCACAACTGTGGCAAGAAAGTTCGTAAAATGGGATAAAATTCATTTAACAGCTGTCTCGCTTAGCAACAGAAATTTTGGGCTCAATAGTGGTCCTAAGTTGGGGACTACCTGTCTATATCTCAGGGTGGCTGGTGTTATTAGCTAAAAATGGAATAATTTCCATGTCCCCTTTTCCTCTCTTGCGTATTTTCTTTATGAACATCACCAAAGGTTAAGTGCTGTACTAAAATTTAAATTCAGAGATTCTGTCCAATCTTCTTAAAGGTAAGTGGATTCAGGAACACAAGCGGTTGGAATTCATTTCCCAGACTTCCGAACAGAGAATGAATGCTTAGTATTCTACAAAAGATCAATCATTTCCCATCCTAAGTATGAGCTGGATTTATTAGTTAATTATTTCAGTAATTAGGCTGTGGTGCTTCCTACCATTATTAACTTTATCAATCCATTCTTTTCTTTCTTTCTTTTGTTTTTGGAGGGGACAGGTCATCTTACATCTATTCAATTAACACAGCTGTTATGTTGAATCATGCTAGGGTAGGCAATGCAGGAAGAAATCAATTGCAATTCAAAGTGCTAATTTGGACTTATAAAGCATTACATGGCCTGGTTCCCAAGTACTTGCCAAACCACTTAACCAGATGTAATCTACGCAAGCAGGTTGTGCCTGGATCAGCTGCTTGGGGTACCCCACTTCTGTGAGTGAGCAGAATTAAGATTAGAAAGTCTGTTTTCTATTGCATCACAGAGTAGTCTCCCTCTGGATCACAGGGGTCAAACTTGTCACATCACAGTGCCGTCATTTTATTTATTATTTATTTATTGGATTTCTAACCGTCCCATCTCCCGAAGGACTCGCATGCAATCATAAAACAATACAAATATACAATTAAAAAAATATTAAATAAGAAACCCAATTAAAGCTAAAAATAATAAAACCATTGTCTAAAAAACTCCCCTCCCCACCCAGGTCAGCACATTGGAACAACCAGGTTTTGAGGCCCCAGCGGAAGGAGCGGAGGTCAGGAGCCACCCGAAGCTCCAGGGGGAGCTGGTTCCACAGGGTGGGTGCTCCCACAGAGAAGGCCCTACCCCTAGGGGTCGCCAGCTGACACTGTCTGGCTGATGGAACCCCAAGGAGGCCCACTCTGTGAGAGCGCACATGATGATGGGAAACAGTTGCTGGCAGCAGGGTCTCCCATAAATATCATGTGACGTATCATGACTTTTTTCCCTTTGTAGAGCTGGGGTGGGCATGGCCTGCGCATGACACATCCGGCCCGTGAACGACCAGTTCGACACCCCTGCTCTAGATCAAGGGTGTCCAACCTTAGCAACTTTAAGACTGGTGGACTCTCAGAATTCCCCAGTCAGCAAAGCTGAACTTGAAGACCACAAGTCTTACAGTTTACAAATCTGGACACTCCTGATCTAGATATTAGGCTGACCTCCTCTCTGTAACAGCCTGTGGGAGCTTTTAAATATCAAAGGGAGGGACTTTGATTCTCTGCTGTAGCTGCTTGAAAGAGCCTTCATCTATCATCAGGCATTAAGATCATTGTCTTGTTTTTCTTGAGGTTTTTTCCTTTACTTTTCATGCTAATTTTAGTTACCGTAACCTGCAGAAAACTCAAAAGATTCAGTAAGGTTCAAAACAAACAAAGCAATAAAACAAATTCCACCTGTTTAAAGAATTGTGATGAAGTTCGGAGGCGAGTTGTAACACTTCCCTCTGCAACAACATCTTCTTTATAAAAACAATCCCAATATGAAAGTTAGAATTAATCTTTGGCAGAGTTCTATCATTCCCCTCTCTGCCCATCATGTTAATAAAAGTCTTTGCAATAGCAAATGCTTTGCATTGATTAAGGGACACGGCCTGAATACAACTCTATTTTTCAACTGAGGCGATGAGCCCAGTGCTACTAGAAATTGCACCTTTGTGCAGATTTAGTCTGCTGAATCAATTCTTAAAACATCTGAGCATCAAAGACCATTTTACAGGAAGCTAACAAGAAACAGGAGAATGCTATCAATAGAAGACATTCAAAACAATGTCTCTATAATGTTAGGATCAGGCACTGTTTTTATTTATAATAAACTTTTACTTAGCGAGAGCCTGGTTTATTGTGGCATAAACTCGTAAGTTGTTACTTGGAAGAAATGAGGTTACCACAAATGATTTCAGCTGAAATTAAGAAAATACAGTTTCTCATTCTCAGATCCACTCCCTTACATGTGAAGTCATGCAGCCAGTTACCTATAAAGGTCAGAAGGAAATTCTTTGCACACAACTCAGTTTTCTTCATACTGGTTTGCCGATTTTAAGAAAAGCAGATGGCCATTTATGCAGAAACCTGATGGCATACAGAAGTGGTTTTCTTGACAGGAGAATGGAGTTGCAGACTCCAACAAAATAATGAGACAGGAAGATTTAGGGATCTGTGCTTTCTTTCTTCTCATTTCATTTAAGATAAGGATACTTGCATGCTGGGCGAATAGAAAAATCTGTCTTCCCATAGGGACATGCTCATCATTCCACCAGAGATGATGGCAGATAAAGTATACCCAGCTCATAATTTATGTCTCTTTTCTGGATGGTGTAAGATAGACCATAATCTCTAAAATGTGTTAATCAATACAATCTTTCAACAATTGGTATATAACAAAAGGATAATAACTCATCAGTTCACACACATCTCATATACTTAAACATTCCACAGCAAAATACATCTGTTGCACTCAATTGTTTACACTGAGACTTTTATCTATGGAGATTCTGTCATCCAGGTCATGGTTGTCCCAAAGGTGCTTTCTTCAAGAGGCAACTGGGCTTTCTGGTTTTTCTTTGAAGTCATTTCACTTGTCATCCAAGAAGCTTCTTCAGCTCTTCAGGAACATTTCACTTGTCATCCAAGAAGCTTCTCATCTCTTCTTGGATGAGAAATGGATGGGATTCAGCCGGTTCAGGGTGGTTCAGGCAAAGTGGATGTTAAATTTATATCTGGTTCACCAAACTGGTAGTTGAACCGACTGGCTGGCCCCGCCCACTCCACCCCGACCTCCCAGGAGTCTCCACACAACCCATTTCGGATGCAGGTAAGTGCAGGGCCTGTGTGGAGGCTCTCGAGAGCAAAAAACGGCCCTCCTGGAAGTTCCAGAAGTCCAGATACAGGCCTGTTTCCAGCTTCTGGAGGGTCTTCGGAGCCCTGGGAGGCCATTTTCACCCTCCCAGAGGCTCTAGGGAAGCTCCCGGACTCTGAGGAAGGCGAAAAATAGCCCCCCGGAAGTTCCAGTAGGCCACACCCACTATGGCCACACCCAGCCAGCAACCGGGCAGAGAAACGGTTGCTGGGATTTTTGTATCCCACCCCTGATGAGAAACGAAACGTCTTCAAAGAAAAACAAAGTCCAGTTGCCTCTTGAAAAAAAGGATCTTTGGGACTGAGTCTTTTAACGTTACTTATATGCAGCAGATATCAAGCATAACTCTTTCTGTTTTAGAATATTTTAACAGGATCTAATATTTCCAAGGCAATGTGCATTTTTCTTCACCAGAAATGCTGCATTATTATTAAAAGTATTAGAATAACCTTCAGTTGTTGCAAAGAAAGGGTTTTTTTTATTCTGATTCATTATGATTCAAACTCTGCTCTTGGGATAATGCTGCAGGAATATTTACAGGAGACTGGGATTCCCAGTACATGCATATGCAATGATCAACTTGGTGTCACAAGATGCGATCTACGAACTAGGCATTTTGTGTGGGATACTTGATGGAACTTTTCCAGGCCAACAAGTCTACCAAGGAATTCATTTTTATTTTCGGTAGACTCTGTATATACTAGAAATTCCTAGTTGTGGTCAAAAGTATCTACAGCTTCTATTCTTTTACATTCACGCATGGCAGGAGAAATTTGGTTCTTCAGAGAAGTTCCCCGATTTATTTGTCCACTTAAAAAAAAAATCCCTATCACCTTCTAGGAAGGCCAGAATTTCTCAGGGGAAACCTTTACAATGGGACAATAGAGAAAGAACAAGAAATATTGAATACATGCACTGATTCATAAGAAAAATCTGCAAGGTCAAAAGACAAATGCATCTAGTTTCCAAATCCAAATTGCTAATATTAATGGCACCTAGTCATGCCAATTTTTTTTAAAAAATTATCTGCCTCCTAATGTGTAGCAATAGCACTTAGACTTATATATTGCTTCACAGTGCTTTACAGCCCTCACTAAGACGTTTACAGAGTCAGCATATCGCCCCCAACAATCTGGGTCCTCATTTTACCCACCTCGGAAGGCTGAGTCAACCTTGGGTCATTGAGACTCAAATTACAGACAAGTAATATGTCTCAGGATCGAAGCCTGGATACTATCTAGTGGTCAAAATTATTTCTCCATTATAGTATATTAGGAATAAAATTATATTTTTTATGTTCAGTTGAAACTCCAGAAGTTACCTAATGTTTCCTTTTAGAAACACGAATTTTTTTGGCAGACAATCTTCTCTCTCCTTCTCCTGTTCCCTTGTATTGCTTACAAGAACTCTTATTAGGGGACAGAAGTAATTTTTCTTTGCAGGGTGCTTAAAGCAACTGAACCCAAAAGAAATGGATGCTAACTAACACTGGTTGATAATTACATTCTAGCTATGCAAAACACCTCTTTCTTTGATGTAAAAAAAAGTCAAAAGTAAAAGAAAGGTCTTTAGTTATAATAATCATTCATGGCAAATTCATTCACTTCAGTAGAATAAAAGTTGAGTCGAACTAAATCTAGAGAACAATTTAAGTACTTCATTGAAGACTTCTCTGCATTATATATTTGGAGGACCACACTGATTGTACTGATTGTATTAGTAACAATTACCAATAACAACTAGTGCAATTTCTAATATATGGCTAATTTCCCAACTTCTTTACATTGATGTAAATTGATCAATTAAAAATGTACTGTATTATGGATATAATAATAATGTATGATATGAAATCTTCTCATAGTATACACACGGACTATATACTTCTATATATTTCTACAGTGTTTAGAACATGGTATTTTCAGATCGATAAGGATTTGATGGAGCTTTATAAGAGCCAAAGGGCAAAAAAAAGTAACAAACATAGGAGAGCTATCTATAGCAATTTTTCCAAGTACACTGGAAAAAAACATGGATTCTTCCATGAATTTATGCTAGATTTGCCATTCTGCAGATCTTGCATTCTAAAATTTTTTCTAATAGGTCCTTATAAATTGAAAACCTTTGAAAATGCCTAGTGTGAGAAACCTCCTTCTCAGAAATTTGGAACCATAATTATCATCATTTTTAAAGAGAAATATTAAGTATTATGATAAGAATTATGGAAGTTTTAGAATGTACAAGATTGGGGAAGACTAGCTTATACAACTAGCTCATCCTTGTACTGACTTCTAACCCGACAGAATATAATGCTTCTGTTAGAAAATTACATCTTAAATGTATACCAGACATGGAAGGCATGAGAAATGGGCTATAAAAAGCAACAAGACTGCTGTCAGTATAAATTATGGTGCCCATTTGGCCTGCTTAATGATTGACATTTTAAAAACATTTCTGAAAATATTGTCCAAATGAAAATTGACATGGCTTGAAAACAACACATTACGCTGCTTAAAAATAATGGCTCGCTGGCAAAAACTTGCATCTTCCATAATGCATTCATCACCTAGCATCTGAAAGTGTGAACACCTCCACTGAGATATTATTATATGAACTGGCTTGAGCAACTATAAAAGATTCAGCCTGATTCATAGGCACCCATTCCTAACCACAATGATGCCAAAATGATGAGTATGCATCATGACATTATACTGCAAACACTACCCTCATGCTTGCATTGCAGTATTGTACACATGCACGCAAGAGGTGGAATTGTTATCACAATGTTGTAATGCACATTTTGTCATTTGCCTGCTCCCACAGACACCTATACCTAGCATTTTGGATCATTGTTTCACACAAGGAAATCATCCCAATAGAATAGGAAAATGTCCAAGTGTGATAGACACACAAGGAATTTGTCTCTGCTGCATAAGCTCTCAGTATACATGCAAAGCAACGAAGTAATAATAATCATAATAATGTACTAATTAAGACAAGCTAGTGGAACAGATGAGAGGAATAAAAGTAATCCTAAAATCATTTCTTATTTCATGAAACATAACATTTCATGAAATAAGGTATTTTTAATATAATTATTTACACCAATGGGACTTCTGGGATACTCTCTGGTATCAGTGGGCTTTTCAAGATTACATAAAGATTGCAGTGTAACTGTTACTGCATTTACAGTTTTTCTAACATGTAACACTGGTTTGTTCAGTAGCCCAGATTTATTCCTTCCTATTTAGCTCTGCAGCCTTGATTTTTATACCAGCTGTACAAGAAAAAGTAAATACCAAGACTTTTTGCAATGTAAATAAAGTATGAAACTTGCATGAGAACATATTGCTTCTGCTCTTTTATGAAAACCTTGAGAACTGCAATTTGCAAAAGATGGAACCAGTCTTGGAAAGTAATTTCCTCATATTCCTCAGCTGCCAAGCTAAGCAAATTCCTTCTTTCCCCTTGTAAATACAAGCCAAGTCTTATGTACTCCAGCACTAATTATAGTGAAAGTTAACTATAATTCCTTCATTACACATACCATATTATGGTATTTGCTTGCTTTTAGCACAATATAATAGGTAAGCCGGGCTACTACAATTTATTAACTCGGGTTTACAGTTCAGTAGTAAATATGAATCAGGTTCTTGTTCAACAGATCGTGATTAAAGTAAAACATGACTTAGAGGGCTATATTGATTGAGCCTCGATGGCGCAGTGGTTAGAGTGCAGTACTGCAAGCTACTCCCACTGCAACTTGGCAGATCGAATCCCACCAGACTCAAGGTTGACTCAGTATTCCATCCTTCCGAGGTGGGTAAAATGAGGACCCAAATTGTTGGGGGCAATATGCTGACTCTGTAAACCGCTCTGAGAAGGCTGTAAAGCACTATAAAGTGGTATATAAATCTAAGTGCTATTGCTATATGTGAACTCAAGCATCCATTTCAGAATGTGGCTTGAAAAGGATCTGCAGTCTGTGGATCCAAGAAATATCATTTATAATTGTGATGGTGTACGTATACTTATTGGGTTTAATACTGTAAAGAGAATGGAGGGAAGAAATAATTAAACAAGGAAAGGAAAGGCGGGGAAATTCACAACCCAAAAACAAGATTGTGATTTCCAAAACTATACTCCTATCAGTTCCAACAGATTATCAAGCAACACGCTATCTGCTTAATAAACACTACTCAAAGAGGCATTAACTGGAAAATCTAACATTACTTAACCTCAAAACGTGAATTAACATTTTCTAGTACAGATAGTCCTCAATTTACAACCACAATTGAGCCCAAAATTTATGTTGCTAAGTGAGACAGTTGTTAAGTGAAATTTGCCCCCTTTTATTAATTTTCTTGTCATAGTTGTTAGGTGAGTCATTGCAGTTGTTAAATTAGTAACACAATTAGGTGAAGCTGGCTTTCCCACTGACTGTGCTTGTCAGAAAGTCACAAAAGGTGATCACATGACCCTAGGACACTGCAACTGTCATAAACATGAGTCAGTTGTCAACTGTCTGAATTCTGATCATGTGACCATGGGGATGGTACAATGGTTGTAAGGGTGAAAAATGGTCTTAAGTCACCTTTTTCAGTGCTGTTGTAACTTCAAACGGTCACTACGTGAACTGTTGTAAGTCAAGGACAACCCGTACCATCTGTTCTCATCAAGGCTTCCGAGACCGTAATTAAGCACACGCTTAGTTAAAACAACGCTTGTTTATTTCAATGCTGGGAATTATGTTAATTCCCAGCCTGTAATGAGTCCCAAACAGTCCCTCGAGATAAGTATCCACCTTTATCTCCTTTGACTTGTTGCCAGCAACTGAAGTGCCAAATTAACTATTAAAAAAAACCAACCAAAGTACAAAGTCCACACAGAGCTTCAAGGTTGAATCCGAACAGAGCAAACGACTTTGCTTCCTGCAAAGGTTTCTATACTTTTGCATTTCCTTTATATCTTATGGGAGGGGCAATCACCTCCAAGCCTTACTCCCGAGTCACTCCTTTTGTCTTAGCTGCTCTTGCCTTCTAGCAGCTCTGCACACACACACGCTGGGAACAGACTCATCTTGTTCCTCTGCCTCGCTGCTGCCAGACTCTGGAGGCTCCGGAGTCAGCACACAACTCCTGGATGGTCCTGGCCCCATCTCTGCATCAGACGCAGGACCCTTGTCCAAGTCCTCCCCAAAACTGGCCCCCGTTCTTCCCCACTGTCCAATTCCACTGCCGTCTGCAAAGGCTGTCGGCAAACCACAATACCATCTTGGATATTCTAAGCATATCCTTTAACAAGAAAATTATTATAACTAGCCCTACACAGATTTATTGTGGAGTTATTTTTTTCTGTGTCTTTTCTTTCTTTCCATGTAAAGAATGAAGAGGGGTATTCTCTGACCTTGCCTGTTTTCTTGCAAACATTTCATTACCCAAACTAGGTAACATATTCAGTGCTAGTCATGAAGTAGCAGGGTGAGAGAAGTGAGAAAGGTAAATTTTACTGTTTTGGCTGGGAGGAAAAAAAGTCTTCCATGATGTTTTTCTCAGTTGTAAGGACCACAATGCTCTCCTTGAGTAATAATGGTGTTTCTTTCCCCTAGCCTAGTTTTTGGCCTAGAGAAATGTGCTACGGTAGCAATAAAATCACAAACAGTAATGGGATTGAAATGTGGAACGGCCAAACCAGCAGGAAAATGCAGGCAAAGCAGATAATAAGAAGACCTGCCAATGGCTAATAGCATGGAAAATTGAAGAAAGAGACAGAGGGGCTAATTCTGGCTGCACAAGACCAAGCCTGAAGAACAAATGCATACAAAGACACAGTTGAGAAGACAGCAACGGACAGCAAATGCTGCCTCTGCAAAGAAGCTGAGGAAACAGTGGACCACCACAGACTGACTACAAACAACAGCATGACCAAGTTGCAACAATCGTACATTGGAATACCTGTCTGCAGGCAAGAACTGGTGGGACTACAACATGGACAAAGTAATGGACAATGAAAAAGCTAAAATGCTCTGGGACATTAGAATTAAAATGGACACGCATCTGCTACATTACAGACCAAACTTAACAACTGTCAGTAAGAAAGACAAAAAAGTCTGGAAAGTGGATGTGGGGTTACCTGGAAACATCACAACAAACAATATGATCTCTCTTGTTGATGTTTCTGAAAATATAGTTAAGTTATATAACATTGGTCTAGAGGACCAGATACACAATCAGTGAATCAAAGAGAAAAATTCATAATGTAATGAAAGAATTCATTAACATAAATTCTGAAATGGAAGAAAATATATTCCACCCCCTTCTACAATTGCTCTATTAAAGAAAAGCACCATTCAGATGGATGGTATTATGCTTATTAAAAAAGCTTATTTTTATTTCCAAGCTGTATTTTGAAAATGATTCCAAATAAGTCGATAAGCCTGCAGTACTGCACTCTAACCACTGTGCCACTGTGGCGCAACCAGCTTGTATTTACAAAGGTTACAGCAGCCCAGCCTGTTCTGTTCTGTTATTTTATTCTATTTCTATTCTTATTCCTATTCCTACTATTCCTATTCCTATTCTATCCTGCAGTGGCACAGTGGTTAGAATGCAGAACTTCTGCTGATTGCCGACTGCCTGCAATTTGGCAGTTCAAATCTTACCAGGCTCAAGGTTGACTCAGCCATCCTTCCGAGGGGGGTAAAATGAGGACCCAAATTTGTTGGGGGCAATATGCTGACTCTGTCAAACACTTAGAGAGGGCTGTAAAGCACTCTAAAGTGGTATTTAAGTCTAAATACTATTGTTAATATATAAAGGGAAGATGACAGCACTGACTCTTATGAGAAATGAAATCTCGCTTTATGATCTTTATGTTACTGACATCTTTTTGAAAGCTATATTGTTTGTATTAGTCAAATAATTATCCAAATCCTTAAAGTTATAACATAGATCTAGAAGCCCTAAACAACCTGAAAACATCCTAGAGCTACAACAATGATCTATAAAATCTCAGTTTTACAAGAATCTGTCCAGGCAAGAAAAACTGTGTATACTCAGTTAATGTAGACTGTAATCAACTGTTCATTATCTCAACAGAAAACAATGATTGCTTCAAGTAAAACATAATCACAACTGTTTTAAGCAATGTTGATGGAATGTGAAATACAGTATGAGGGTGTAAGTTTTGGCAGCTGAATAATACAGAAACACAACTGAAGCAGTTCTGGTATTGTCTGCCATCTAAAAGGAAAATGTTCTCTAAACACCAAATGTGTCACCCAAGTTCCACTAGACCAACCTTCCTTAAAAATGTATCTTCTGAATATGCTAGACCAGGGGTCCCCAACCCTGGGGCCAGGGCCCATGACCAGACCTTGAGTCTTTTGGAACCGGGCCATGGAAGTGGTAGATAAATGCTTGCACGAGCAATGGCCATGTGTGTGCACTCCATTTCCGCGAGCTACAGGTGCGAGTGCCCGCCTGTCATGCAGAACCATACCCTCTCTCCTCCCCCCCACTGGTCCCTGAAGCTGGAAAGATTGGGGAACATTGTGCTAGACAACATTGCCTATAATTTCCAGCCTGCAGAGCCAGATAGATTTTTGATTAGGAAATATGAGAGCAACTGGAAGATTCCAGCTTGGGGAATAATCCACTAGGAAAGTGAAATTGTCTATAAAATACAAATACAACAAATCATTTCTTTCCTCTTCAGGTGTTCAGGTTCAGTTGCTGCTATTTTACTTGAAATGCTAGATAGCTCCTTCTAGGATTTCAGAAACAGGCTTAGATTTAAAATATACTCAGTGTTGTGGTACAAGTAGTCCTCGACTTATGACCACAATTAGGAACGCAATTTCTGTCGCTAAGGAAGGCGGTTGCATGTTTACAACCTTTTTTGCCACGGGTGTCAAGCAAATTGTAGTCATTAAGTAAATCTCACTTCCCCTATTGACTTTGCATGTCAGAAGCCAGCTGAGGAGGTTGGTGATCATATGACTCTGCATCACTGCAACCATTGTAAATTCATGCCGATTACCAAGCATCCAAATTTTGATCACATGACCATGTGGGTGCTGTGACAGTCATTAAATACAAGGAACAGTCTATGGAGATTTTCAGTCATCCAGGTCATGGTTGTCCCAAAGGTGCTTTTTCAAGAGACAACTGGCCTTTCTGGTTTTCCTTTGAAGACATTTGGTTCTCATCCAAGAAGCTTCTTCAGCCTGTATGAGAAGTGAAATGTCTTCAAAGAAAAACCAGAAAGTCCAGTTATCTCTTGAAAAAGCACCTTTAGGACAAGGAACAGTCATAAGTCACAATTGTGCTGTTGTTAACTTCAAGCAATTGCTAAAAGAGTGGTTGTACGTTGAGGACTACATGCATAGAGTCTTTGTTCAGGATTTGGGCCAACCAGCTAGTTATACCATCTTTCAATGCATACCATTCTGTTTTATTTTCTACTCATATTCACCACATCCCTATATGGGCAGTTAATAAGTCATCAATATCAACATGTCCTGGGATACTCTGATAATCATTCTCAGCTTCTCTCTCCTTCAACCTACTCCCTTACCCAAATTTTGTGCTTAAAATTCTCATACAGGTGAAACTCGAAAAATTAGAATATCATGCAAAAGTTCATTTATTACAGTAATGCAACTTAAAAGGTGAAACTAATATATGAGATAGACTCATTACATGCAAAGCAAGATCGTTCAAGCCATGATTTGTCATAATTGTGATGATTATGGCTTACAGCTCATGAAAACCCCAAATCCACAATCTCAGAAAATTAGAATATTACATGCAATCAATAAAACAAGGATTGTACATAGAACAATATCGGACCTCTGAAAAGTATAAGCATGCATATGTACTCAGTACTTGAAGGTTTGGGCCCCTTTTGCAGCAATTACTGCCTCAATGCGGTGTGGCATGGAAACTATCAGCCTGTGGCACTGCTGAGGTGTTATGGAAGACCAGGATGCTTCAATAGCAGCCTTCAGCTCTTCTGCATTGTTCGGTCTCATGTCTCTCATCTTTCTCTTGGCAATGCCCCATAGATTCTCTATGGGGTTCAGGTCAGGTGACTTTGCTGGCCAATCAAGCACAGTAATCCCACCGTCATTGCACCAGGTTTTGGTGCTTTTGGAAGTGTGGGCAGGTGCCAAGTCCTGCTGGAAAATGAAGTCAGCATCCCCATAAAGCTCGTCTGCAGAAGGAAGCACGAAGTGCTCCAAAATCTCCTGGTAGACGGTTGCATTGACCCTGGACTTAATGAAGCACAGTGGACCAACACCAACAGATGACATGGCTCCCCAAATCAACACAGGCTGTAGAAACTTCACACTGGACTTCAAGCATCTTGCAGTGTGTGCCTCTCCATTCTTCCTCCAAACTCTGGGTCCTTGGTTTCCAAATGAGATGCAAAAGTTGCTCTCATCAGAAAAGAGGACTTTGGACCACTGAGCAACAGACCAGGTCTGTTTTTCTTTAGCCCAGATAAGATGCTTCTGATGTTGTTTGTTGTTCAAGAGTGGCTTGACAAGAGAAATACGACATTTGAAGCCCATGTCCAGGATCCACCTGCGTGTGGTGGCTCTTGATGCACTGACTCCAGCCTCAGTCCACTCCTTGTGAAAGTCCCCAACACTTTTGAATGGCTTTTTCCTGACAATCCTTTCCAGGCTGCGGTCATCCCTGCTGCTTGTGCACCTTTTTCTTCCACACTTTTCCCTTCCACATAACTTTCTATTAATGTGCTTTGATACAGCACTTTGGGAAGATCCAACTTCTTGCAATTACCTTTTGAGGCTTTCCCTCCTTATGGAGGGTGTCAATGATGGTTTTCTACACAACTGTCAGGTCAGCTGTCTTTCCCATGATTGTGATTCCTACTGAACCAGACTGAGAGACCATTTAAAGGCTCAGGAACCCTTTGCAGGTGTTATGGCTTAATTAGCTGATTAGAGTGGGACACTTTGAGCCTAGAATATTGCACCTTTTCACAATATTCTAATTTTCTGAGATTGTGGATTTGGGGTTTTCATGAGCTGTAAGCTATAATCATCACAATTATGACAAATCACAGCTTGAACTATCTTGCTTTGCATGTAATGAGTCTATCTCATATATTAGTTTCACCTTTTAAGTTGCATTACTGAAATAAATGAACTTTTGCATGATATTCTAATTTTTCAAGTTTCACCTGTATTCCTGTAAGACCTTGTGATTTCCTCCAATTTCTCAAAATCTCCCTGATGTATCTGCAGGAGTTCTTTAACAGCACTTAATGGCACTTACTCCTCAATTTAAGAGAATGAGGGAACATCTATGATCAAACTTTCAATCTCTTTCACTTAGTTTAATTTCTTTTCAAAACAGCTGCAAGTAAAACAGGGATTGCCACTGAGGAGACAGAGAAGTTTAATTTCCCATCCATAATAGATGAGTCCGACTTCCAAAACTGTAATTTATTCCACTAAAAAGAACTACCCGCACATGTGTTTTTTATGTTGGGAACAGCAGCGCATCATGGAGAGAAATACAAACAAAGAAAACCATTCAAGTTTGATTGGCTGCAAGTTATCTCACCTTGGGGAGGGAATTATTTCTTTACAGAATAACAGAGTTGGAAGGGACCCTGGAGGTCCTCTAGTCCAGCCCCTGCTTAAGCAGGAGACCCTATACCATTCCAGACAAGTGGCTTTTTTTAACAGTCCAGTTCCTTTTTAAATCCTCCAGTGATGGAACACCCACAACTTTTTTAAAATTACATTTATATGCCGCCTTTCTCCGGAGACTCAGGGCGGCTTACAATTTTTTGGGGATACAACCCAATGCGCTCAGCAATAGCCTTCATTCCATTGTATATGCCTGCTTATTACTAAGCGGCATTTTTTACAAAGTCAGCTTATTGCCCCCAACAATCTTGGGTCCTCAATTTACCTACCCTGAGAGGATGGAAGGCTGAGTCAACCTTGAGCCTGGTAGGATTCGAGCCTACAGCAGTTGTAGGCAGCTGGAACTTAAGTGCTAGGCGTTTAACAGCCTGCACCACCAAGGCTCTTCTGAAGGCAGGTCATTCCACTGGTGACTTGTTCTGTCAGGAAATTTCTTCTTAATTCTAAGTTGCTTCTCTCCTTGATTAATTTCCATCCATTGTTTCTTCTCTTGCCTTCTGGTGCTTGGGAAAACAGGTTGACCCCCTCGTCTTTGTGGCAGCCCCTCAAATATTGGATCACTGCAATCATGTCATCCCTAGTCCTTCTTTTCTCTAGAATAACCATACCCAATTCCTGCAACCATTCTTCATGTTTTATTATCCAGCCCCCTGATCATCTTTGTTGTTCTTTTCTGCTTTCTTTCCAGAGTCTCTTTTTTACACATGGTGACCAAAACTGGATGCAGTATTCTTTGTGTGGTTTCTTCAAATGCAGAGATCTAGGTCCCTCAATCAAAACCTATAAAACTCTCTCCAATCTGTATTCTCTAACAGGTCCTACTCAACTGAATTATGTAAGCTATTCTCTCTCATATTTCACAGCAACAATGCTGTTGGGAAGATACCTATTTGCAGAAGTTTGGCATGTAGAAGATTTTAATGCGAGTACTTTTTTCCTCCTGCACATAAAAGCATGATAGTGAATAACTCTGCTTTAGAATTGGTCTGCGTCCATGACCAGAATAGAAATCCTGATAATTTTAGCTAAGGTACTGGAGATCTTAAGGAAAAAAGCTCTGCACTCTTGTGTTAAGTTTAGGAGTTGTCACCAAGAGCTACTAACCTTGTATGTCTCAACAGGTATACTAATTCCTGCATATTAACAAATCACACACTTTAAAAAAAACTGCAATATTTTACCAAGACTCTATTTAATGGCTTTGTGGCATCAGATGGGCTAATAATTATTTCATATATTTTGGCTGCTATTAGCTGCCTTGAGTTTAGTGGAGTATAAATTCAGTTAAATACAAATTAACTAAATAAATTTGCCTTTTACAGTACTTAAGATAAAATAATTGCCCATAAATTGGTTCAGTTTTGAAATCTAATGACCATATAAATATAAGAATCTTGCCACATAGAAGTAAAAGATAATCCACCATTCATCTATGTTGTGCCCATTCAGCTTGCCTCTGAGACATTATACATTAGGACCTAGTGGCAGTACACAATTCCATTATGTTGTCTAAAGTCAATATATATTAGAAGACATAAAAATACTGTATGTATTAATTATGGAATGAAGCAAAACCCAAGCAAATACACTGTTTCAGAAATCTAACATGACATCGGCCACAATTAGGTAGAACAGACCAGGAAATCATCTCCACCAGAAGGCTAAAATTAGTTTTACTGAGATTGATTGCAATAGTAGAATTTCACAACTCTGATTGTGATACACCTCCTCCCCTTATACTCCAATGAATCTGAAAGGTGTCTGCTTGAGCCATTTCCAAATGTTATCACATTTTGGTTTTTTAAAAAATGCTTGAGCCCCTTTTGCCTAGATATCAGTCAAAGACATCTTCTTTACCCTGTACAGATTATGACAGAATGTCACCATCATGGAGCTTCTTTCTCAGATAGGATTGGACTCTGGGGTTGTAAAGAAAGAGGAGGAATGCAATGAAGGAAGAAGGAAAGCAAGACTGTGCTAACTGTGAGTGGGTGTGTTTTGGTTCAGTTAGACCAGGGTTGTCAAACTCAAGTCCCACGGGCTGGATTCAGCCCACGATGTGGTTAGATCTGCCCTGTGGGGCTGGTCCTTCACTGTTTCCAGGCCAGCCGGGAGCTAATCTACAACTTCGTGGCAGCCATCCAGTCTGCCACGCGGTCAGCCTTAGATCCATGGGGCTGACCTGGAGCCAGTGAGGGACCACCCCTGTCCTGTCCCCTAGGTGTGCACTTGAGACAATGGATCACCTAGCCCTGCCTGGGCTACTACAGGACCCCCCGACATGAGCGACATCAAGCTGGCCATGCCCACCCCAGCCACTCCCACCCAGACAGCTGCGACCAACCGACTATGCCCATCCGGCCCCCCAAGGTCAACCACAACCCTGATGAGGCCCTCAATGAAATCAAATTTGATACCACTGAGTTAGACTGTAGCTATGCGCTAACTATGGCCAGTCTCACAACAGCTAAATATTTCAAACCTGGAGTTACCTGTCTGGAGGAAAATTAAGATGTCACAGGACTATAGACTACACGTAATCCTTGACTTACAACAGTTCATTTAGTGAACGTTCAAAGTTACAACAGCACCGAAAAGAGTAACTTATGACCATACACTTATGACTGATGCAGCATCCTCATGATTATGTGATCCAATTTTGGATGCTTGGCATGTGGCTCATATTCATGACGGTGAATATGCAGTGTCCCAGAGTTACATCATCCCCTTTTGCAACCTTCTGATAAGCAAGGTCAACGGGGAATCCAGATTCACTTAACAACCAGGTTACTAATTTAACAAATGCAGTGATTCACTTAACAACTGACAAGAAAGGTCTTCAAAGGGGGAAAAGCTCACTTAACAAATATCTCACTTAGCAACAGAAATTTTGGGTTCAATTATGGTTGTAAGTTGAGGACTACCTGTACATTGGAACTAAGGACAAAAAAACCTGTCAGTCAGTAAATCACTTCTGCAATAATATTACATAAGTCTGTTAGTAAAATCAGGCTCCTTCTTCACCAATCAAGGTCTCCTTTCCTAAACCTTTTTTCTAAACCTAGAATGCAAAAATTTGGGTCACTGTTTTTTAAAAAAAAATACATTGTGGCATATTTTGTTGTGCCTGAAGTCAGTCACAAAGCCATAAATGTTAACCAAGTTACTTAGTACACCTAAGGTCACGGAATAATCATTAAAAAAAACCCCTATCTAATAGACATGTAGAGTTGCTAAATCACACTAATCCCACTTTCTGTGATGACTCGGGAAGCAGCACACACGTAACAAATTCCCAGACGTAAATAAATTTCCTTTAATGCCTCCAATTTGGCTCCACTGTTCAATTGTTCTCAGTTGCAGATTAAACTCTTTCCAAAATAGTCTCCAAAAGAAAGAAATACAGTCCAAACTCAAAGAACAGATAATGGAGAAATAAAAAACCAAAACAAACTGCACAGAAGGAATTTCCACGACAAACCAGGATAATTCACTACAAACTCAAGAAGATAACAAGGCACAGTCCGTTGGAAGAACGCCAACCAAGATAAACCTCAACCAGAAATAAAACACACTTTGCTTCTAGCAATGCTGTGTTTTAAACACCCCTCCTATATACTATTCCCCCCAGCTGCAGCCAATGAGGGGGAACATGGCCGCTTCCTCTCCCATAAGCCACATTGTTCCCTTCTCCGTTCCTCCCTACGTGCCTTAGGATGAAGAGAGGATGGGCCTGGGTCTTCCTCTGACTGCCCAGCCAGCCTCTGCCCTTCCCCAGCCTCCTCCACAACCTCCAGAGCCACACTTCCACTCCCTGTCAGTTGTTCCTCCCTCCCTCGGAGTCAGTCTCCAACAGGGGCATGACACTTTCATTGTTGGCCAACTGTATCTTTCACTGATAGCTAAGGTCACCAGGACTGCTGCGAGCATGGCTGACTCCAGGAAAACATCTGTGTGATTTCACTACATCAATACTACAACATATTGAATTGAATTCTTTATTGTCATTGTACATATATACACAGTATACATACAACAAAATTCACAATATGAATTCACAATATGCACTTACATTCAACGCCACAACACAAAGAGGAAACAGTCACTGTTCACATATCATTTGGGCATCACTATTTTCCTGAGGGTGCTGCTACTTTTTCTGCACACTCTGACTGAACTCCACCACCCACTGGGCTTAGTACGGCCCCTGAGCCACATCCAGCTCTTTGAGTGTCCCTGTCCAGCCTGCGTGAGGTCAATCAGATATTAGAAATCAAATGTAGTAAGTGTGTTGGGTTGGCCCTCCAAAACAGTCACAGTTTCTCATGCATCCCCTTGTCAAAATTATTTTCCCACTCCTGGGTTATAGCACAGAATTCAGGGAAAACATTTTCATCCAGAAAAAGTAGCAGCAGATGAAAGCTTTTCTCATTCATACCTAAGAAATTGATTTCTTTCTTATCTCCTGTCAGCATCTCTAACTCAGGCTGTGGGCTACCATCCTGATGTTTCTACCAAGATATAAACGTCATTCTCAGCCACTTCTTATCAAATATACAAGCCTTTCCTTCTGTTTTTATTTCCAAATAGGGCAATGCCACATTAGATTTTAAACAATACAACACACACATCTTGAAAAATGCATGTGCATGAATATACATTGTATTCAAATGAGCTTTCTAAACCATGACTGCTCGTGGGTTGACAGTCTGCTCACTAAGGGAGGGTCTCATATTATTCACATTGTCACCAATTCTTTTTTACCGCTGCCCCCAATTTCTGATGGATAAATTAAGATTAAACACAGTGGACTGAAGGTCAAATAAGGGACACCAAATAACTTAGGTGAGGAAAAAGCAGATGAAGTGTATAAGAAAAAAAATTTTGTCAAATGATGTACATAATCAAGTTTTAAAATGCTCACTTTTGTATGTAGCTCATCCAGTTTCTGTTTCAGGTGCTCAATTAATACCAGGTTTATGTTATCTCTTTCTTCTCCCAGGGTGATGCATGAAGGATGTTTACTCTGGATGTGACTTTACATTGGTCTTCTAGTTCCCGAACCATTATGTCCTCCACTGCAATTCATCCATCATCTGTCCCATGGCCTACCCACCTTCACATACAACAGATGATGGTAAATACACTAGTCATTGATCTATCTGAGCCAAACTGGGTGTGCTCAGAAGGCATTTGTATGCTGCATACAGCACACATTCTGGTCAGTAGCCAATCACAATTTTCAGGGAGATCAGTAGTCTTGATCTTGCTTCAGGTATCTTACAAATAAATTACTTCTTTCATTTTTATTTTATTTTAAGGGAAAGTTCAGTCACTGATATGGGGGAGATTTATTTACGACAGGTGAGTAGAAAAGCAGATAGATGAAAATACAGTTTTGGCAGATCAAGTTTATGCACATGTTCTACTGTTTTTCAGTTCAAAACAAGGAGTGTAAATCTATTTTAAATTAAGTGTAAATCTATTTCTATAAATGGACTGGGATTCATTTTCTTCCTTTCTATCCAGATTTTCTTCTGATGGAATCTTAGAGGGAGTTCGGTTTTTGTTCTGCTGGAATACAACCAATTCTAAAGGGATATTCTTGATGGAATTATTTCATTCTCCAAAGGGATATTCTTGGTGGAATTATTTCATTCTGAGCTCCAAAAGGAATTTCATTCAGTTCTTTAATAACTACACAATATTTTTATTTTTAGATCTATGCTCTTTTATGTTATCCACTTGCACATGCATTTATCTCATTTTTATTGTATTTATGACAAGTGATATATGTGTTTCTGCTACAAACCCTAATAAGAAAGTGTATTATATTTCAAACCTACTTCTTCAATTGCACCATCAATTAATGTATGCTGTATGACTGCATTATATGCACAGCAGATAATGTTCTGTATTTATTAACATGTGGTTACATATCAGCAAGTGGTGATAGGTGTCTAGTTAACATAACAATGAAGTAGATAAATGACTGACATAAAAACAATGGTCATTTATCAAACTCTAACTGGAACTGGTGTCAATCTTAGGGGTTTATACTGCTTAACATTTTTATTAATGATGTGGATGAAGAAAAGGGGGAAACATTTATCAAATTTGCAAGTGACACAAGATTGGGTTGACTAGCAAATAAACTAGAAGATGAAAATAAAATTCAGAACACTGTTGTAAGATTACAGAAATTGATTGAATATAACAGAGTGAAGTTTAATAAAGACAAATGAAAAATTCTTCACTTGGGAGACAGCTCAAGAGCACCAGTATAAAGGATGTCTGGCTTGGGAGTAGCACTTATGTGAAAGACCTGGCATTGTAACCAGATAAAACTGAATAGGCAACATCAACAGAATTATGGTTTCTCAAGCACAGAAAGAGAAAGCTCAGTTCTATTTCATTCTGAATTGGTCTGAACACTCATCCATTATTGTGTCCAGTCCAGGCAGCACATTGTATGAAGAGTTCAAACAAATTGAAAGAGCTTCAGAGAAGGGCAACAAGTACTCCCTCAAAAAATAAGTTCTACAACGAGAGACTAAAGAAACTGGAATATTAAGAAGACTGACAATGATAGCTCTCTTCAAATAACTGAAATATATCTGATAACTAGTCAAGATAAGCTGGCCAAGTATTGGACAGGAAACAATAGATTTAAAGTTAAGGAAGGCAGATTCTGGTTTAATCTTGGAAAGAGCTTCTAACTCCCAGATGAGTTTGACAGTGGAAACAATTACTCAGGGAAGTTGTGGGCAGAGGCTAGACACTTATCTGTCAATGATAGTTTCATTTGGATTCGTGCACTGAACAGGAGATTGAACTCAGGGGCTAAACCTCTCCTTCCAACGCTGTTATTTGAATTGCATGTAAAAACTCCAGACAGAATTCTGCCTTTGGATCAAACAGGCATTCTACCTGTGCTGCTTTTACTAGTATAAATAAGAACATTCACAACATTTAATCACTTTCTGCTGTGATCAATCTGGGCTTCCAACCAAACTTTCAGCCTAAGGCAAAGACAAATTGACATTCCCTCCCTCATCCTACTTATGGAAGCTGATTAGTGAATCGAGACTGGAAGGATGTCATGTAATTGTCAGTCTTTCCCCACTCAAAAAATAAATAAATATAAATAGGGAGAACAGCTAGAAGTTAGAGCCAAAGGACTGCCACTGCTAGCACCTGCTACCTAATGGTGTGCTTCATACAGGCTTGCTGGCCAATAAACATAAGAGGGAACTCTGCTAGGCAGTGAGTAGTAGGCTTGGTACTTTGGGCAGATTAACACCAGAAAGAGAGTTACTGTATTTTTTGAACTATTAAGACGCACTGGACCATAAGATGCATCTAGGTTTAGAGAAGGAAAACAAGAAAAAAATGGTTTTTTTGCCTCCGCGCGTCCCATTTTTGCCCTCCCTGGCAAGGTCAAAAACGAGACTCATGGAGGATTTGGGAGGCCAAAAACGGGCCCATTTTTGGCTTGCAAACTGCTTCTGGATGCCAGAGAGGGCAAAAACAGGACCCACTGAGGGTTTGGGAGGCCAAAAACAGGCCCATATTCACTCTATAAGATGCACAAACATTTCCATCCACTTTTGGGGGGGGAGTGTATCTTATAGTCTGAAAAATACGATAACTGTAACCTTCACAGGGTTCTTAATGCAATCTTTACCTTTTCTGTCCTTCATTTTCTTGGGGAGAAAGACTAAGCTTGGGGCAAAAGGCTAAACTTGAGAAGTGTATTTTGTTGGGACCTAAATTTCAATTGTCTCTGCAATGGACATTTCAGTAGACCCTGAAAGAATCACAGTGCAGAGCAAGGCAGGTAACCTTGGGAGATGGAAGGGCTGAGGATTGTCTTTTTATCTTTTCCAAAAGATTATGGGATAAGATATTAACATCAATGGGTGTCTCTGATTTTATTTTTCTCCTTCTGAGGGGATTTTACTTCTATAGATTATACTATCAAAGTCTTTATCCAGATATTTGTAGAGATATAAATCCCATGAAAATAACACTTAAGATCTACTTCTGATCTTTGAACATGAATTACCCTTCCCAGTGTGAGCATCCAAGCAAACTCACTGGCTGTCAGCAAAATTATAGACATCTACTAACAGTTCACCACTCCCTGAGGGAAATAAGTTTGGCCACTTTGTCTTCTCCAGAAATTAATATGAAAGATTCTGTATATACAGAATGGCTGGCTCTAAAGAACAAAACTGGATAACTCCATGTCTCCTTCCTTCTTTCCCTCTATCAGAATTTGTAGCAGGCGTCTATCTTGTAAATACAAATGAGTCAGTTGGCACCAAAAGGAATACTTGGAGAGGGCATACTTCAAATTATATAATCTATTGCATTTCAAGCTCCTCTGGACTGCTGATCATATTAATTATGGAAGCTCTTCCAAAGCAATTTCATTGTATTCATAATCCTCTTCAGAGTGAACACAGCAATCTGTTTAATATATACTACCTATAAATAATGTAGCTTCCTATTTGCAATGTAACATTTCAGGGGATAAATAAAAAAGTATTTTAATGGCCATTTTAAAATAATATTGCCAGAGCAGCGTATTATTAATAATTCATTTGGCCACAAATCTTCATAAAAATTAGTATCTTGTATCTTTGGAAATAGCCTGCCAGCAACAGTGTTTGAGATGTAATGATTTCACCTTGTGAATAGAACTGATTAATAAGAAACTCTTCTCTGTGCTTCTTTCTTCTCTTCTGTTGTAAACACTCCCTAGGCCTGAGATACCAGTTCCAAGAGGAACATCTCTATGGTCAAAAAGAACAATCCATATAAAAAGCAGGAGGGAAAACCAGACTCAGCTAAGAAATAATGAAGAATGTTCAGCTATATGGGAAGCATTTAGCTGTAGCTAAGGCAATGTTTGTCAGCCATTTTGAATCCAGAGTAAACATGAAGAGATTGGTGCAAATAATCATGGGTACACAGATTAGAACTATTCAGCATTCTGTTCCCACAGCAGCCAAGCAAATCCTACAAGAAACCCACAAGTAGGACAAGAATACAAGAGCACTCTTCCATTCATGTTCCTTAGCAACTAGTACTTACAGACATACCAGAGGTAATCTATAGCCACAAAGACTAGATGAGATGAACTTAATGTTGTTGAGAAAATCTGTGTGTTGGGGATAGCAATCTAGAGACACAAAACACATATTTTTAACCTTCTCTTAAAGCCATGCCCAGAGAAATAACTACTTTTGTTTGACATTTCCTTCTTCCAGTTGACACTGAGATGATGCAACCACACCCACAAATCTAGTGTGAAGTAGTGACATGTTGGGACTGGAGGAGGTTATGTATCAAAGTCTGGACTGGGGAAATAAAGAATATCCACTGTAAACATTCTCTGGATTTCCAAAAATGCACATGTCTAAATAATTGTGACTGCCAAGAAAAAAGAGATTTCTTAAAAATATATATTTCATAGGGAAAATAATGCCAAGTTAGCACAACATATATCGGTATATAACATACAGAAATAACATAAATAACATAAAGACTCATCACCCTCTATACAATTCAATCAATTCTGCAGCAGGGTGTTCATCAACAATGGACTTGCCTAGAGAAAACAAGATTAATTTGATACATATTTTGCAAAGACAAAGCACATTTCTAAGTTTCTATTTGCTAATATGCTTCTTTAAAGGCCTACACATGTCAGAAACAAGGTAAAATGAAAAAGCTTTGTTCTTTTCCTGACACTATCCAACACCTCTCATTATAAACTCAGAGGACTAAGTTACAGCACAATTTTAAGCTTGTTAATGCAGAATTTAGGCCTGGGAATTCAAGGGGAGGGGAGGGTTCAAGCATGAGCACAGAATAATCCTCTTCATATTCTCCTTATGCTAAGAAGCATAAGCAAGAACCTAGATGTATCCATCCTTAAGACATCATAAGACCAAACTGTAATTGATAAAAATATATGATATGCCTATATGCAAATATGGGTGTGATAATTTAAAGCAATGGTAAGGAAGCATTGGTTTTCTGGTTTTCCAGACATGGATGTATATTATAACAAAATATTGTAACGTGAACTGATTTTTATCCCAGAACAGGCTAAACATTCTTTTCAACAGGATAAACCATCATATACAATGGGAAGAAAAACTACCAGCTCAGCTTCAAATGCTTTATCGTTAGGGCATAAGTGGCTTTATGGCTTTAAATCAATGTGAAGGGCTCCAGAATGTGATAACCAATGAGATTTCTTGCATAGCCCTGCTGGCATGATTTGTCTGTCAGAGATTCATAAGACAGTGTGTTTATAAAACTGCACATTCCAAATTATCCCTTTCCATTTTTCTTGCCTTAAATTTATTGCTGGCAGGGAGAATCCCAGCAGCATCATTTTATCAGTGTCTTGCACATCTAGGCAATGTGTGTGCATTTGTGTCTAAATATATCCCACTTTGAATGGTCACACCCTCCCCTTTTTGTTCATGGCTTCAATATGCTGAGGGACTATTAAATGCTTTTGCCTAATGACATTACAACTTGTATCCTGAGCTTTTTTAAGGCAGATGCTCCTTGATAATTCTTTTTCCTGGGGAGCCAGCTGAATGCCATTCAACAACCTATTCATGAATCTTTTTTAAAAAGACACCGCAAAACCCCACATTAAGATTTGCCTATATCTCACCTTCTGGCTCCTCCTAACCATACAGAAAGGGCTGAAGCAGAAATAAGAAAAATGCCTATTCCCTTCTCCTTTTTGACCATCAGAAACAGACAAGCTTGTCATTTTCTGTAGCAGAAATATTTGCTACACACCACCCGAAAATGCCTGCTCGTCTGTGACTAACCAATGCACGGAACAAAATAAAGATGCAATGAAAAATAGCATTTAAAAAAAAATAAAAAAATTCCAGTGCTGTATCTTCTTTCCAAAACCAGCGCTGCCAGATTCAGGAAAAGGGGAGGGGGCTGAGGATACTAGCGATCTTTAGAAAATGGCTCTTCCAGCTGAGGTAAACCCAGAAAGGGCTCCCAGCACCAGCACCACTCTGGCCATTTTAACCGGGAACCCCAAAGTAGGTTGAGATGGACAATCCCGAGGTATTGATCCCGGCAGGGAGAAAGGTCATGCAAAAGGGAGATAATACACCATCAAACCCAAGGAAGGAAAAATCAGCCCAGGCGATGAATCCCGCTGGTTTAAAATCGGGCCAGGACAGATTATACCCTCAAAGACATATACATATGCAAAGACACATACATATGCATGTGTATGTGCACGGAGGCCTCTTTTCTTTCTATCTTGCCCAGCCCGGCTCGGGATACCTGCGCCGCCTCGGGGAGACTTTAGCAACAAGTTGAGCCAACTTGAAAGGCGGAAAGCAGCACTTTCGGAGCGGTGGTGGAGAAAGGGGAGAGCGGGCGGAGAAGGGAAGGAAGAAGGGAGGGCGGTCAGCTCGCTCGCAAAGATGCTTACCACCAAGACTGGCACCCCCGCCGCCAGCGAGTAGAGGAGCACGGGGGGCACCGCGCTGCTCTCCTCCGGGCCCGGGTAAGGCTTGCGGTAGGCGCTCTCGTAGCAGAAGAAGCCCTGCAGGTTGACCGTGAAGGTGTCGGTGTACTCGAAGTAATAAGCCAGCATCACGGTCCCTGCCATGATCACCATCTGGAAGTAAAGCATTCTGGTAGGAAGAGGAGGAGAGGGCACTGGCATGTACTCCGGCGGCCGCGGCAGCCCCCCTCCCCGGCTGCGCGCTCCGCCCGCTTCCCGGCGGCATCCACCGGGGAAGGGGGCGGCGGCTAGTCCCAGGCAGCAGCGGCGGCGGCGGCGGTAGCTGCGACGGCAGCTGGAGGAAAAGCAGAAGGAGGAGGAGGAGAAGGAGGAGCACCAGGCGTAAAACCAAGTCCCCGGGAAGGGAAGAGGGCCGTCCGCTCGCTGGGACCGGCAGCACGTGGAGCGGCAGGCCGGCCCCGGACAGCTGCCCTCGGAATGAAAGCGAGCACGTGCCCGGCGCGGGTAGCCCTCCGCGCCGCTCGAAGGGAGGGGGCACTCGCGTTCCGAAAACTCCGCCGGGTTTTAGACGCCGCGATCCCGGCGCAGCGAGCGTGATGGGGGGAAAGCCAACAGCAAGGTTCCCGCGCGATCCTCCTTTCAGTGGGACTTTTGAAGGGAGGGAAAGCGGGCTGGCTGGCTGGCTCGGGAGCCTTAGCGCGGTGCCGCCGAGGACGGAGCGGGTATCACGGGTTCCATGCTGCGAAATCGCCTCCCTGAAGGGGACAGTCGGGCGCTCTCAAGAAATCGTGGGGTGGGGGGGAGAGAAAAAAAATCCCGGCGGATCCTGAGATTGGAGATGAAACCCAACAACTCTTCAAAGGGCAAACGGGCCGGGTTCCCCGCCCCCCGCCCCCTCTCCGGAGGTGGCGAAGATTCAGACGCCGGCTTCTTGCAAAGTTCCTGGTTCCGCCGCGCGGATTCAGCCCTTTCCACCTCGCAGCCAAGCCTCTGCGCCTAAAGGCTTGCATCGGCCGCGATCCGCAATTCCGCGCTCGATCCCTTGCTTTGAAACGCGGCTGCGGAGGCAGCGCCGACGCCGTTTCTGAAGCTGCATGGGAGCTGGAGGGATGGGAAGAGAGGGGGGTGGGTGCTTGAAATCTCTCCCTCTCTCTGTCTCTTTCGCTCTCGCCCCCCAGTGAGGATTTTGCTTTCAGTCTTAACAAAAATACACACACACACACACACACACACGCAGCGGAAGCGGTAACTCCCCAGTGCGTCAGTTGGGATGTGCACGATCTCCACCTCCTCTTCCTCCTCCCCCTCCCCCTGCAACACCTACAAGACTCCTTGCTGCTGGATCCCAGTGTGTCTGGGAGTACCCCCTGAGAAGCAGAGAAGCGTGCTTTTCTGCTTGAACCCAGACCTGGGTTAAAACAAAGTAGTTTCCTGAGGAGGAAGCGGCTATTCACCCACCAAACAGCCCAACCCCAAAAGCCACTGCTTCACTCCTTGGCCCAGTGAGCTACCAGATCTGCCTTCAAGATGCTCCACGAAAAACTGAATTATTATTATTTTTGCAACATGCAAAATTAAAACTCCCACAGAAGCCATCAATGCATCCGTCATTTAGTGCATCAGTTGAACATAAATATGCGTATGCATAATCTCTATATAATTTACACTTCGCTACTGCATTGTGGTGCCCTGTCCATATAGGTAGTCCTCAATTTACAAGGACAGTTGGGACCTGAATTTCTCCTTTTAAGTAGGGTGGTTGTTAAGTGTATCACTCCCAGTTTTACAACCTTTTTTTTGGCCATGGTTGTTAAGCGAATCATACAGTTGTTAAGCAAATCCAGCTACCTCCCATTGACTTAGCTTGTTGGAAAGGGCTGGGAAGGTCAGAAATGGCAATCGTATGACCCCACGACACTGCAATTATTGTTAAATGCATGCTAGTTGCCAAGCACCCAAATTTTGATCACTTGACTATGGGAATGCTACAACAGTCGTAAGTGCAAGGACCACATATAAGTCACTTTTTCCCAGTGTTATTTTGACTGTAAACAGTGACTAAATGAACGGTTGTAAGCTGTGACCTCTATTCCCTTAATCCATAGACCAGTGATGGCGAACCTTTTTGTTATGGTGTGCCAAAAGTGTGCATGCATGCCGGCACCCACAATGCAATGTGCCCCCCTGTGCATGTGCATGCAACACTGCTGCCCCACCCCCCTTACCTGCACTGCGCATGCACACCTCCCAGCTGATTTTCATCCCATTTGAGGCTGTTTTAGTCCTCCCGGGGACTCGAGGAAAGCCTCTGCAGCCCGGGGAGGCTGAAAACAGGCCCGTTTTGGCACTTCTGGTATTTCCAGAAGGCCCGTTTTTCGGCCTCCCGAGGCTGCAGAGGTTTCCTACGAGCCTCCAGGTGGGCGAAAGTGGCCTCAAGCTGTAAATCAGCTGGGAGGCACGCGCATGCTCAGTGCAGATAACTTTGGCTGGGGCTCGTGTGCCCGCACAAATGGCTCTGCGTGCCACCTATGGCACGCGTGCCATAGGTTCGCCATCACGGCCACAGACAGTACCTTTATCTCCAGGCTGTGATATAACCCGAAGATGTCATTAGCTATGCCTATATAAAAGAAACATCTCTCTTATTCCAATATAAATATCAGTGTGCAAAATTTTCCAACTCATTACAGTAGCTGATCGACTGATCTGTAAGTGTGGAATTGCAGATAGGATTTTGAATGGTGAGAAATGCAGACGTCAAGTAGCCCTTGTTAGCCACAGTTATTAGCCACCTCTGCAATTTTTCCTCTCCCAGCCTTGGCTGCACATTAGCAAATTTTGTTTACTAAGCTTATTTCACATGGATCATCTTTCCTGCTCCCACCGTGCTGGATACTACCTTCTAGGCCAGGGGTGTCAAACTCAGGTTGTCAGGGCGGCATCATGTGACATATCGGATTTTTGTCCCCTTCACTCAACCAGGGGTGGGCGTGGCTGGTGTGTGATGCATCCGGCTCGTGGGCTGGGAGTTTGATAGCCCTGCTCTAGTCTTTCCACTAGGAAATAACTGAGTTGGAAGGGACCTTGTAGGTAATCTAATCCAACCCCTCCCCCACCCAAGCAAGAGACCATTTCTGACAGATGGCAGTCCAGTCTCTTCTTGAAAGCTTCCAGTGATGAAGCTCCCACAACTTCCAAAGGCAAGCTGTTCCATTGGTTGATGGTTCTCACTGACAGAAAGTTTCTCCTTATTTCCAGGTTGAATCTCTTCTGGATCAGTTTCCATCCATTATTCTTCATCTGGCCTTCAGGTGTTTTGGAAAATAGGTTGATTCCCCTCCTCTCTGTGGCAACCCTTCAAATATTGGAACACTGCTATTATGACTCCCCTGGTCCTTCTCTTCACTAGACTAGCCATGCCCAGTTCCTGTAACCGTTCTTCATATGTTTTAGCCTCCAGTCCCCTAAGAAGAAAGATTTTCACTCTTCTGCTTTAGCAATACTTAGAAGGGATTTCTCTGCAACTTCTAATCCTGAGGATACAGATTGACTACAGGTAGAGTAGAGTAGAGTAGAGTAGAGTAGAGTAGAGTAGAGTAGAATAGAATTCTTTATTGGCCAAGTATGACTGGACACACATGGAATTTGTCTTGGTGCAAATGCTGTCTGTACATAAAAGAAAAGATACATTCATCAAGAGTCAAGAATCATAAGGTACGACACTTAATAATAGTCATAGGGTACAATAAGCAAACAGATCATACTAGGAAACAGTCAATATAAATCGTAAGGATACAAGCGACAAAGTTACAGTCATACAGTCACAAGTGGGAGGGGATGGCTGATAAGGAGTGATAAGATTAATAGTAATAGTAGTGCAGACTTTGTAAATAGTTGGACGGTGTTGAGGGGATTATTTGTTTAGCAGACTGACGGCGTTAGGGGAAAACTGTCCTTGTGTCTAGTTGTTCCGGTGTGCAGTTCTCTATAGCGTCATTTTGAGGGTAGGAGTTGAAACAGTTTATGTCCAGGATTTGAGGGGTCTGTAAATATTTTCACAGCCCTCTTTTTGACTCATGCAGTATACAGGTCCTCGACTGAAGGCAGGTTGGTAGTAATTGTTTTTTCTGCAGTCCTAATTACTCTCTGAAGTCTGTGTCTGTCTTGTTGGGTTGCAGAACCAAACCAGACAGTTATAGAAGTGCAGATGACAGACTCAATAATTCCTCTGTAGAACTGGATCAGCAGCTCCTTGGGCAGTTTGAGCTTCCTGAGTTGGCGCAGAAAGAACATTCTTTGTTGTACTTTTTTGATGATGTTTTTGATGTTAGGTATCCATTTTAGGTCATGTGATGTAGAACCTAGAAATTTGAACGTCTCTAGGTAGTCATTGACTTATGGCCACAATTGAGCCCAAAATTTCTGTTGTTATAAGAGACATTTGTTAAGTGAGTTTTACCCCATTTTTCTTGCCACAGTTGTTAAGTGAATCACTGCAGTTGTTAAGCTAGCAACACGGTTGTTAAGTTAATCTATCTTCCCCATTGATTTTGCTTGTCAGAAGGTCACAAAAGGGGATCACAACGGTGCTAAATATAAACCAGTTGCCAAGCATCTGAATTTTAATCACATGATCAAGGGCATGGTGCAAAGGTCATAATGGCAAAAATAGTCATCAGTCACATTTTTCAGTGCTGTCATAACTTTGAACGGTCAGTAAACAAACTATTGTAAATCAAAGACTACCTGTACTTCTATTTACATAAACCTTGAATTGCACAGGCTCACCTTCACACTGGTTAAGCAATGCCTTAATGTAGAGTATTCAAAACAGCTATACACATTTCTCTATTGATTGTAAATGAGACCGAATACTGTGAGACTGGTTTAGCTAAGCCCATGTAGCAAATTTGCCATTAAGTCAGATTATAACTCAGGAACTTTTCCATTCACTTTGTTACTCTCTTCTCACCACCACCACCCCATCAGTTTTCTTTAAAGTTTATATTATTTCTTTATATAAGAAAAGAAACTGTCTTTATACTGTCTTCAGCCACTGGTAATACTGAGTCAGCTTTGGCTGACCTCATAAAAAAATTAATCAGAATCAGGTCTGGTGATTTTGGATAATTTGGATCACTATCTGAAAATTCCATTCTATTTCGAGAAATAGATTCAGGAGTTTAAAACAACTCCTCAATGAAAGTGAGTAGTAAGTAAGGCAGTGGTGGGATTCAAATAATTTAACGACTGGTTCTCTGCCCTAATGATTTCTTCCAACAACAAGTTCACCAAACTGCTCAGAAAGTTAACAACCAGTTCTTCCAAACTGGTGCAAACTGGCTGAATCCCACCGCCTTATGGTGATCAAAATCTACCCTGCATATGTATTCTCCAAGAGCAGAACCTGACTCAGCCTTATATTGTTTTCAATCAGTGAGTTATTCAAATAGGAGGAAGTCAACCGAAGATTGCTATGGAAGATTGATGGAAAACATTCTGTCCAAATGTAGTGTTACCTAGACAAATGCAAGCTTAATAGAACAATAAAAAAGACCCAATGCTGCCTACTAAAACCAGTGAAAGTTTATTACACAGTTGCTTAATTGGCAGTAGAAGATAATATATGGGAACAGAAATTGTGGAATTGCAATACAAATGCTAGATAGACTACCCCTATGGCTGGGCACACTTTCCGTTAGAAATTAAGTAGGTGCTGGGGGAATACAAATTGAGGAAGGCTGCACTATAACCTTATCTAATCTTGCAAGAGATTAATCCAATGTGAAAACAAACCCAAATAATGAGCTCCTGTTTATGTATTAAATAAGGAGGGGTCACATTTCCCCTAGGCTCTTTCAAACAAGGAAGAGAGGGGGATTGCCTTGAATAAACCTGGTGGCTTGTTATTGTTCCTTGAAATGGATCTGGCATTCCAAAGCAGAACACCGACAGCTGCTGCCAAAAAGAAAAACCAGCATCTCAACTAGTTTTGTTAAGATTCTCACACATTACTATGCAATACTTCAAAACAGAAAGGGCAAACCTGAAAATATTCAAGCCATTTAAGTCAACTTCCATCGTACATAGCAATTACATAGAGCAGGGCTGTCAAACTCATGGCCCGCAGGCCAGATGCATCACGTGCTGGCCACGCCCATGCCCAGTTTAGCAAAGGGGGGGGAAGTCATGTCATATGATGACACCGTGATGATGTGAGTTTGACACCCCTGACAAGAGGAACTCGATATGGACATATAGATGCTGGGTTCTTTGCTTAACGTATGTTGAAAAAGCAAAGTAGTTTTTATTGCAGAAAATATGCTTTTAGGCTGGTGCAGCCTATATTTCTAATTCTAATATTTCTTTTAAAAATTGTTCTTAATTAACTTATTACTTAGGGGGAGTCATGCTTGAAGGATGAAGCTGAGTCAATCACCAGGACCAAGGATACATTCTTCTAAGCTTCTACCTCATGGGGCTGGGCTCCAGCAGTAGCCCAAAAGTTTGGAAGAATAAACCTTTGGTCACAAATTCTGATTTGGTTAAACAGTGTTCTGAGTTACGTCCCTCATCCTTCTGGGCCAGAATTTATGATATTTTTGAGTCCTTGACAATCGGATGGAAATCTATGGACCCCTGTTGAGAAAAAAATAATGTACATAATTGCATAAAGTAAAATACCTAAATTACAAACTATTAAAAGATCAATTATTCTGAGATGTAGTTATCAAGATATTAAAAAAATAAAAAATATGTAATTAGTAATATGTGTGCTTTTATTCCTCCATATAATCATTTTAAACTGTGAGAGTTAGCATTTTGGAGTCCACAGCAACTTACATCGTGGGCTTAAATTCATTATTAAAAGAAAAGCTAAATTTCAGTTAGAGTTTAATGAAAATGAATTTTCATTTAAGCTCTCCTGAAATCTATCCTTGGAACCCCAGGGGTACTTAAGGGTGTGATTAGTCAGCATTCAGTTCCTCTGCATTATTATTAAGCACATGATCATATAACAAACACACACGAACAAAACAAAAATCAAGCAGTTTATCAATGAGCAAGTAAATGAAAACTTGAGAACACTCTTCCATATATTCATGATCAGTAGTGATAGTGAATGGCCCAGATGCACCCAGCATGCCTGAAACAAAGAATCTGTGTTTTTTCACTGCCTTCCTTGTAAATCATCTGGCATAAACTAGTCCTAGAATCCTAAAGGAAGGTGGAAAGTCTACAAATGCAATCACACAAACAGGCAAAACCATTTTTTTAAAAAAGTACAATCAAATAACTAAACATAAAATGCTATCATAAACATTCAGATCTTAAAATGATGCTGCTTTATTATTTTACATGCGTCAGATATAAATCTACAAGGAAGAAGCATTGCAAATTGCTTGGGTTCCTTTACATCATCCTTCCACAGCCTGACAGCCTCCAGATATCCAGCAATACATAAAAGATGGGTTTTACTACAAAACTAAACCATAAACCAACAGGGTAAGTAGAATTCTTTAAATAAACTGTTCTGCCTAACAACCTCTCTTGGAGAGTCCCTTTGCCAAGCAGACGAGGGGCATAAAAGTCAAACTGTACTTTACTCCCTGCATTTAAAATATTTTTAAGCCTGCCTTACAGCTAGTGGATTCGATATCAAGAGGAAGCAAATGTGATAAATATTTGCAGCATAAAACTTGAAAGCACACAAGGGAATTTATAGGATAACAGTAATATGAGACAGCAGCTAAAAGATATAACGGACAAATTTTTCAAAAAATAAAAATATGTAGCTTGGTATTTAGCGGGACATACTGCAATTGGAGGAGAGGGGGCTGGAGATGCAACCAAGTCCTCATAAAAGCAGAGGTTTTAACACCTTCCTTAGAAAAACTCAAAACTTAAGAAAAAGACAATGATGTTCTCTGGGCTGATAAACCAACAAATCTCTCCCTATGTAAAATATGTTCCCTGATAGCCAGAAAGTTTTCTTCCCCTCTTAAAAATTATGGGGGGGGTGGTGTTTTGTTTTCCAAGCCCATGTGCTTTAGGTTTTATTTATTTATTTATAATTCATTTCAAGGGATTTGGAATTTTCTTTAATATACTTATCTATTTCCCACCTTTATTATTTTTATAAATAACTCAAGGCAGCTACCGGTATACTTAATACTCCTTCTTCCCCTTATTTTCCTCACAACTGTGGAATGGAATGACCTGAGAGAGAAAGATTTGGCCAAATTCATCCTGGCTACTTCGATACCTAAGGCTAGATTAGAACTCAAGTCTCCTGGTTTCTAGTCTGATGCCTTAACCAGGAGACCAAATTAGCATCTCTTTCTCTCTTTCTCCCTCTCCCCCATCCCCCCTCTCTAATATGGTATGGTGGTGATGGTGATATGATGCAAGATACTGATATTCTGTAAAAGTATTTTGTTATGGAAAGGAAGCCAGTGACAACGCAAACTATTAGATAGGTGATTGTCCAGTAAAAGACAGGACTTTCTCACCACCTCATAAGTAAATAAATAAGGGGAAAATATTTCAACGCATTAGTAATCATTATGGATTTAAAATGAGATAAACGCTGTTCTCTTCTGTTAGAAAACCTATCAATTTAAGAACTTTTAATACCCATAACGGGGGATTGAAATTGAAATATTTTTCTGCCAAAGGACAGCCATCATCTTGAATTAAGGATGTGAAAATGTTTATTTTCCTTTTTAGTGGCATTTGGCTGGAAAGAATGTTATGCTTCCTCTGTATTGACATGTGTGCAGTTCTTAAAGGCAGATCTAAAGTGGCAGTTCAAAAGTTATTTAAAGCTGATCAACCATTAACTAAGATCTAAAGTGATGCCTATTAAAATCTGAAATTGGCCTAGGAGCATAGATACCAACCAAAAAAAACCTCCCACTCTTAATCACCTATTGCATAAGTGTTTGAATTTCAAGCAAGATGTTTTCCTCACCTTTCTTTTGATAGGTCTAGGACAGGGGTGTCAAACTCACGTCACAGTAGCGTCACATGATGTATTTTCCCCCTTCATTAAACTGGGTGTGGGCGTGGCCAACACGTGATGCATCCGGCCCAGGAGTTTGATAGTCCTGGTCTAGAAGACCAGTAGAAGCCACAAGATGTGTTTCAGATATTTTGGCATATTTAAAAAAATTTTGCAGCTTCTACTTGTGGTATTGTTGTCTCTGCAGATCTTGTGTAGAAGATCTTGAATAAAATTGGAGTAAAGACTGAGAAAATAGCATATAAGAAAGAACAGGAGGGGAGGATAATGTTACACTGAACAGAATTGAAGTTCTATGTGTAATCTCAGCCTATTGGCAGTTTACCACTTAATTAAACTAATTAACACTATAAAATATTCCAAAGCTGCTTAGGTGATCAAAAAGTAAAGAGTAACAACAGGAAAACACACATATTTATTTATTTATATAAAAAAAACCAAGCAAACCACAGTTGAGACTACCGTATCATTCTTTTATTCTTTAAAATGAATAAAAACTAACTTAATGGAATGTAACACACAGCGGCTGGTGCCACGGAAAGCTGCAAAATTTCAGAGTGCTAGTGCAAAAGAAAACAAATTTAAGAGCAAAGGCACTGGGCCACTCACTAAGTTGTGTTGTTCATTGCATTGGCTAACAAGCTGGCGCCCCACAACCAACAACAAGTCCTTTGCGAAGCTGCTAGGAATTGCGCAATGTATAAATTAAATAAATAAATACAGCCAACTGAAAAGAATCAGAGACATAAGCACTGTAGTTCCACAAAGAGAGTTCTAGATTCTGGATTTTGGACTCCATTCTATCAGCTAGAGGCAGCACTAGTTTTCACACAAAGCTAAAAAAAAATAAAAAGAACGAATGGGATCAGAAGACACATATTGTCACCTATAACTTCATTCAATCAATCTCATTTTCTGAATCTGAAATTCTGTCACTTTCAATATTTCTCCTCCTTCTGATCCTTTCCACAAACTTCTTTAAACTAAAGGTTCACCTGTACTATGACCAGTTTCTATACCGTTCTGCATGTTTATTGCCTGCTGTGAATATTTGCCAATATTCCGCATTTTTTTTCATATCAAAACCTTATGTGTTTTTTTTTTAAAAAGGAAATTTTTTTTCCTAACTTCATTTTTCCAATGTTTCCAGTTTTACAAGGGAAAACCAAAAAGGTATTTAAAAGATTTCTTCCCCTCTCCCCCCAGATATCACGTTTGTAGAGATATCTCACTTTTGCATGGTTCAAACTGACAATGGCATATGCCACATAATAATAATAAAAAAAACAGGACCTTCAATTTCCTATGAGCAGCTTCTCCTGACATCTAATTTGGAAAGTGGGATAATAACAGGAGATGTGTATTCATGGGTTTTTCCAACCAGCTATTCGGTATCTTCATCTAACAGCTTTCTCTCAGGTAAAAGCCACGATTTAATTTAAGAGCACATGTTTGCAAACCAATTGTTAGAGATACATACGCTGGCAGTTGTATATGGAGCTGATAGCTCCCAGCTAAAACTGGGAAGTTTTATATATATATATATATATATATATATATATATATATATATATATATATCAGCTTTGCTACAGATTGGCTGGGATTTAAGGAAATTGTAATCTCAACATGCCTTCTGATAGATTGGAGAAAGTTGGTATCAGCTGCAAAAGCAGGTAGACAACCTTCACTCCATACATCAAATTGTTGGTGAGGCCTCCTGCCACTTTTCTAAATCTCTTAGAAACCCAGATTGCCTTACCAACAACATTCAGCAGCAATGGGACATGCTTTTTTTTCTTCACCCAAAATAAGAAGCAAAATTGGTATATTAAATTTTGAACAGGCTGAGCATGATTCTATTTATGAAAATCCCAAGTGCCCTCCTAGAAAAAGCCAGGCTGTTACATAGGGAACAACAATCTCTCTGAATATCCTTCAGTCTTCCCATAAAAGAGAATATCTGTAGCTCAGGGCTGAATCCAGGAGTTCCTGGTCTTCTCTGAGTTTGGTCATTTTCTTGCAGACATTTCATTATCTAATTAAGGAACATCATCAGTAAAAGCATGTGTTGGTTGTGGCTTTCTTCTTGGAAAGAAAACCAGAGAGAGACCTCCACATGCCCACACATACCCTACCAAAACTGGCAAGGCAAGCTATTATATATAAACAGGGAGCAAACACCATACTCACTTGCACTGAAGATGTTACCTAGTTGGGTAATGAAATGTCTGCAAGCAAACAACCAAGGACTTCACAGTCCTTCAGTGCTTCCCAGGACCAAACCCTGCTATACTGAATTAGATAGACTAATATTGTTCTCTAAACCAGTGGCTCTTAACCTTTTTGAAAGTATTGCCCCCTTGAGCCATTGAGGAAGTTGTCATCACCCCCTCCCCCAACATAACTGCCCTGCTGCCACCTCTTAGCATCCCCAAGGGGGCCAGCAGAGGGGCACTAAGAGGCAGCAGGGGGCAGCATGTTGAAGCGGCGGCACATAACGTGCCACTGCTTCCGCATTGGAGGCGCCGGCTCCGGAGCAGTGCTAGTCATTGGGTGAACCTGCAGGGCCGGCCGGCACCTCAAATGCCCCCCTGTTGCCTCTTAGCACCCCTCTGCTGACCCCCTTGGGGACGCTAAGAGGCGGCAGGCGGCGCCGCCCTACAGGATCACCCCATTGACTGTTGTACCGCACCTCAACCGGCGCCTGTCCATCCATCCATCCAAAAGTTCTGTCTGTTTGCCTGCCTTCCTGCCTATCTACCTACCTGTCTGTCTTTTTGTCTACCTACCTACCTACCTCTCTACCAATATAGATCTCTCTCTCTCTCCCAATAGATCTCACTCCATTGCCCCATATTGCCCCCCCTTCCGTTCCTTTGCCCCCATGTTGCCCCTTTTCGTTCCATCGCCCCCCTGAAAAACAAAATCGCCCCTTGGGGGGGCAATATCGCCCAGGTTAAGAACCACTGCTCTAAACCCTTCTAAATAGCAGAGAAATAGGAAACCTCAACCAGCATAAAACTACTAGGCAATTGTTGGGCTGTTTTTTACCTTCTCACACTCTGACTCAAAGGAGCCAGCATTCCTTCTGGTTTAAAGGAGAAGAAACTAGAAAATGAATTAGAACATTATTGCAACTCCTATCCAATCACTGACATGTTGGGCGAATCTGATAGTGAATTACATTCAGAAATTGGCTTTAGATTTAAAGCTGTAAATTGCTTTGCATTTGTCAAAGCCTGGTTCTTTTGGGCACTGCTTGTTAGAGAGAAATTGAATTTTCAGTCAGTGCAATTAAAAAGAAATGGCCCAATCTCATCAGCTTTGAATAAACATATTAAGTACTTTAACTTGAATAATTTGCCCCTTGGGATTCAGGAAGCAGCCTGGGGATTGTTCGTATTATCTGGGCTTGAAGAGATAGCATACTGGCAATGGAGCTGACATAGGAAGAATTCTTGCCTTATTCAGTAAAATGGGTATAACTGAAAAGGTAACAGGTGGGACCTATCTGTTTCTTATAGGATTTATCCAATAGATCTTGGATTTATTCTTGCTGGCAAGGGTCACTGTTCTTTGATATGTTTTTAGTGCCAGCAGTGTGACAAACATGATGGAATCATTCCACTTTATATCCAAAGGGTGAAACACTTGTACTAAACCTTAAAGATAATCCTTTTTCTATGACTACTTGAGCTGTGGTGGCGCAGTGGTTAGAGTGCAGTACTGCAGGCTACTTCTGCTGACTGCAGCTGTCTACAATTTTGCATTTCAAATCTCACCGGGCTCAAGGTTGACTCAGCCTTCCATCCTTCTGAGGTCAATAAAATGAGGACCCAAATTGTTGGGGGCAATATGCTGGCTCTGTAAACCACTTATAGATGGCTGTAGAGCACTGTAAAGCAGTATATAAGTGTAAGTGCTATTGCTACTTCAAAAACATGTTTTCCTAAACAAGTGTTCCTTGCGCTACATTCAACAAAGTTTTTGCCTTCTCCTGGTTAAGTATTACATGTGCAACTTACAGAGTATTCCTCATTACCATCTAGTGTGTAAATGGTCACATTACACTCTTGTAGCATCACTGTATTAAGTTTGACTGGTTTAACAGTAAGCCAAATTAAGGAAGAAAAATACGATTTTGAAATGTTTATTTCCAGGGATGGTATTCCACTGGTTCAGACCGGTTCTATAGAACTGGTTGTTATGATTCTGCGCAGTTCAGAGAACCAGCAAATCGTGCCCCTGGCTGGCCCTATCCCGCTCCACCCACCCTCCCTCCCCGCCCATCAGTCCTTATCGCCCAACATCACACGCATGCCTAGCATCGCTGACTGCGTTCGTCTCTGCCCAGTCACTCCTTAAGGTATTTCTTTTTTTATTCTCTCACAATGACCAGCTGTTCCTATGATCAGCTGTGGCGGGATTCCCCTCGCTGTCTTACTGCTTTGCCCAGGAGGTTTCCCTGAGGCCCAGGAGGCCCCAAAAATGGGAGGGAGGGGTGCTGCAAAAAAAAAGAAGCTACGCCCACCTAGTCACATGGCCATGCCCACCTAGCCACTCCCACCTAGCCACACCCACAGAACCGGTTGTTACAAAATTTGAATCCCACCCTTGCTTATTTCTAAAGTGACTCTTTCAATTTATAAGCACCAAATAGGGCAGAGGGGGGGGAATCTGTGCATGGATTTCAGTGTTATCACCATATTCAGTGGTGAGGGCTGGATGGCAACTCGTAGAACTGGGAGTCCAGAAAGATTTTGCCTTTAAGATAGATCAGTTTTTGTCCTTCACACACTAGAGTTTTTCCCCTTATACACAGGCAGATATGAATGCAACAAGTAGTTTAATCAACTTATATAGTTACAATACCGATGAATATAAATGGCTTGCAGCTATCATTTTGTCATGGTTACAAAAATAGAATCAGGTTTAAAAAAAAAATCCCTGAAACTTCCAGCGAGTGAAGAATTGGTTCCCATAATAGCTGCACAGATTTATGTTCTTTGTCGGAATGTAGCCATCTATGGGTACATATTAACTTTCTATTCCTGACACCTACGTAGAGGTCTGAAGCCCTGTGCCTGAAAATTGATACCTAAGCTTAACCAATTATAAGAAAAATGAAGAAAAATGTCTGAGACCAAACTAGCTGTAACTAAGGAAACTGGATTCATTATTTCTGGGAAGACGTGTGAACACCATTTTCTATCACTCCACAGACATCTTTCTGGTATCCTTCTCATATTCAATCACCACCATTGAACCTCTTATGTCTTTGCTAATACAGAAGCAGACCAGAAAACGAAAGACTAGAACTTGTATCATCTTTACAAAGTGCCTTATCTTTAGTTTAAAAAGAAATTCAAAGATCACCTGCTAAATATTTGACTGAGGCTTGCATAGGAGGGAGGAGATGTTTGCCTGCCATTGATGTTTATTTATTTATTTAATTTTATTCCACCTTTATGAATAACTCAAGGCAACAAACATACCCAACATACCTTCTTGCTCCTATTTTCCCCACAACAACAACCCTGTGAGGGTGGATTGGGTTGAGAGAGAATCATCATCTTCTTTTAATGACCCCATAATCCCTTGCGGGGGTGGAGTCTGGGCAACTGAATGCAGCCGAGTGTTTACTGGCCAGATGCCCTTCCTGTTGCCAATGCGGAGTTTTATTCTGCAAATAGAATCTCATTGTGCCCAGAGAGAGAAACACCTGTCTCTCCCTAGGATCAAACTCACAGTCTCCTGGTTGTGAGGTGTGAGTTTCATCTCTAGGCCACCACACCACTCTGGGCTGAGAGAGAATGATTGGGCCAAGGTCACCCAACCTCATGCCTAAGGCAAGACTAGAACTCACAGTCTCCTGGTTTCTACCTGGTACCTTAACCATTAGACCAACACTAAGAGGTACAAAATTACATGTTTGGGTAGCACATTTCAGTCCTTATGCAGTCGAGAATCCTTTTTCTGCTGGTGAAAGGTAAGTGGCCTATGCTTTGCAGGAAGATGCATACAGTACCCAAGCCACCGAGTGATTCTGCACATTTCTCAGGTCGTATGATAATACTTATAGAGGTCATCTGTTTTGCTTAGACACAGCATGTTCACAACACTTATTTCTACTGAATCGGTCTAAACTTTTCAAAAACGGGTGACATTTTTTAAAATCAGGGATGGACCTCGAAATCCACCTTTTCCTTTTCACTATTAATTACAAAATGCTTTTTGTGGGAGAGAGGAGACCTGCAGACAAATTAGACCTTGTTCATTTTGTTTAAAGTAGCAAATCTAAGTGGCGGGGCGGAGGGGAAAGGCCCTTTCACACAGGGTGGAGTACAGAATAACAGAGTTGGAAGGGACCTTGGAGGTCTTCTAGTCCAACCCCCCTACTGAGGCAGGAAACCCTATATCATTTCAGACAAACGGTTGTCCAATCTCTTCTTAAGAACCTCCAGTGTTGGTGGGAGCATTCACAACTTCTGGAAGCAAGTCGAAATCCAGTTATACATTATTATTATTTTTAATTCATATTTATATGCCGCCCTTCTCCGAAGACTCAGGGTGGCTTACAATTTTTGGGATATGTTATGTATGCAGGTTTAAAGTCATTGGTTTAGTTTGAACTGTTCTTGTAAAATGTAAGAAATGATTGGTTTAAAAAGTGCGGGAAAACCCTGCACTCTGATTGGCTGGCAACTGCAGCTGCTGGCTATAAGTAGCAGCCGCAGCTGCAGCCCAGCCAAAGGGGGTTCGTTCTGAGCTGTTGTCACTAATAAACAAAGAGCTTGAAGCACTCCGCGTCTGTCTCTTCATGCAAACTTAACAGGATACAACCCAATGTGCTCAGCAATAGCCTTCATTCCATTGTATATGCCTGCTTATTACTAAGCAGCATTTTTACAAAGTCAGCCTATTGCCCCCAACAATCTTGGGCCTTCAATTTACCTACCCCGAGAGGATGGAAGGCTGAGTCAACCTTGAGCCTGGTGGGATTCGAGCCTGAAACAATTGCAGGCAGCTGGAACTAAGTGCTAGGCATTTAATAGCCTGTACCACCAAGGTTCCTTATTTTGGTAAATAAGGAATCTGGGAAGAAAAGGTTGCCATTTTGTGTATGAAAATGTTGAGGGTGCCATATGAGGCAAAGCTGCATTTATTAGCAATAGTTGATAAATTATCACAACATGTTTATTTGTGCAACAGTTTTATGGGTTTTTTTTCCTTGCTAACTCTGCAGTGTACATGTTTGCCATTTGACAGATTGTTAACTTTAAAATCCACCATAGAACATCATTCTTATCGTAATTCACCAAACAACTCTGGCTTTTTGATTTAGGCTGCTTGACACTATTACAATTTTGTCAGTAAATTGCACAACTAGACTGTCTGTTGGTGTAGCAGATAAATGGCACAAAACAAGTACCAACCCATTTTAATGCTGAACTGAGATTTTCTCAGATTTTCCTATCAGAAGAATGGAGTTTTATGGAGGAAGGAAGGAAGGAAGGAAGGAAGGAAGGAAGGAAGGAAGGAAGGAAGGAAACATGGCTACATCCCTTATCTGATGGAATGTTTAACAGACCTTAGGAAAGCAGAAGAAGAAACAAGATAGTTGGAAAGGGAAGGTCTTGATCTAAAGGAGGGAGTAGTGAGAAAATTATTCAAAGCTCTGCTTTATTTATGCTAAGTATAAGTTCAACAGGACAACTACTTTGTCAAACTTTCAAGTTTCTTTTACGTTATAAGCAATAAAGAGCTTTCCCAAAATCTAAGTGGTTTTTTTGTTCCTTGAATTTTCCAGCCTCAAACAGCTCAAGTTGCTTGATTTTATTGCTGGGTATTTATGGATTCTTCCACACAATTACTATTGGCTGATTTTAATCTCCTCCTCTGGGAGAGAAAGTAGCTCCAGATTTTATGACAATGTGACTCTTTCCCAGGTCATCACTGGCTTGACTCACGCAGCTAACCATGCTTTAGATCTGATGTTCACTAGGAACTGATGTACCATGATCTGGTTCTGGGGGACTTTTCCATCAGTCTATTTTCATGGACCTTCCTTAGGATGATGGGGTCAGTTGGAACCATCAAACTCTGCAGGGAGGAGGAACCTAGGAAAATACCCAGAGATCTGATGGATCTGGTAGATTTTCTAATTGTATTGAGGAGTGTTTCCCAGGGATCTGGAAGGTGATCATGTAGACACTGTGTTGACTTCTGGAACATTGGCAGTTATGGCACTTCAGGTTCTCCTCCTTTTCCCCACCGACTGTCCAATACAGCTGGAATGACACCCCATAAATAACAGCCCAAATTCAGTAAAAGTGGTAAGCATCATGACTTCTGCACCTTAATTGCATCTGCAAAATGTCAGGAGGGGAATTATGAAGAGCTGGTTTATTCAATGGCTCTTCATTCCACTTTGGTTGTCAGCTGTGCTTTTCACAGAGCTGTCTTCAGTTCACCATTTCTTCCTCGGAAGTCCATTTAATTGATATAAGCAATACTAATGGAATCTTCAAAGCCTGGCTGGAAAAGCATGGATTAGAAGATCCATTCAGTATTAATTGTGATCATTTGGCTGAACATTTCTTGGATAAAATCAAAATCGTATGTTGACTCATTCCAGGAAGGGAAGGAAGAGACTTTATTTGGCAAATTCAAACAACTTTAGCAATGAATACAACTACGATTAACATTTCATTGGCAAACTTACATTTGAATGCACTGAAAACCATAGGATAAAACAATAGTTTACATAGTTATATTGTATTTAATACCAGTACATACTAGCTTCCTTCTCTGTATACCAATTTTTATCTCCAATTTTGAACATTCCTCTGGTATATGTTTTGATTTCACCTTCTATAATCTGCTTCCCACTAAATGTGTTAGGGTTATAAACTTCCAATGTTTTGGAGGTTACAGTCCCAGTAGACAAGGGACATTGGGAAGGTAAAATAAGACTTACACTAGGATTAACTCATTCTTCTCTTATAATATGTCATAATATGAACATATCTATGATGTGATAAATCCATATTTCAAACCATGAAATAGTTTCCAGCATTATGGAGAATAAAATATGGAGCAGCTCTCCCTCCCTCAACATCAAGTTTCTAAGCTTGAGAAAAATGGAAATAGCCCAAGCCTTGAAACCAGAAAGAAAACTTATCTAAATTGTTCTGCCCAGCTGTCAGTCACCAGGAGGAAGATTCAGAGAAACTCAAAATTAAATCAAGGACAATATTGCCTTACACACCATTCTATCAAGTACAGGTTGCCCAAGTTAATTTGATTCTTGCCATAGGGGGAAAAAACCCTTTAAGGTTCAGTGAAAAATGGATACACATCAAAAAGTCAAGGGTAGCAGAGAGGTGACCTTTCAGCGTTTTCTTGAAAACACTAACATCTCAATCTGGCAGTCATTTCCCACATTTGATAAGGATAACAAGGGTGTGAAACATCTGCTTCTTGTGTTCCTATAACCACCAACTACAAAAACAAATGCCAGTGAACCTCTGTACATGAGCACAGCATGGAACCCTGCTTTGCATGAGAGAATTTTTGCAATTCTGCAGCAGTGCCAAATTTCAGATCTGCCCAGTATCAAATAAGTCAAATAAGTCAGTTGACCTTCCTTGCATCATAGCTTGGATACATACCTGTGTAGGAAGCCCCTCCTTCTCCTCCCCAGATTAAAATATTACTTATTCTTAATATTAAAACAGGCAGGATAGAATATTCCCCTAAAGGAGAAATGGAGAAACATGTTCTTAAAGGCAGAAAGCAGACCCAGTCTTCCAGCATAGTAAAACAGTCTCAAGCAGAAGTGACCTGTCTTTTGGAGTGGGATTTTGTATCAATTCAGGAAGACTGGGCCACATTCATAACCAAAACACACAGAAGGTTGGAGCTGATGAGATTAAAATCTACATTCCCCTACCCAAATTCTAAGGACAGGACATGATCTTTAGGACATAATAGGATTAACCCATCACCATTAGAATAGCAAAAGGCACAAGGCTCACAACATTGCATCCATCCACTCACTCAGCCATTTGGTCAGCCACCCAAAAACATTGCTGCTGTCACTGAAGTTTCTAGAAATCAAATAAACCGTTTTTTCCTTGCAGTCAGCCTTCATTTTATTTTCAATGCTTTTCTCCTGGCTTGGAACTGGACTGGATTTTCCCCTACACCTGTCTCCATTTAAGTGTGCATTATTAAATAAATGAAACAATCTTTGCAGAGAGGCATCTATAAGGGATGTACAAAAACTAACACAATCATTTTGTGACCAGATCTGAGATTCGAGTATAGCTCAACCTTCCCCAGATTGATCCAGGGATAATTTATGCTACCTCATACCTCGAGAGTTATTCAGAAAACAGAGCCTCTTTCACACAAGGAGGATTTTCCTTGATTTAGTCAAAAAATCCCAACATCTCTCTATTCTATAACTAGAAAAGGTCAATGCCTAATCATTACAGCTATGTTTTTGGCATCTTTGCATAGTTAAAATATGCAAACTAATAGCAGCTCTCTGAATTAGAATCCATATTCCTTTCCTTTTGAGTATTTCTTACATGTATTGTATATTGCCTGCGGCAAAGGAACAAAAATGTGCAGTAAACAGATGTGCTTTTCATAAATGAACCCTACATTTCCTTTCAAATTTACCCTCCCAAATGATCTTTTATTGATTTTTTTTAAGCTTCGCATAAATATGTTGGGGTGAATAATAGTGCACCAGGTGGATGAAAAACCATAGGCATTCACTCATTCCACTCCTGGAGATGGGTTAGATTGGAAGATTGGTGCTCTCTGAGCCTGCTATAGTTTCAGCAGAACAATCTGGTTCATTCACACATGCACAGTGGCATTTCATAGTCATTTGTTGTTTGATAAATGTGTGTGTGAACTATGCTCTGATGATAGACCTTTCCAATGTTCTTCCCTGAAGTGCATTATATATATAAGAAAGATACAAATATGACCTGTCCTGAGCTTCAAGGACTTCATTGCAAGTATAATAAATACAGGTAGTCCTCAAACTTATAACCACAGCTGAGCCAGAGGTGGTATTCAGCAGGTTCTGACCAGTTGTGGAGAACCGGTACCAGAAATTTTGAGTAGTTCGGAGAACCAGCAAATACCACTTCTGACTGGCACCGCACCCATCTGTTCTCTGCCTCCTGAGTCCCACCTGATCAGCTGGGTCTTCTTTTGTTGCCCTGCACAGGAAAATGGAGCTGGAAAGCAGGTTAGTGGAGTGGGGAGAATGGGGATTTTACAGTAACCTTCCCTGGAGAATGGAGATTTTACAGTATCCTTCCCCTGCCATGCCACCAAGCCACACCCACCAAGCCACACCCACCAAGCCACGCCCATAGAACCGGTAGTAAAAAAATTTGAATCCCATCACTGAATTGAGCCCAAAATTTCGGTAGCTAAGAGAGAGACATTTGTTAAGTGAGTTTTGCCCCATTTTACAACCTTTCTTGCCACAGTTGTTAAGTGAAATCACTGCAGTTGTTAAGTTGGTAACACAGTTGCTAAGTGAATCTGGCTTCCCTGTTGACTTTGCTTGTCAGAAGGTTGCAAAAGGAGAACATGTGACCTTGGGATATTGCAACCATCATAATACATGCTAGTTGCCAAGCATCTGAGTTTTGATCATGTGATCATGGGGATGCCGCAACGGTCTTAAGTGTGAAAAATGATCATAAGTCACTTTTTTCAGTGCTGTTTTAACTTCAAACGGTCCCTAAATGAACTGGTGTAAGTAATGGACTATCTGTAGACCTAGAAGAGTTTACATGTCAATATTTTTCAAGGAACTGAAATATGGAATCAATGAATGAATGAATGAATGAATGAATGAATGAATGAATGAAGTCTAACTTGAGTTTGTAAATAACACAAAGACCAATAGCAGAAGAAATCTAGAACCTACTTTGATGTAATTACAAGGAAGACAAATTGCAAGATACATTATCAGAGGCAGTTTGTGTGCCTCAGAGTGGGCAATGCTGAACCATTTTTCCAGTTGCAATAAAGCCAGGTTTCCTTACGCTCTAGAATTTTCACTTTGCATTCATTGATTTTATCTCTCCAGTTGCTTGCTTTATAGATCTTTCCATCTTTTTCAAGATCTTCTTTAATTTCCTCTCTCAACTTTAAAATCTTTCGTGCATTCTTTTTTCAAAAGCTTCCAATGTATTTCTTATCTGTTCAAATAACTTCCAAAGTACATCTTATATAACAATTTTTTCTGCAGGTTGCTCTAGTCTGGACTGGAGGATCCAACTTTCCTTAGGATTTAATCCAATAGAGCAGAGCAGTTCAGAGGAGAGGAGAGGAATGGCTTCACAGGGAAAGGCCATCAATTGCTTGCTTCTAACTAGGTTAAAGGCAAAAGAACTAAGGTGAATACCACCAACCTCTTCCTTCTAACACATGCACTGGAATTTCTGTATTGTGAAGGAAGGGCAGATGCTACGCAACTCTGTTACTCTGCTTTGCAGGCATTTTGCTACTTGATGACAGGGTTAGTAAACATTCTACAGCCAGGCAGCTCTGAACATCTACCATGAAATCCTTACAAAAAGCAGAGAAATTGGATCAGATGTTCTAGTCTTGTTGCCTGGCCAGTCAGGACTGTTTAAAACTTCCCCTGTAGCTTGCTGAGGGCTTACATGGAACAAAGTATGATGAAAAACACATACTGCACAACCTAATTCTTTTCCATTGGTACTTATTTCTGTGGAAAGATAATGTAGTACACGCTAGTTGTCCACAAGCTATTTGCTAGAAATATTCATCTGGCATTTACTGATAAACACTGTTTTGTAAACATCTGAGAAGATCCCCAGAACATAGTCTGAAAAAGTCTGGTGGATGCTAACAATGCATATTTATAGAGCAAAATACACATTTTTCCAATCTAATAAAAAAACAGGCAACTGCTCAGTTGTGTTCTATTTTCTTTGAAGTGTGTTTTTAAACAAATATAGCTTATTTGTACTATTATAGCTTATTATGTATTACATACTGGCTGTCTTCTCATAGAATAAAATGCCAATGTTATTAAGAACAATGTCATACCTAAGAGACATTACGCTGCCTTGAGTTCCTGGAAAAAAGGATTGATGTCAAGCCATCAGACAAATGAATGATCCCTAATCCCTGCTTCGTTCCACCTGTCAGTCAGATTGGCTAAACAAACCCAGATGGCTCCACCTATGCTTGGTTGGCATTCTCAAGAATTCTGTCTTTCTTTTTACAAGAAAAACCCAGAAGGCAGAGTTTGTTCATAGCGCAATAAGCTATAACACCTAATTTGTGTTTGTGGCAGAATACAGAGATGGCTTTGAAGAAGGAATTCAGCAGTTGTTATGTATACACGTCAATATTACCTCAGATCAGAGGTGCTATTCAGCAGGTTCTGACCAGTTCTGGAAAACCGGTAGTGGAAATTTTGAGTAGTTCGGAGAACCAGCAAATACCACCTCTGACTGGAGATTTTACAGTTAACTTCCCCTGCCACACCCACCAAGCCACGCCCACAGAACCGGTAATAAAAAAATTTGAATCCCACCACTGCCTCAGATAAATAGGAGAAGGTGAAGGAGAAAAAAAGGAGATTGCCCTGATCTTCTTTCTCTTTGGTATAAAGAGGGATGAGACAGAATTTCTGTCAGACTTTCAAGTTTCTATTACAGGGAGTCCTCGCCTTACCACCACAGCCCAAAATTTATGTCTCTAAGCAAGACATTTGTTAAGTGAATTTTCCCCACTGTGAAAAATGGACTCATAAGCCACAATTTTCAGTGCCGTCGTAACTTTGAACAGTTGCTAAATCAACTATCGTAAGTGGAGGACTACCTGTGTTATATGGCATATACCAGATATTATTTTTACCCTATTTATGTACCTTCCTTAACCAGCATGATAATGACACAGCTGGGCTGTGCAACATTGCCACAATGAACCACCTGTTTTACCTGTCCTTTTCTGTGATGATTTGGCTTCCCTGCACTTGATTTCAAGAAGTTCAGAAGCAAATTTACGGTGAATCTCCTCCTTCCACCATGAATGAAAAATTGCCAATGGGCAATGCCAGTGAACAAAGCTCACTTATTTCTCATCCCTATGAAGACTGCAGCATAAGGCATGAATAATTGTATTTATAGCTGTTGGAAGGTGATTACAGAAAATAGACAGAGGTCAGTAATAGCACATAAATGGTTATTTCAGTTCACAAAGAACACAGAGATAAATAACAATGGGCTCCTTTTATGGGAATCCCCCTCCCCTCAAACCCACCAACCTCAAACCTCCATAAATGGGCATGTCTACAAAAGGATTTCCATCTTTTTCTTACCTCAACTAAAATAAAACATGGTAAAATGTGCCAATCCTCTGAGGCCGCATCTTACTACAGGAAAATATGTTCACCTGTGAGGAAAAAAGAGGGAAAAAATATCCAATTATGTAGGCCCACATTTAAAGCGAAAATATTTATTCAGAATGTGAAATGTGGTTCTACACACAGCAAAATTATTAAAAGCTTTTGCACAATTGTAATGTCTTTTTGCTATAGCATTGATTTTGTGATTGTTATTCCAGAGGTGGTATTCAGCAGGTTCTGACCAGTTCTGGAGAACCGGTAGTAGAAATTTTGAGTAGTTCGGAGAACCGCAAATACCATCTGTGACTGGCCCCGCCCCCATCTATTCTCTGCCTCCCAAGTCCCAGCTGATTGGCTGGGTCTTCTTTTGTTGCCCTGCCCAGGAGAATGGAGCTGGAAAGCAGGTTAGTGGAGTGGGGAGGGAATGGGGATTTTGCAGTAACCTTCCCCTGCCACGCCCACCAAGCTATACCCACAGAACCGGTAGTAAAAAAACTGAATCCCACCACTGTGTTATTCCAACCACTAAACAAAAAATGACAATGAAGTCTTTATGTTTCTTGGAGATAAGAGGGTTTTCCCAACTGTGACTGGAAGGCTTTTACACAACTTTATCTGATAGGTAAGTTGTGTTCTTTCCTAGATCAGGAGAATCTTCAGACACCCTATCATGGCCTAGTCATCTTGTGGGCTTGACTACTACAATATACTTCACGTACATCTGCCCCTGTGTAAAGCTTCAACCGGCAAAGGCAATGATAGGTGTGACTCAATATGCCATGTAACATCATTTTATGAGCTGCACTGATTGTCATTTTGCTTCTGGTGCAGTTCAAGGTCTTGGCCATTACTTATAAAGCCTACTTGGGACTGGCTATCTATCACAGCAACTGCTTTCTGGGATGAGGTCCCTCCCTGGCTCCCCAAATCCAGGCAACTCCCATTCTACTGGTGTTTTGAGAACCTTGAGAACATGGCTCCTTACTCAAGTTTTGTCTAGGATAGTTGAAGCTTCTTCTAAGTTGTCTGGGAATGTTTTTGTTGTTGTTGCTGACCAGTTTTTCCATCTTTGGTTCTTGTCTTTCTTGTCTTGTAATTTTTTGGTGTTTTTACTTTGTGGACTAGCCAAACTCATTGGGAACTAAGTGGTATGCAAACTAACTAAGACTAACTAAACAGCTAACTATCAAACAAACAAATAAATAATAGTTTTTTCCATAGTTTCGGTAGCTTGTTTCATAGCCCTGTAACACATTTTGTCACAATATTGAGTAGATGTGGAAAGCTACATAGCAGTAGATTTAATACCTGAATCTCATTAGAATGTGGAGGAGCTGGAAGGAAATGAATTGAGGCTCGTCAAAATGCTTCTCTTGAGCTTTCTTAGAAGATTTGCCAAAAGCTACTACTCTTCAATTATTTTAAATTTTGTTTTGGTTAAAAAAACCCACCAGTGACCCTCTCAGGGGTTCTGACAGATATTCTTTTAGACACTTTGTCATGAAGGAATTTTAAGGGCTTAAGGTTGCTCAGCTGAATTGCCAAAGGAGAGCCTTTTTGCTTCATTTTAATGTTTGTAGCTAGACAAAATTCAGTGATCTTCATATGTATGGAAGCCTTCCTTTACCAATATAAAGTATGTACTTCTGATTGTGTACAGTATTATTCTATTGTTACATGCATCTTTTAATGGAAAAAGCATGTTCTAAAGCATATAGCAGTTGTTAAATGGAGTGCAGCCGAAGAAATATAATACAATAGTCAATGAGAATAGAGACGAATAAATAAGATATCAGCAGATCAGGAAACAATAGCATCTTTATGAGATAGCTCTAGAATAGGAAGAAGAATGGCAATTAAATATAACTGGTCCAAGAAAGGAAATAGTGCTAGTTTTATGTATTGTACAGAAATTTCTCAGCATGATCTTGAGTTTTTTTGGAGGACTTTGCCTGAAAGAGAACTCCCAAATTCACTTTGAACTTCTTCAGATGCAAAAACAAAAATATTTTGACAAATTGCTTCTGAAAAGAGAAAACAGAAGATGGATAATAAGTTGCTCCATTCCGCTTCATGCATTACTTCCTTGAGTGCTATTTGATCTTGGACTTCCTCAGATCTACAGTATTGAACCTGCAACTGCCAAATGGTTTGTTCCTTCTATAAGAAGAGTTGTTCTACAGATTGCATACATTGCATACATCCAATCGCCCTGTACGCCCCCACAGGCAGGGCCTCCTGGGGGTGCCATCGGCCAGACATTGTCGGGTAGGGCCTTCTCTGTGGGAGCACCCACCCTGTGGAATCAACACCCCTTGGAGCTCTGGCTGGCCCCTGACCTCCATTCCTTTTGCCGTGACCTAAAGACTTGGTTTCAACAGGTGAGCCTGGACTGAATGAGGTGGGGTGGGGTTTTAGTTTTTAATTGGGTTTTAATTTTTATTGGGCTAATTTGACTGGTTTAATTGTATTTTAATATTTGTATTCTCATTTCTTATTGTAAGCTGCCCTGAGACCCTTGGGAGAGAGGGCGGCCTATAAGTCCAATCAATCAATCAATCAATCAATCAATAGTTAATCCATGGGATGCTGTCATTGGCTTTTTATGCCAATATGTTAATGCATATATGTGTACTTTCTCTATAATCTCTCTCTCCCTCTGCCAGTGAAAATGGAGCTCCGTTTTCGCTGGTAGACAACTGATCTGAGGCTGTCACAGCTGAAAACGGAGTTTCAATGAGTGATGTTGAGATGGTCATGCCCCTGGCCATGCTCCAATCCCCCCGAGGTCAAACACAACCCTGATGTGGCCCTCAATGAAATTGAGTTTGACACGCCTGATCTATCTTATCTCAATCTCTATCTATTATCTATCTAATCTATCTATCTATCTATCTATCTATCTATCTATCTATCTATCTATCTGTAATGACCCAGAGTATCTCAGAAATATAACAAAAACCAAAATGTAAATAAAAGTCCTTTAATGCCTTCAACTTGGCTTCATTGTTTAATTGTTCACAGTGGAGGAGTAAACTATTTTCAAAATAACATTTCAAAGGCAAGAAACACAATTTACATTCAAAGAGCCGATAACGAAGCAAAAACCAAAAACAAACCGCACTGAATAAAGTTCCATGACAGACCAGGATAGACAATTGCCAACTTCAGGAAGATAAACAGGTACAGTCCATTGGAAGAACGCCAACCAAGATAAACCTTCTTTAGGAATAAAATACTAATTTGTCTCCAGCGTCTGTTAGCACACAGGTCCAAACTTATGCAAATCTCACACCTGCAACCCATGAAGAGGATCATGGCCCTCTCCTCCCAAGTAGACCATGTTTTACCCTGATCCTCTCCTTCCTGCATGCCCTAGGATGGATAGGGGATGGGCCTGGGTCCTCCTCTGCTCAGCTGGCCTCTGCCCTTCCCCAGCCTCCTCCACCACCTTTCGAGCCACACTTCCACTCTGTTGGCTGTTTCTTCTCTTCCTCAGAGTCAGTCTCCACCAGGGGCATGATTCTATCTATCTATCTATCTATCTATCTATCTATCTATCTATCTATCTATATCGATCTCTCCAGAGTTGGCTGAAAGATGGCAGATATATAATGTTTTAAATAAATAAATTAAATAAATAAAATTTAAAAATCTGTATAATCTTATATAGTATGCTCCAGAGACTGAATGAATAAACACGCACACACACACACACAGAAACACACACACACATATAGTGTTTATTTATTTATTGAATTTATATTGCTGCCTATTCACCCATGGCGATTCAAGGCAGCTTACAGAATATACAAATACACACTTATATATACATAATATATGAATATGTATATGTGTAGATATGTGTGTGTGTGTTCATTCAGTCTCTGGAGCAGGCTGCAGAGATTTTAATTCCATAGTTTTTTACTGATATGTAAACTCTGCAACAGGGACGATCTTCTGACATCCTACCAAAGACAGGCAAGAATTCTCAAGAGGTTGCTTCTTACAAACTGATTTGGTTAGTTAATTAGACTATAAATTCTATACCAACCTATTGGAATAGTTAAGAGAGTATGTTAACTACCTTGAATTAATTACACATAATTATAAACTCCATTCATCATATTCTAAAAAGAAACATAGCTAGCTCAGTCAACAGATTATTTACAGTTGGTTTCCCATGGTAAAAAGGCAGGTCCTTTAATGTGATGGATCCATGCTAGAACGTTAGGGCCAGTGCAGGTTCTGAGTATAAATGGACCACTGTGAATATGAATGGACCACTGTGTACATTTTAAAAATTTCTTCTTTTTCTTTCCTTTTTTCATTGATATTATATATATCTGTTAATGTTTGAAATATAAAATAATATTGATTTACAGCATTTGAAATATTACTTTCTTTGATTTTTCTCCTTTTAATAATAGAGTATGTTAACTACAGAAAACAGAAATCTCTGGAGGTTTTTAAGAAGAGGCTAGGCAGCCATCTCTCAAGGATGGTCTGATTGATTTTTATACTTATTGCAGAAGATCGAACTAGATCAGGGGTCTGCAACCTGCGGCTCTGGAGCCACATGCGGCTCTTTCGGCCCTCTGCTGCAGCTCCCTGTTGGCTGACCCTTTCCCTCCCCGTCACTCCTTGCCTGGCCTGAGAACGTAAGGGTGATGGCGGGGATGGAGACTCACTCCATACTCCAGAGCAGGAGATGACTGGGTGGGAGTGAGTGACGTCAAGTTGGCCACGCCCACCCAGTCACACCAGTTGTTAAATTATTGGCTTCTGATATTTTCTTTTCTGTGGCAAATGGGTCCAAATGGCTCTTTGAGTGTTTAAGGTTGCAGACCCCTGAACTAGATGATTCTCACTGCACCTTCCAACTCCACAGTTCTGTGGTTGTACGATTCTAGTGCAACGCATCTACAATCAGCCATCTTAAAAATGGGAAGCAACTCTAAGCCATCCAAAATAATGACTAGGTAACATGTAAAATAGCTGCACTGACACTATCATGAAGTGATTCAGGAATCAGATCCATTGTTGGCTTTTCTCTTTCCAGCCCATCCTCTTCCAAAATGGTTTCACACCAATCACTACAACTCCAAATAGCACAGGTGTTTTATGTCCTTTAACTGTGCATGACCGGAGAATATCTGATCTCTGTAAGTTTTATTATGCAGTCAGTTAAGAAATTGCAACGAATAGAGGTGTGGTGGCCTAGAATAGTGTAGTCGCCTCACAATCCGGAGGCTGTGAGTTTGATCCTAGGTCTTTCTGGGCACAATGAGAATGTATCTGCTGAATATAACCCCGCATTGGCTCCAGGAAGGGCATCTGGCCAATAAACACTCAGCTCCATTCAGTTGCCCAGACTTCACCCTGCAAGGGATTGTGGGGTTGTTACAAGAAGAAGATGATGAATTAAGAAACCTGATGGGAAACACAGGAATTCAGAAACTCCATCAGTGTCTAAGTCCCTCCATGTTGCATTCTTTCTATTGGTAAACTAGTGAGAGAGACCATAGCTGGAACAACGGAGTGATGGAACTCAGTGGGAGCCAGATTATAGACCAATAGCTTTTAGTATATGACATGTCCACACTATCACATTAAAGCAGTTGCTCAGAATTTTCTGTTTAGAATGAAGGAACGATTGCAGCCTATAGAATGCCATGGAAAAGTAACATTTAGCTCCAAGTTTCTTCTTCTCAGTGCTAAACCAACAATGATTAAAGCATGGCTGTGCAGACCCATTGTCCTCTGGCCTTTCCTTCTGCCATAATCCAATCATTTATTATTCACGTTTGGAACATAATGGCATCTATTGGCTTGCTGCTCATGTTCAATGAGCAATGAATAGGAAAATGGCTCATAAAACTGGGGAAAGGACAGGTTCCTTAAATTGTCTGGTGATGACTAAGGCCCTGAACAAATATAATGTCCTGTTTTTTTTTAAAAGATAGTTCTTTTTATAAAACAATAATTTATATTTGGGTCTTGAAGACTAACTCCCAAATCCTTTCCCCAACACAAATTTTACTCACACAAATTTTCCTAGAATCCTCTTTGGCACATAACCCTATAAAGAAGACAGTTACATAACGTAAGCTATTAATATTGCAGATGGCAGCAAAAATGCCGTACTAAACTGAGAGGCACAGCTCATTGAAGGGAGAAATTTGCTATTATTATAATGTATTATTCATTAGGGGCTGACAAAATGTTAGAAAGAAAGAAGATATTTTGAAGTCATAGTGTACTTGAAAGTTTAGAGTATTTTGCAAATGAATTCAAGAACAGGATGGGTAAATTAGTCTATTTGCTGACTGGCTGTATTTGTGTGATTATGCATGTGTTAATCCATAGGGGAAAAAACTCATATTTTTTTATGCTTGCAACATCTTCTACTATTCAGAGCCATTGTATATATATTTTCCCAATTTACAAAGCTATTAAACAAAAATAGCCAAGGTACCTTTTTTAAAAAAAGAAAGAAAGAAAATTAGCCTATTTTTTTGCTTTGATGCCTCCTTTTTTCCCTTCTGTCAGTGTTCTTAATGTAAATTTCTCTACTGTGAGTTCTTCTTTAAAATGTAACTATCATTGTTTAATGACAATGGCACTTAGTCTTATATACCACTTTACAGCCGTCTCTAAGCAGTTTACAGAATCAGCATATTTCCCCCAACAATTTGGGTCCTCATTTTACCCACCTCAGAAGAATGGAAGGCTGAGTCAACCTATTTTGGGTGGTTTTAAAAGTGAATTACAAATGTATTAATGGTTGCCAAAAGATGTCCATTTGGGTTAAATACAGCATGCCTCTGGATAAGTAATGTAATGGACTATATAATTTTGTAATAGAAATAAATAGATTGATATAAAATACAATATAGACATATATAACCATTGGATGGAAGTATAATATAAACCTTATAACAAAATTGAGAATATCTCATATAAATGATGAAATAAATAGTTTAGTCGTGTATATAATTATAATTGATAAATGTATAAGAATATTTTATATTGATAATATGAGAATCTCTTTTATAAATTGTGAGTGTTGACGATGAAAGGATAACACAAAGGATTTGTAACCAACTGACACACTGTAAAATGGAAGTAGGCTTTTATGTCTGTATGTTTGTCTTAAAATAACAAGGGCCTTGATGGTGCAGGCTGTTAAATGCCTAGCACTTAAGTTCCAGCTGCCTGCAATTACTGCAGGCTCGAATCCCACCAGGCTCAAGGTTGACTCAGCCTTCCATCCTCTCAGGGTAGGTAAATTGAGGACCCAAGATTGTTGGGGGCAATAAGCTGACTTTTTAAAAAAAATGCCGCTTAGTAATAAGCAGGCATATACAATGGAATGAAGGCTATTGCTGAGCACATTGGGTTGTATCCCAAAAATTGTAAGCCACCCTGAGTCTTTGGAGAAGGGCGGCATATAAATGTAATTTTAAATTTTTTTTTTTTTAAAAAACAGTAACGTGAGAGGGATGTTACTTTCTTATTCTTTGCAAAGTCATGCAGAACTCAGCATGCCAACTTGCCACGGCCATGTCATCACAGCCAACATGTCATTGCAGCCAATTTGCTGTGGGACAAGAGATACACTAATATCGAAGAAATAGTCAAATAGAATCATTAAAGAAAGAAAGGGTGTCAAAGGAGGGACAAAATAAAATGTGAATGACAAAAATTAAAATATTTGGACTGAACAATTTAATAATTAAATTGAATTGTTGAATTGTCCCACAGCAAGTTATCCCTTGGCAAGTTGGCCATGGCTAGTTCGCCACGGCTAGTTGTCCCCTTCCATCCTGATGGTGGGCTTCATCAAAGCTAGAAAAGATGAAGGCTAGCTAGAAGATCACAGAGTGCTACAGGAGTGCAAAATTTTCATTCAAATTTTACTTCTTTAAGACATATCTTTAGGAAGAAGTGACCCAGTTGGGCTATATGTAGAGAATTGAATACTCTGATTAAGACAATATTGGTAGTTGTGAAACAGCCTGATGGTCCTTTTCAGAATTAATATAAAAAGAGTGGAACTTGCAAGAACATGGTGCAGGATGGATTATCTTGTTCAGAATGTCAACTAATCAGCCTCTCTTCTATTCCTTCCCTCTCTTTGGCTGGTTAAAGCTATTTCAAACCAGCTGATACCTCCCTCTGGAAAGGAAAGATTTGGCTACATAAGAATAGACATTCACAGAATAAGTTTACTGCTAGTGTAAATTATATTGGTTTGGCAGTTAGGCACAGCAATCCTATTCGATGTTATGGAAAGCTCCAACATCAGAATGTCAGATGAATGCAGTATTTGTCCAGAAACGCAGAACAAAATAAATATTTCATTTAGGTTTCTTTTTTCTCCCTCTGAGGTAATTTGAAATGTTTATTTACACAATGTCCCTTCCACCCGCAATTATTTTCACTCCCCAATCATAAACAATTCCAAGTTGTCCCACTGTGACCATCACTATTTTTAAAATGCTGAAGATTCCATGTCAGCCAATCGAGGGTCCTCCATTGGTCCTCCAATGGGAAAGGATAAAAAAGTGCCACTCAGCCAATAGTCTACCTCTATTTCACTGTATTCATTTGTGTAGTGATTTGTAAAGAAATCAACGTAACAGCAATCATAGGGGAAAGCTGTCATGGCAACTATCTCTAGGTTCACAGTTTAAAAAGCAAATATCATCTTGTCATAATATTCTACAGGAAGATGCAATACTCTGAGAGTCACTTTTGTGAGATAAATGGCCATATAAATGATGATAGATAGATAGGTAGGTAGGTAGATAGATAGATAGATAGATAGATAGATAGATAGATAGATAGAGAAAGATAGATGATAGATGGATGGAGGTGGTATTCAGCAGGTTCTGACCAGTTCTGGAGAACCAGTAGTGGAAATTTTGAGTAGTTCGGAAATTGGCAAATACCACCTCTGACTGGCCCCGCCCCCATTTATTCTCTGCCTCCTGAGTCCCAGCTGTTCAGCTGGGTCTTCTTTTGTTGCCCTGCACAGGAGAACGGAGCTGGAAAGCAGGTTAGTAGAGTGGGGAGGGAATGGGATTTTGCAGTAACCTTCCCCTGCCATGCCCACCAAGCCATACCCACCAAGCCACGCCATGCCCACCAAGCCACGCCCACAGAACCGGTAGTAAAAATGTTTGAATCCCACCACTGAATGGATGGATAGATAGGAGAGGGAGGGAGGGAGGAGAGAGAGAGATGAAAGGCAGGAATGAACAAATGAGCTTGTCCCTAACCTCATATTATAGTCCAATATTTAGATGAGGTACTATTGACAAACTGTGGTCATTCAGCATAGCATCGTCATTTATCTTATTGCAATTTCTTGCTGAACTCAGCCCTGGGAAAGTAGTTATCAATAATTCATTGAAATGAAAGATAAATAATGTCATCTAATCAAATGTATTTAACCATTATCCATACTCATTATTGGTTAATGTGGGTTTTAACGATCCCTAGAAAAGTATGAATGGAAAATGCTGGCTGAAGGTAAATAAAGAAACACAGCTAGGGAATGCTGAGTTGATCTTCTTAATCATGAAACCAAGAAAATTGGTGGGTATGGGTGCACACACTTGCCTGCACTGTGATTGTGAAGCTAAGCAAAAAATATTTTTGTCTTTCAAAATTGAAATTTTAAAAAATAGTCTGCTCCTAATTTTATTCTGGGATGTTTTTTTCACTTCAATAAAATGACACAGGTGGCCTTAAACAGTTCAGGGGGCAGTGCTATGGGAGAAGGTCCTCTCAACCTCAGAGTGGGCTTTGGGACTGGCCCCTGAGCCTCAGATCCATACTGTAAGAGATGACCAGGCTGAGACCAAGGGTGGGTAAAATACTTCATCAGCTTAGAGTCACTGTGCTTCCACAAGAGACCTAAATCCAGCCCCCGCTGACATTCATTGACTCTTATCTGGCACCAATTTGCATTGGTTGTTAGTAGATCAAATTCTTTAAAATAGGTGGCATGGAATAAACAACCTCCTGCAGTATTTTTGAACCCTATCCTGGCTCCTGATTTCTTGCACCTGACACATGTAGCCTGAAAGTCTTCCAAGGTAAATGGAAGAGATATCAGCTGAATCTGCATTGCATGCCCCATGGGATTGCTCAAGAGAGCCACACGGTGGTTAGAATTCAGTACTGCAGGCTAACTCTGCCCACAGCCTGGAGTTCGATCCTGACCGGATCAAAGTTACCTTGGCCTTCCATCCTTCTGAGGCCAGTAAAATGAGGACCCAGATTGTTGGGGACAATATGCTAAGTCTGTAAACTGCTTAGAGAGGACTCTAAAGCACTAAGAAGCAGTATATATGTCTAAGTGCGACTGTTATTCTCAGAAAGGACATTTAAAGACTTGTCTGCCACAGTGCCTAGCCCTCTGTGACCCATCTCTTACCTATCAGCAATATTTGATTAGTCTTTGTCTTTCTGGCTTTCACAGGGTCTTAAAAAATATGGCTGTTTTCCCTGGACATGTGGGCTGGGAAGCTAGTGGAGGCTGGGAAGTGGATATTGTCCTCATTAGCCATTCTGTGTTTTTTTATTTAGTCGCTTACTTTGCATTATGAGGTCTTTTCCCATTTTATGTTAGCTGGCCAGAGTCACTGCTGTGGAATGGCCAGCTATATAAATCAAGTAGATAAATAGCCCTAGTTCAATCTGTCAAACGTTTTGGAGAGCCAAAGTCTTCACATCAAGGGATAGTCAACTTAGGACTCCTCCCTGGATGGATATTGATGGTTGGAGAACTGCAGCTGTCAAGTAGCACAAAGCAGTGGCTCCATAAATGAAGTCAGGTCACATCTGCTCGGTCTCCTACCAAACTTCATGGACAGTTTATTGATTAAGACTTCAGGAAGAATTTTACTCCAGAACTGAATTCCTTCCAGTTGCTTTTCTTTTGTATCAATGCTTCAGGAAGAAGAGAGTTTCTTTATAAAGGAAGACAGTGATCTAAATGAAACCAAATTCCATTAAATGGAAAATGGGAGGTGAAAAGAAAAGCCAGAAAGTTCTCGATAGGGAGAGGAAAAACAGCTGGGAAATGTCATTTGATAACTGACAGACCAGATTATATCTATTCCAATTTGTATCGCTTTAGCTTTTAGGTTTGTTTGCTTTAGTACTGTACAAAAATCTTCTCCCTTTAGAGTTTAGTCTAGTGTTTCTCCATCTTAGCCACTTTAAGATGTGTGGACTCTAACTCCCAGAATTCCCCAGTCAGCCTGGGTGGTTTCTGGCTAGGGAATTCTGAGAGTTGTAGTTCATACACCTTAAAGTTGCTGAGATTGAGAAACACTGATTTAGTCAATCTGCATATGTATTTCATGGCATTGTCTCTCAAGAAATTGACCATCTTCAATAAAATACTTGTCCTCGGATAGACGATCTTGAATGTGTTTGTACAAATGTGGTTTTTCTCAGTTTGGTTACACCTATATGTTTAAACAAATGTGGTTATATTCATATTGGATTGTTTATAGCCCTATGCATCAGAAAAGCTTTAGATCAATGTTCAGAACAAGCCTTAGCTCCCTCTTCCTCTGTGGTATTAAAAAGTTAGAGAGCACCAGAAAAGGAGGCCAGCTGGAAGTCGCTTGTGGTGCAGTAAAATACATTATTAAGATTCCGAACATCGTTGTTCAAATTGGTGGCATGGATTAATTTATTTTTATAAAGATCTAATAAGCCAGACCTGTTGTATTTCAAGTTTTTTCTTCTCCTTCTCCTTCTTCCTCTTCGTCTTCTTCCTCTTCCTCTTCTTCCTCTTCCTCCTCCTCCTCCTCTTCTTCTTTTTCTTCCTCTTCTCTTCTTCCTCTTCTTCTTCTCCTTTGTCCTCTTCCTCCTCCTCCTCCTCCTCCTCCTTCGGTTTGATTTCTCTCCCACCTCCCATCACCAATGAGAAGCATGATTATAGGAAGGCTTTGATCCTAAGCAGTTTGCATTTGTACTTGTGCACATATATTAATAGGTCATGGCCTGCTGGGGGTTTGCCAGGGAAATTCTCTAGCTAAGATTCTGCACAGTTCAGAGAACGCCCAAATCCCACTCCTGGCTGGCTCCCGCCACCCACCACACCCACCCCTCCCAGAAGTCCCCATGTGGCCTGTTTTGGATGCAGGTAAGTGCAGGGCATAGGAGGCTCAGGGAGGGTGAAAAACAGGCCTCCCGGAAGTTCAGGAAGGCTGGAAACAGGCTCATTTCCAGCATCCAGCGAGGCTCTGGAGCCTGGGGAGGCCCTCCCTGGGGAGCCCAAGGAGGGCAAAAACGCCCCCCCCGCCATGGTGCAGGATGCTGACTAGGCCACACCTACCATGGCCATGCCCACCCAGCAATCAGAGAACCCGTTGCTAAAAATTTTGAAGCCCACCCCTGGCTATACCATGTTATTTATAACTCCCATTACTTGTGGGGGCAGTATAATACAGTTGATAGGAAACACCCCCCAAAAATAGGTGTTTGGCTATAATCTAAACAGTACTGAATACCATACTTTATATATCCGATGTTCTGTCCTTATTTATTTATTCATTTATTTATTTGGTCTTATATGCCGCCCTATCTCCCGAAGGACTCAGGGCGGCTCACATAAAAACACCCAATACAAAAGTTAAAAGAAATTAAAAACAAATTAAACTAATTAGACCAAATAAATATTTAAAACCCAACCCACAAAACATTTAAAACAAAAGCCCCCCCCCCTCAGTCCAGGCCGGTTTGTTCGAATAACCAAGTCTTTAGGTCACGGTGAAAGGAGCAAAGGTCAGGGGCCAATCGTAGCTCCAGGGGCAGCTGGTTCCACAAAGTGGGTGCCCCCACAGAGAAGGCTCTCCCCCTAGGGACCACCAGCCAACATTGTTTGGCCGACAGTACCCCAAGGAGGCCCTGTCTGTGAGCGTGCACCGGGCGATTGTTGTTCGATGCTGGCAGGAGACATTCCCGCAGATACCCCGGCCTTAAGCCATGTAGGGCTTTATAGGTAAGTACCAGTATTAATGCAGAGATACTGCAGAGTTATAATTACTGGCTGAATGTATAAAGAAAAGACAGATAACTCTACAAAGGCATCTATACAAAGTTTCTTTATTGGTTCATCAGGTATCCTCATATATAACTCACAGATAGTGTAAAAGGATAGTGATCTTTTCATCCCCATAATGAAGGAGCAAGGGGGTGAGGCACCAGCACGCTGCTGGGGTCCAGGCAAGAGTGAAGGAACCTCCCCCAACCCAACCCACCAATGGTCAATTTAGTGACCAATCAGGATTACAGATGTGACCACATGACATGGACTACATTTCCCAGGATGCCTTAACTACATTTACCATGATGCATTCCCTTAAGGGGACAGCTCTCAATTCCTAACTAACTATCTCAATTCCCATTACCTATATCCTGTCTGGACAGCACATCCGAGGTCCCCAATACCTGGGCTGCAGCCCAAAACCAGGCCGCAGCCTGTTTGGAATCAGGCCGTACCAACAGCAGGTGAGTATGCGTGCACATACACACAGCTCCACTTGCGTGAGCAGCGAACACTAGTGTGATGACCCAGAGTATCTCAGAAATATAACAAAATCCAAAACGTAACTAAAAGTCCTTTAATGCCTTCAACTTGGCTTCACTGTTTAACCGTTCACAGTGGAGGAGTCAAAATAACATTTCAAAGGCAAGAAACACAGTTCACATTCAAAGAGCCGATAACGAAGCAAAAGCCAAAAACACCGCATTGAATAAAGTTTCTCGACAGACCAGGATAGATGATTGCCAGCTTCAGGAAGATAATCAGGGACAATCCATTGGAAGAACACCAACCAAGATAAACCTTCTTTAGAACTAAAACACTAACTTTGACTCCAGCAATTCTAACTATGCATTTACGAACTTATATACATAGCTCCCAGCTGTAAGCCCTGAGGAAGATCATGGCCCTCTCCTCCCGAGTAGACCATGCTTTGCCCTGATCCTCTCCTCCCTGCGTGCCCTGGGATGGATAGGAGATGGGCCTGGATCCCCCTCTGATTGCTCAGCTGGCCTCTGCCCTTCCCCAGCCTCCTCCACCACCTCTGGAGCCACACTCCCACTCCCTGCCTCCTCTTCCTCAGAGTCAGTCTCCACCAGGGGCATGACAACTAGCACTCATGTACAAAGCTCCATTTGTGCGAGGGGTGGGTACACGAATGGAGCTGTGCTCACGCAAACACGCCTGCATCTCACAAAGAACCCCCTCCTCTCCTGCACCCTCACCGCTTCGCTGGGCCGTCAAAATGGAAAGGTTGGAGGTGGCTGCTTTACATATTTACATCATGGTTGTTGAAAGATTCAACTAGTGCTCCTTTTACCTCTTGACAATCTAAAGGGATGTTTTCATCTACTAAGTTCTGTCTTGAGATAGAATAACTGTGTCATGTAAAGATTCAAGTACAAGCCGTTAGTGATCCACTCTGAATCACTTTACTAATGGTTTCAATCTTGCTATGTTAGTTCATACAATGCCATTGTTAACAGCACAGCACAGCACTGCACCGCACAGCACTGCACAGTAAGCACAGCACAGTAAGCACAGCACAGCACAGCACAAAGACAGCCATCACAAATATCTGTAAGTAAATCCATTGCAAACATACTGTGGATCTATGGAACTTCTTCCTTATCACTTGAATGATGAAAAAAATGTTCTTACTATAGTCCCTTCCAAGCAGGGGTGGGATTCAAATTTTTTAACAACCGGTTCTGTGGGCGTGGCTTAGTTGGTGGCGTGGTTTGGTGGTCATGTGACTGGGTGGATGTGGCTTGGTGGTCATGTTATTGGCTGGGCGTGGCCAACTCAATATCACTCACACCGAGGCAGGCATCTCCTCGCCTGGCCTCTCATGACTGCGGGGATGCTGCAACAGTCGTAAGTGTGAAAAATGGTCATAAGTCACTTTTTTCAGTGCCATTGTAACTTTGAATGGTCACTCCACACAAGCAAAGTACCAGCAAAGGAGGGGAAAAAACCTCCAGAGACGTTCCTGAGACAGGAAGTCTAGTCCTGCCAAGAATGTAATAAGGGTTAACGGAGAGGCAGTTTCTGTAAGCAACACCAGAATGTTTCCTTCCTGCCTTCCTTACAGGATTAGGCCAGTAATTTCTTCTAACAACCGGTTCTCTGAACTGCTTAGAATGTTAACAACCGGTTCTAGCGAATAGGTGCGAACTGGTAGAATCCCACCCCTGCTTCCAAGGTATGTGAGTCATTTGTTGTTTTTTTAATGAGTGTCTTCCATCAAGAGCTGTGTTTAAACATCAATTGAAAATTTAGATTACATGTGGAGAGGCAATCAGTAGATGGGAAAAAAATGTTTTGGATAGTCTGTTTATTGTTTGTATGCAGCTTTTTAGTGCCAGTTTCATACATTGCTCTAAGTCAGTGATGGCGAACCTTTTTGTTGTGGTGTGCCAAAAGTGCGTGTGCACACGATAGCGTGCTCACGTGCCAGCATCCACAATGCAATGCACCCCGCCCCCCTGCTCATCCACGTGCAACACCCCTGCCCCGCTTCCTTACCTGCACTGCACATGTGCGTGCCTCCCAGCTGATTTTTGGCCTGTTTGAGGCTGATTTCACCCTCCCAGAGGCTTGAGGGAAGCTTCTGCAGCATCGGGAGCCAAAAAACGTGCCTTCTGGAAATACCAGAAGTGCCTGTTTTCAGCCTCTGGAGGGCCTCTGGAGCACTGGGAAGGCCATTTTTGCCCTCCTAGAGGCTCGAGAAAAGCCTCTGGAGCCTCAGGAGGCTGAAAATGGGCCCATTTCAGACTTCTGGTATTTCCAGAAGGCCCATTTTTCGGACTCCCGAGGCTGCAGAGGGAGCCTGTGGGAGGGCGAAAATGGATTCAAATGGGCCAAATATCAGCTGGGAGGCGTGCGCATGCGCAGTGCAGGTAAGTTTGGCTGGGACTTGCGTGCCCGCACAAATGGCTCTGCGTGCCACCTGTGGCATGCATGCCATAGGTTTGCCATCATGGCTCTTAGCAATGCAAGTCTTTAATTTTTGATCCTTGGATCAAAAAAATTATTTTAGGAGTAAGAAAACCTATTTGTGTCAACAAAGAGGCAATACGTTAAGGGTACTACTTCTGACCTCCACTATAACTTAAACTTTTTATGCAAATGTTGCTGAGAGTTCTCTCAATATGTTGAAAAAGATGCAAACGTGAATACAGGTAATCCTCACCGAACAACCACAATTGAAACCAAAATTTCTGTGTTTTAAGTGAGACATTTGTTAAATAAATGTTGCCCCCTGTTACAATTTTTAGGCACAGTTGTTAAGTGAATCTCTATAGTTGATAACTTAGTGACACAATCGTTAAGTGAATCTGGCTTTCCCATTGCTTATTAGAAGGTTGCAAAAGGTGATCACACGACCCAGGTTCAAGAAATAAATATGCTTCAAATGCATCAGCAGTGAAGCTGGACAGTGTGGCCATCATACAGTACAATGTACATGGGAAAGCTTCAAGGCAAAGATTGGTGGAGTCCATCCAATTATTTTCCTCCCACACAAAATTCTTACGGGCTGGAAAACCAACTTCAATCACTTTTCAACCAATCATGTGGCTAGAAAGATTTGTGATTCAAGCCTTAATGTTTACCATTTACTGTATTTCTCTTATGATGAGGCTATATTGGAAGTCTAAGCCATAACTACCATGTTTCCCCAAAAATAAGACTATTAATTTTTGCTCCAAAAGATGCATTAGGACTTATTTTCCAGTTAGGTATTATTTTGGGAAAAATATAGTACTAAATGTGTTCGTCTGGCTGATAATCTTAACTGGGACTTATTTTTTGGGTAGGGCTTATATTATGACCATCCTGAAAAGATCATGCTAGGGCTTATTTTCTGGTTGGGTCTTATATTGGGAAAACGTGGTATATAATCCAGCTTTCTGTTACCATAGATCAGAAGAAAAGATGAGAGAAGCAAGTAGGAAGTTCTGTTCATCCCCAGCACATCCCCAGCCCTCACAATGTTACCTAGTTTCGATAATGAAACATCTGCAAGAAAACAAGCAAGCTCAGAGAGCACCAAGTTCTGTTCTCAGTTCTGTTCATGAACATTTTAGGCATACACAATTTAGGGCAGGGTGGGTGAGGATTTCTCACAAAACCTGAACTTCTTGCCTTCTATTCAAGAGGAAATAATAGCTTTTGCTCACTTTTTATTTGGTTATAGAATGAAATTTGCAAGCACCAATATCAGAGAAATTGGTATAGTAATTGTGTACCTAGGCTCATTTGAATTTATTCAAATGGATTTTCGTTTGTTTGAGAGGATTAACTGACATGTGTAGGAAGATACATGTTTTCTTGAAGATCAAGATTGCTCTATTACCGATTAGTAGACAAAGGAAGGCACTGGACCTTAGCAGATTTGAATGGGGGATATTTGTTTATCTCTCTGTTGTTTGTCAAAAGGAATAGATGTAGAGATTATGGTGCTATGGTGTCTTAAACACTTCTTTATTGTTAAACAAAAACCAGGAAGTATCTATACTTTTTTGTGTGTGTTTGACCTAGGATTAGATTTTGTTGCAAAACAAAGAATGATGTAAAACACAACATCCTTCTTCCAAAGCACTGTAAGAATTAATGATGAATCAAGTCTTGTGTTAGGAGACAGACACCTGATTCATACAATTCCTTTCTCTCCAGGCTGTCATTATATAGATAAACAAAAGCTTTAATAGGTTTGAGTTTCTTGCTTGGTTTTGTGTGTGGGAGGTAAGGTGGAATAATGGTAGGGATGGGAAGAACTTTTGATATCCTGGGCTTGTTTTTCCATAATGCTCTCCAACATCAGTTACCAAAGGTCATTTTATGATGGTCCAATTTGGCTTTGGTCACTTTTAGGGGCATTTCATTTTGCTTTCAAGGAGCCACAAAAAATGACCCAAAGCAACTGCATTTCCCTTAAAACTTAACTGATAGGTCTATCAAAAGATTGAATTTCAGGCTTGCTAGACACAGAACTTCGAGGGATTAATGTAAGTATATACAAAGAGCTGCCCTTAATCTGAAGCAAATGAAACTAGGCAGCTGATAAGAAATGGTTTTCTTGGCAGCTTGAATCCTAGTGACAGCATGGACACATTCAAGCAGTTTTCTCAGCAATGTAATTTGTCACTGCCTTTTTTTTTTTAGTTCCTAGTCTGCTTTTATAGATTTTTATCTGAAGGAATCCCATCAAAACATTAGCCAGGTATGACTCCGCTTAGCTTCTGGGCTCCAGCAAGTTCAACTACATGTTGTCACCTGTTGAAGGTAACAACTGGGCTTAACATCATATCTGAACTATCTGGGAAAGCATCCCCCTAGAGCAGTGATGGCTAACCTTTTTGGCACCAAGTGCCCAAAGCACATGCAATGCATCCCCAAAATGCAACACTTGAATGCCCCCCATGCACACACCCCATCCCCGGTGCATGTGCATGCACCCCCACACTTCCATACATGTGCGCACAACCCCTGTGCATGCACCCTGCCCGCCATGCATGCATGTGTGACCCCTGTATGCATCCCACCCACCCCCGCGCATGCATGGCAGAGACCCGAAGATGAGCTGGCTGGCTGGAGGTGTGCGCACACATGCACGGCAGAGCTGAGCTGGGGTGACAGCTCGTGTGCCCACAGAGAGGGCTCTGCATGCCACCTCTGGCACATGCCCTGGAGAATTAAAAGGCTCCTGTATAATAATTCATTTTTATTTCTATCCCAGTTTTATCCAAGGTCACCCAGCTGGCTTTGATGGATAAAGTAGGACTAGAACTCACAGCCTCCTGGTTTCTAGCTTGATGCCTTAACCACTAGGCCAACCTGGTTGTTTATTAACTTATCTATGCTAGGATAAGACATCCTTATGGTGGGGATCAGTGCCACCAGAGTAAAAAAAGGGGGCTTAAGTTCACAAGAAAGATACAGAAGGAATGGAAGGCTAATCAAATGACCAAGCACCAAGAATGCCACCAGCAAAGCAATCTTCTAAAAAGGGCTACAGTTACAGCCTTCTGAACCAGGTCACACAGAGGGCTTAACATCATATCTGAAGTATCCAGGCACCAATAAAGTCTTTTATTGCACTGTGAAACCAGGGACGTTGGTAAACCTCCATTCCACTTCTCCCTACAAAACAACCACTCACAGTCAGTGTAACGCAGTCTGACCAGCTGGGTCCACTAGTCACCAGAAGCAAGCCCCCAAAACAGGAAGAAAATCGAAGTCCACAAGCCAGGTGCAGTGTTTGCCAAACAAGGTCCGTAAGCTGCAATCCGGAGTCAGAGTCTGCAAAGCAAGGTATGCAAATCCAAAAGCGTAAACACGAGTTGAAGTCCATGGGTCAAGGTTTCAGAAAATTAGGGAAGAACGTGCTGAGACAAACGGCTGTTCCCAATGAACGGCCCCTCCTCCAGCATCTGGTTAAATCACTCTAAGCCAGGTGTTTCTTGTAGAAGGGCAGCCTCCTTGCAAGCAGCCTCACCGACCTCCTCTGAGCTAACTTCCACTCCACTCTCCACTCTCGGCACTTGCAGATCGGGTGAAGGAGGCAACTATTCCTTGTCAGAGGGGATCTGTTGTCTCTTAGTGCCACTGCCCGTCTGCAGTAAATTCTCCCCTGTGTTTGTGAAAGGAAAGGTGACCCACTGTTGGTGGAATAGCTCCCCCTAATGCCAGAGATGCCTGGGATAGCAAGCCTCAGCCTCTGGACTCTCTGGATGTTCCAAGGGATATGTGTCATCCCTATCAGATGGCCCCAGTTCTGATCCCTGCTCCTCCAAACTGGGATCCGATGGGTCCATAGTATACAATGTTTAAAATTGAACCTTATCCAGGGGTGGGCTTCAAAAATTTAAGCGAAGGGTTCTCTGCCTGGTTGCTGGGGGGCGTGGCCTAGTTGGCTGCCTGCACCATGGGGGCATTTTTGCCCTCCCAGGGCTCTGGAGACTTTCTTCAAGCCTCTGGGAGGACAAAACAGCCTCCCTGGGCTCTGGAGGCTCTCTGGAAGCCGGAAACGGGCCCATTTCCAGCCTTCCTGAATTTCCAAGAGGGCCATTTTTTTGCCCTCCCCAAGCCTCCGTGCGTGCCCTGTACTTCCCTGCATCCAAAATAGGCTGCGTGGGGACCCCAGGGAGGGGAGGGGAAGGGTGGGCGGGGCCAGCCAGGAGTGGGATTTGGGGGTTCTCTGAACTGCACAGAATCTTAGCTAGGGGCTCTCCCGAACCCCTGTGAACCCCCAGCAGCCCACCCCTGACCTTATCTGAATAACCGCCCCTGCCCCTTGGCACTTAAAATTTCACTTTACCCAAATCTGCTCTAGTTTCTGTAAGTTAACTACAGATGAGGGACTTCAGTGAAGCAGCTGCATAGCACTGAATTATCTTGTATAGGGTGGTCTCTGCAGTAATTGTGATGGGCTACCTGCCTCAGTCTCACCCTGCCTTCCCAATCCTGTCATCTCCTCATTACATCTGGATAACAAGATTGACAATCTCATGATTCTAGAAAGAGTTTGTGGACCCCAAGAGAAGTAATTTGGGCCTGTATACGAGGTCCTCGACTTACAAAGGGTAGCCTAGTGACTATTTAAAGTTACCTCAGAGTTTCTCAAGGGTGTTTTATGATATGGTTCCAAAGTTCTGACAGATGCCTTATCTTCTGCAGTCACACCTGTGTTTTGAATGCCACATTTATGGCCATTTGCAGCAGCCCTCAATCACATGACTGCATGTTTTAGCCAAAAAACCAGCATTTATTTCCAGTTTTCGGCAAAACTGGCCTGTAGCAAACAATGGATTTGCTTAATGTCTACAGTGTTCACTTATCAACTGTAGCATTTGATTTATGACCATTTCATCTGCTTAATAACCGTCACCCCCCCAAAAAAGATTATCACATTGGAATGATCATGTGGGTGACCTGTTTTACAAGCATTACAACTTATGCCTAATAGAATGGGCAGGTTCCATTATGGTCATAAGTCAAGGACTATCTGTATCAGGAGATTTATGAAATCAAACTGCTAAAGCCCTTTCTTGTTTAAATTGTGAGGTATCCGACGTCCAGATGTAGCTTTAGTGTGAAGGAAGGGACTTGAATCTGGGAGGGTTGCCATCTTGCCTTTAAAGCTTTAGAAACATAAACTAATTTGAATAAGCTTCCGTGAAATATGCCCCCTCTTTTTTTTCTTTCCCTTAGGTTCAGTTGGAGCACTATAAAGCAAAGAAAGTACAGGAGAGATGGGCTGCAGGGGTTCGGGAGAGCACTGTCCAAATCCCACTCCCGGCTGGCCCCGCCCACCCCATCTGACCACTCCCAGGAGTCTCATGCGGCCCGTTTTGGATGCAGGTAAGTGCAGGGCGTGGGGAGGCTCGAGGAGGGCGAAAAACCAGCCTCCCAGAAGTTCGGGAAGGCCAGAAATGGGCCTGTTTCTGGCTTCCAGAGAGTAACTGGAGCCCAGGGAGGCCATTTTTGTCCTCCCAGAGGCACGAGGAAAGCCTCCAGAGCCCGGGGTGGGCAAAAATGCCTCCTCCACTGTGGTGCAGGAGGCCAACTAGGCCACGCCCACCCAGCAACTGTGCAGAGAACCCTTTGTTAAAATTTTTGAAGCCTCCCCACACAAGTACAGTAATGGAAAGTGTTTTAGGCCATGACAAAAAAGATAACCAGGAATTGGGAGTTAGGAATTATGTCAACGTTATAAATATGAGTAGACAATTCTCTCTCTTTCAATCGTTTGGGAGAAAGTGTCACCTAATGGTACTGAGTACCAAAACATACACCCTGTAAAACAATCTTGTTTACACAATATATGCCTAAGTGATGGAGCTCGTTGCCAGAGGATGTGACCTTGGCTACTAGCCCACAGCCTTATTCATCTAACACTTGCATCCCGTTCTGATGGCAGACACGAGTTGTGCTTTTCTCTGCATTCTTGGTATCGCTTCTTCAGTTCTGACTTCTGTGCACGAAGCAGGGACATTTATAAGGAAATTCCCAAAGTGGCAGATGTTCTTCTGCAGGGGTGCTCCTGCACTGAAATACTTGCTTCTGGGGGGCAGTAAACCAGCCCTCCCCCCACTGTGAGCAGCTGCTTACATGTGGGGTTTCCTTGCTGATAACTGCACTCAATATCCAGATATTTGACACTGAGGAGCAATCACTGTGGGTGGAGCTAATTTTTCTTAACAGCAGGAAACAGCAGGGAGTTGTTTTAAAACAACTCCCTTCAACACACGTGCATGGAGAGAGGGAGAGAGAGGGAGAAGGAGGGAGAGAGACACTTGAGGTTGAGGGCTGTTTAAACACACAGTGTCTGCTAGAGGATTATATACTGTATGACCCCAAGTTCATTTTGGCAAATATATATTTGAAGTTGTTCTATGTTCAATTAACGATTGCTGTGGAAACAAACAACATTAATGCTTTCAGTTTCCTGCTTTGAGCCTGAGAACACTTAAAAGCAGCTTCTGGGCTGATGAAGCCCTGATTTGATTTGATTTAAATTAACTGTTTTTTGCAGTCCTTTTGATTTCAGTGGCTTTGCAAAGGCATCCAGTCTGTTCCCAGTTTTCTCCCAGAGCTGAACCTATAGATGTACAGTCAAATATACAGTATACAATCATGAACAGGAGCTAAATTGTTACTTATGTAATCAAGAAGCCATTTTAAAATAATAGTTAAAAAAACTATTCTTTTTTTGAACTAGCACATTCATTTATCTACTTTCCTGCCTAATCAAATCAATAGGTATTAAATATGAAATATGCTGCATTATGAGAGTATTTATCAATTTAACCAAACTCTTTTTTTAGATTTTTATCCAGCCCTTTTTTTCATATACAACTCAAGATGGCAAGCACCCTTAATCCTCCTGTTTTCCTCACAACAACCACCTTGTGAGGTAGGCTGGGTTGAGAGAGCATTACCAGCCCAAAGTCACCCAGCCAGTTTTTCATGCATTAGTTAGGACTAGAACTCACACTCTTCTGGTTTCTAGCTTGGTGCCTTGATCATTGGTCAAAATATATAATTATTCAGAATAAACAGCCCCATTTGAAGGCCTCCTGCTTTTGAAGATCTTACTCTAAGTTTAGTTTCTTGATAAAGGAACCAAAAGAAAGAAAGACAGAGCATTCAAATTTGTCCATTGGGATGCAGTGGCTCAGTGGCTAAGACGCTGAGTTCGTCGATCAGAAAGGTCGGCAGTTCGGCGGTTCGAATCCCTAGCGCCACGTAACAGAGTGAGCTCCCGTTACTTGTCCCAGCTTCTGCCAACTGAGCAGTTCGAAAGCATGTAAAAATGCAAGTAGAAAAAGAGGGGCCACTTTGGTGGGAAGGTAACAGCGTTCCGTGCTCTTTGGCGTTTAGTCATGCCAACCACATGACCATGGAGAAGTCTTTGGCCAGTGCTGGCTCTCTTTGGCTTTGCAACGGAGATGAGCACTGCCCCCTAGAGCCGGAAACGACTAGCACGTATGTGTGAGGGGAACCTTTACCTTTTACCTTATTTAGCAGCTCCTGAGCAAGAGTAATCCTTGGTCAAAGGATTCTTCAGTTATGTATGTCTTAGTTGACAATTACAAATTTTGCATGCCTGTGTGAAAATCAGCACATGCAAATCTAATGCAAATCGCTGCCCTTCTTTTGGTTCATTTTTTTCTTTTGATTCTATTCCTTTGTATGTGTGAAAAATCAATGGATTTCCATGAAAAAAAATCACAGGTTATGGAGTTTTTGAAGGAAACAGAACAATAGAGAAAGCTATAGTCTGCTTCTCACATTGTAAAGAGTACAACTGGCTTCCCTTGTGTATTTCTTTCTAACCCATGAATGTCACTGTATGCAATAATTGCACTCTTTCTCTTTTCTAATAGCATCTCCCTTCTCGTTTCATGAAGAAAGAGGGATAGTTTCTCAAAATGTAAGGTCAGTGTGTTTCCCTTCTAACTCCCTCTGCCCCAAGTTAGGAATCCTAAATGCAAAAGGCCTTGGATTGTTGGAGAATAAAGAATGTTTTTGTTACTTTTTAATCTCTTCTATGAGTTATAAGCGACCCTTCATGTCTTATTTGCTATAATGAGCTCATCTAGACTAATTCAATTGGAGGTCTGTGTGCAGCAGGGTCTGGCTGTCACAGTTTATTCAGAATTAGAAGCTTATTAATACTGGATTAGGGAATTAAGCTATTGAGACTAACACTGAGGCTTATTATCTAGTCAAAATGTATTTTCCTTATAGCTTTCAAATATGGGTCATTTGAGTCATTGTCAAATTAAATGTAAAGCCTGAGCTAAGGAGTTATTTTTAAGACAACTGGTAGAACCATTGGTTTAATGAATCTTGGTTTAGTAGTCTTTGGGTACAGTAGGTTTAGATACAACATTATCATCCAGATAGCACTGGACCAACACCAAGAATTATATCCATTGGAGGGCTGCCTTAAACAACAACAACAAACAATTATGAGAAATTTTTAAAGACTTTACATTTTGTGAATTGTGCTTAGATTAAATTTTGGATGATCAAACCATTATTAAGCAATCCATCCCCTCTCTGAGCATCAAAATCTCAAAACAACTCTTTTTTTCCCTCTGTTCTTCCTTCAACTGTTTTCACATTGGGCCCATCATATGCCAATCATTAGGATTATGCGCCTGGCTCAGGTGTGACATCCCCATTGCTTTCATACTTGAACAGAACAGCTGCCTTTCCTCTCTCCCACAATTCCCACTTCCACAAATGGGAACTCCACTCCAGAGAATGAAGTCTGCCGTACTTAGTCAATGCAATTGTGAAATCTTTTTTATACCACAAAAAGGGGACTGAGTTATTTTGTAGCTAAGTCAGTTGGTTAGTTCATTCTGTTTGCCTGGCATGTCCAGCATATAAATGGATAAAAATCCATTTATTCTTTTAGCATCTTCTTCATCATCCAAAGATGCTGTATACTCTGATCTGTATTTCCCACTAGGATAGAAAGCTTCTTAATGTTGAACTGTCGAGTATTTTCTCCTACCACTTTCTTTTAATAAGAACAGTGCTTTCATTTGGAAACTCTAGGCTTTCATGAAAATGTGGAACACACCTTAGAGAAAGTTCTTTCTTTGCTAGGTAGCTTCCTTTAACTTTCATCTTTTTGGAAGAAAAATCCGGTCTTGTTCCAAGCCGGGAGAAAGGCACTGGAAAGAAAATGGAGGCTGATTGGAAAGAAGGACCCTCTTTATTGATGAGCAGAACCACAGCATGCAGTTCTGGGGCAGCTGACAAATTAGCTTGATGAGTGCAAGGATTTTTACACAGTTTGCAGTATTTTCTAATTTTGAGATTTGCTTTGTGTGCTTTTATTATTTGATTGGTGGTGGGTTAATCCTATTATGTCCTTAAACCCCATCACCTGGAGCTGAAGATGTTTTGTTTATGAATTTATTTATTTTTATTTATTTATTTGATTTGTCAATCACTTACAAGATAATAGGCATAAGTATAAACGTGAGTAAGAATACAGGAAATAGGTACGAATAAATGGGGACAATAGGACAGGGACAGTAGGCATAATTGTGCACTTATGCATAACAGATAATCAGAGTTGGAAGGGACCTTTAGGTCATCTAGTCCAACCCCCGCCCAAGCAGGAGACCCTACACCATTTCTGACAAATGGCAGTCCAATCTCTTCTTGAAAGTCTCAAGTGATGGCGCTCCCACAACTTCCGAGGACAAGCTGTTCCATTGGTTGATGGTTCTCACTGTCAGAAAGTTTCTCCTTATTTCCAAGCCAAATCTCTCCTTGTTCAGTTTCCATCCATTATTCTTTGTCTGGCCTACAGGCACTTTAGAAAATAGCTTGACCCCTTCCTCCCTGTGGCAGCCCCTCAAATATTGGAAGACCACTATCATGTCTCCCCTGGTCCTTCTCTTTACTAGACTAGCCAAGCCCAGTTCCTGCAACCGTTCATTATATGTTTTAGCCTCCAGTTCCCTAATCATCCTGGTTGCTCTTCTCTGTACTTTTCTAGAGTCTCAACATCTTTTTTATAATGTGGTGAACAAAACTGCATGCAGTACTCTAGGCGTGGTCTTACTAAGGCTTTATAGAGTGGTATTAGTACTTCCCTTGATCTTGATTGTATCCCTCTGTTAATACAATTTAGGATTGCATTAGCTTTTTTGGCTGCTGCTGCACACTGCTGGCTCATATTTAGCTGGTTGTCCACTAAGACTCCAAGATCCCTCTCACAGTTACTGCTATTGAGCCTGGTTTCACCCAGTCTATATCTGTACTTTTGGTTTTCTTGCCTAAGTGTAGGACTTTACTTTTCTCTACATTGAATTTCATTTTGTTAGATATGGCCCAGTGTTCTAGTCTGTCAAGATCCATCTGGATCTTGAGCCTATCTTCTTGGGTGTTAGCTATTCCTGCCAGCTTAGTATCATCTGCAAATTTGGTAAGTTCCCCTTCTATTCCCTCATCTAAGTCGTTAATGAAGATATTGAAGAGTACTGGGCCTAAGACAGAACCTTGTGGCACCCCACTGCTTACTTCCCTCCATGTAGACTTAGACCCATTAAGGACTACTCGTTGAGTATGGTTTGCCAGCCAGTTGCGAGTCCATCTAGTGGTGGTGCTATCTATTCCACTTTTTCTAGCTTACTAAGAAGTAGGTTGTGGTCTACTTTGTCGAATGCCTTGCTGAAATCTAAATATATTATGTCCACAGTATTTTGCTGGTCTACTAATTTAGTCACTGTGTTGAAGAATGAAATAAGATTGGTTTGGCATGATCTGTTCTTAACAAACCCATGCTGACTGCTAGTTATTACTTTACTTGTTTCTAGATGTTGGCAGATCTGTTTTTTATTATCTTTTCCAGTATCTTCCCAGGTATTGATGTTAGGCTGATTGGTCTATAGTTTCCTGGGTCTGTTTTTTTCCTTTTTGAAGATGGGAACCACATCAGCTCTTTTCCAGTCCTCTGGTAGTTCCCGGTGCTCCAGGATTTTGAAAGATATGGTGCAGTGGTTCTGAGATGACCGCTGCCACTCCTTTAAAACTCTGGGATGTAATCCATCAGGTCCTGGTGATTTGTTTTCATCAAGATCAGACAGGTGTTCTCTTACTTTTTTTGCTTATTTTAACTTTTATTTCTGGTCTGTCTTTTACAGTTATGTTTTTGGTGGGTTGAGCTATAGTTTTTTTTGTGAAGACGGATGCAAAGAATGAGTTAAGCAGTTCTGCTTTCTCTCTGTTGCCTGTTACTTCCTTGCCATCTTCTCTCTTTAGTGGACCAACTGTTTCCTTGATTTTTTTCTTGTTATTTATATGTTGGAAGAAACTTTTTTTATTATCTTTGACTTTTGTTGCAAGTCTTTGTTCGTTCTGAGCCTTTGCTATCCTGACTTCGTCTTTGCAGATTCTGGCTATCTGCTGATATTCTGCCTTAGTTGTATGTCCTTCTTTCCATTTTTGTACTTGTCCTTTTTTCTTTCAATTTGCCAGAGATCTTTGTGCAGCCATGCTGGTTTCTTCTTGGATTTCTTGTTTTTCTTTCTCAGTGGTATTGTGCTGGTCTGGGCTTCTATGATAATACTTTTCAGAGTTGCCCAAGATTCTTGAGTTGTTTTCCCCTTTAGGATTTTCATCCATGGAATCTTTCCCAAGTTCTCTCTGAGTTTATTGAAATCAGCTCTTTTAAAATCCAAGACTCTGGTGTTATGTTCTGTTGCTTGTGTTTGTGTTATGTTGAATTCTAGTATGACATGGTCACTCTCACCCAAGGTTCCTGCAGTTTCAACTCCCTCTATCACTTCTTCTCTGTAAGAATTAAGTCCAGTATGGCTGTCTCTCTAGTTTTATCTTCTGTCTTTTGGACAACAAAGTTGTCAGCTAGGTTGGTTAGGAACTTTTTTGATTTCTCACTTGGTGCAGAATTAGTTTTCCAGTTGATATCAGGATAATTGAAGTCCTCCATTACTATTGTTGTGTGTTTCCTGCATATGTTTGTTAGTTGGCTGGCAAAAAGGACATCTATTTTTTCTGCTTGATTGGGTGGCCTATAATATACACCTATGGCCATGTCATTCTTTTTTCTTTTATATTGACCCATATGCATTCTAGGAGGTTTTCATCTTTGGTTTCATGCATTTCTGTAGCAATATAGTGGTCCTTTACATACAGTGCAACTCCACCTCCTCTTTTATGGGGTCTGTTTTTTTTGAATAGTTTGTATCCTTCTACCAGTATGTTCCAATCATGGGTTTCATCCCACCAAGTTTCTGTTATTCCAACTATATCATATTTACCTTCATGTATTCGTAGTTCAAGTTCACCCTGTTTGTTCCCCAGACTTTGTGCATTTGTATATAGGCACTTGAGATCTTTATGTCTGACACTGTGTTTACTGTCTACATAACCTGTGTTGTGCTTGCCTGCCCCTACTTTCTTGCCACCTGTTTGATTAATGCACATGGTATGGCACTCACTATTAAATGCTTGGTTTTGATTGGCATCAAGGTTGATAATCTTACCTGCACAAACATCTATTTTGCATGCACTGGTATCCTTATTAGTTTTAGGTTGCTGGGGACAGAAATGTTCTGAATCCATTAATTCTCTGTCCCCGCTGTTCAGTTTAAATGTTTATCCAGGAAATCTGTGAATTTAATGCCCAGTAAGTCAATCCCTTTCTTTGATGGATGCAAACCATCTCTTTTGTACAGTTTTTCATTGGACCAGCTGCAGACATCATGACTAATAAAACCAAAGCCTTCCCTTTTACACCACTCCTTTAGCCACACATTAAACTCTGCTACATGCTGCCCTTTCCCTTTTTGTTCCTTGTATACTGGTAGAACCTCTGAAAAGATAAGCCTACAGCCCATATTACTAAGTTCATACCCCAAGCTCTGGAAGTCTTTCTGAACAGAAAGTACATCCTTTTGGGACAGATCATTTGTACCAAGATGTATAATAGCATCAACATCACAGTCCTTGCTGGCATTCTTGACTATCTTAAGAATACGCTTCTTGTCTCTGCTGGCAGTAGCACCTGGTAGACACCTGAGCTCTTTCAAAACCTCTGTATCCTTTCCTAAATTTATATCCCTTACAATTGAGTCCCCAACCAGAAGGTGGCTTCTTTTTTTGGATGCCTTGCTCTTCTTGTGTGACTGGTGCGTAATACCTGATTCACACTTTCTCCTTTCCAAAGTAAGTTCTTCTTCTAGGATCATGATCCCGGCTTACTTGAGTTATCATTATCACAACTACCTTGACCTGTCACTTTAGTGTCCCTATTAAGGTCAGCAGGAGCACTGTATCTGTTATACTGGGACACAGCAAAAGCTTTGCGTTTATGGTCCACAGCTCTCACTCTGCCAGATCCCATGGTTGTCCATACTGTCTTTTTCCTGTAGGATCTTTGTGGTAGTGGGGGCTGGTAGCACGGCAGCTCAATAGATTGCTGGATTGGGCACCTAATTTCTGCTTGGAGGGCACAAATTAGAGATTCTACATAGGTAATCTGTCCATGTAGACTGGTAATTTTTTTTACAAAGAGGACAGTATCCAAGTTTGAAAAGAGTACTGCGAAAGACAGCTGTAAAACAAGTATTACACTCAACTAAGCCGGTCATTTTGAAATAACATAAAATCACAATCTCAAGCGCTCTTACCCTAAATGTGTTATTGGTATTCTTGGTTTATAATTATATGATTTGTGCACCGTTAGGTGCATGGGCTGCTATCTTTCTCCTTTCTACTCACCCTCTGCTTCCTTCACAAGCAGCCAGCAGCTCCTCCCACAACCTCTGGGAATTTGAGGTGCAATGGAAACAATTCAAACTGCCTCTCTCCTTTCTACTCACCCTCTGCTTCCTTTGCAAGCACCCAGCAACTCCTCCCACAACCTCTGGGAATTTGAAATGCAATGGAAACAATTCAAACCGCCTCTCTCCTTTCTACTCACCCTCTGCTTCCTTCACAAGCAGCCAGCAGCTCCTCCCACAACCTCTGGGAATTTGAAATGCACGCCCCTTACAGACCTCTTAGGAATGAGGTGAGGTCAATAGTGGACAGTTTAAGGTTAAAGGAGTGGGGGTTAGAGGATGTAATATCAGAGTCAGGTAGTGCATTCCAGGCATTGACCACTCTGTTGCTGAAGTTGTACTTCAAACTGCAATCAAGTTTGGAGTGGTTTACATTGTGTTTGTATCTGTTGTGTGCTCTTGTATTGTTGCGGTTGTAGCTGAGGTAGTCATTGACTGGTAGGATATTGTAGCAGATAATTTTGTGTGCTATGCTTAAGTCCAACCTTAGGCGGCATAGTTCAAGGTTGTCCAAGCCCAAAATTATGAATGATAGGCCTGGATTTCTTAATGGGCACAAAATCTTCATCTCTAAAGACTTCAGGTCTCTGCTGGAGACTGCCTTGTTAAGATTTTTCTCCATTTCTCTTTTGGGGAAATATAATATGCTGCCTCTTTTAATATTCCAGAAATTATTTCATTCTTTGGGGTGGGGGCCTTCCCACAATCTAATGGGAAATAAATGGAAAACAGGCAAATCTTACCAATTTTTCCTTTCTTAGTATTTCATTATTTATTTCTAGTGTTTATTCACCCTAATTCCAAACAACAACATAATGAAAGGCTCACTGGAACAATATAGCTTTTTGTGGTTTAAGGAAGTCTCTCCAACAGAGCCATAGGAATTTGTAAGGGGAAGGAATATTCCAAAGAATGGGGTAATCCTTCCGGGAATTAAAATTCCTTAAACATTGGTTTAAGGAAATAAATTTATCTAGACTTCATGCCAAGCTGGATCCTTCATTTTGTGCAGTTGCATTCAGAAAAATAAACACAGTGATAACTATTTCTTAAGGAGGTGGCTAAAAGCACTAGAATCAAGATCAAAAAATTAATATTTTAGAGCCTTCACTTGGATGGTAAAATATTCCTAGTTTCTGGAATGACCCTTCCCGATAGACAGGCCATTGTGAACTTACAAGTTGGAAGAGTGATAGAAGCTTTTCCAGCTTCTGGAAAGACAATGGATTCTTGGCTGTTGTGTGGGTTAAAGCACCATATGGCCCAAGCTCATCTCAAATATTTGCCTATAGTTTAGCCTTTGCAGCTAATGAGATAAAACTTAGAGAAATTGGATTTGGAGTTAATCATCATTTATTTCTACACTGCATTTTCCACAAATTCATCTGGCTCAAAGTGATTCAAGGAACTGGCAGTTGAAGAATAATAGCCTCAATGAATAAAAAGTACCCAGCGACGTGTCAACTATTACAATTTCATGTTAAAACATTTCAGACATTTATGGTTAACAGAACACATAACTATAGGTTTAAGAGCAATATTTAATAGTAATAATATTGACATTAAACTTGTAGAAGATGTTTTCTTCAGGATCCATGAGGACCCTTTTCAAGAGCAGCTGTCCTTCTGTGGAATACATTCACCCTAAACTGTTGGTTTTTCAGAAAATCATCCAAAAGACTTTGGGAGCAAATGCTGTGTGTGGTGAATCTCTTTATTTGAGGAACGTGTTCTGCGTTTGGTTAGCCCCCATGGTATCTTTTTCTTCTACTTTGTAATTTATTCTTAGGATTTATATAAGTTATTCATAGTCCTTTTTGATTAGAGCACATATAAACCCTCATATGTTAGTAAATAAATCTGTACTGAGGGAGGGAGGTAAAACAAAAAAAAACCAAGATGGCAGCTGCAAATCTTCCCCTTTTATGTGTATAAAGGATGAAGTTTTAATTGGATAGCCAAAGCTGCCATCTAGAGCTTTTATGCTCCTGCTCCAGGGCCTTCCCCAAATACATATATATGTAAGATCCTTGGGGAATGAACAGGAGGATTTCAACTAGAGCTAATTCAATGTTTTGTATACAAAACTGACATTCTTAACCAAATAGGGCATCTTCCTGGCTCTTGTTGGTAAGGCCTTACATATAATTAGTGGTGGTAATAACAATTTCTGGGATTGATCACAATTTTTCCACAAAATTAGGAGGAAAGTTATTATTACTTTTTTTAAAAAAAATTACAGCATGCCCCTTTGAGGGGTAATATCAAAGAAGAATATACTCTGCAAGTCAAGGACATGCTAAACAATGATTAAAACAGTAAACTGACAGTCTCATGTGCCCTCTTTTCATCTGAAATGATAAAGGATGACGCAAATGTTTCCCATCCCCCAACTGTTGTGTAAAATTCTTCCCTTTCTCTTCCTCAGGTATTTTATTTCCTTGAAAAGTTTAATTGCATCGTGTGCCTGGCAGGAGGAAATGCCTACTTCTTTTTCTATATTGTGCAACGCATTTCTTTACGGCATTAGCATATCAGCCTTTCCAATCCAGCACCTAAGATATCCTCCCTGCCATCTTTCTGGATGTGATAATAGGAGAAATGATTGTAGATTCCCCCTCTCTAGGGAAATAGAATGAAAAGTTCCCCGTTTTTTTCCCCTGTCCACAAATCAGGTGAGAGGAATTTCAAAAGGCTGTTAGTGAAGTGGGTTCAATTTGAGCATATACTTGTCTCTCCTGTCATAAAATCAATATAAAAACACTCAAATTGGGGCAGATTTGCTTTCTAATGACTGCACGGCAAAGGAGACACGCTGTTATGATCAGGAATGTGATGCATTGATTCTCTTAGTATGCTGAGGTGACAATTTTGTATTGCCCCACCACCAAAGCTGACACATCTGCCTGCTTTTCACTGGATCGCCTTTGATGCAGTAAGTTTCTATTCTATCAGACGGTTTCATTTTTATTTTTATTTTTTACATCTGTAGGTAGGAATGCACATCTCTCCACAAGGGGGCTGTTCAAAGGAATTCAGGGTTTTTTTTGTGTCATCACCATCTGCTTACATCTGTGACTCCGGAAAGAGGAAAGATGAGCAGCCATTAGCAATACATTAAGCTTGCCATTAAAATGTGAATTTATCTCCTCCAGCTCGGTATGGGTGCTTCCTAGAGTCTCTTTATTTTCTAAGTACTTGTTGTCATTGCTGAGGGAAAAAATAGGCCTTTTTTATTGTCTGTCTTTACCTTACTATTATCAGGACGGTGGAAAATTCAAGATTATACTGCCTAAATGACAGATCTAAAAATGACACTATCATAAAGAAGTGCCAGCAATATGCAAGATATGTCAAGAGTTGCATTTGCATTTAACAGATTAACAGAGTTGGAAGGGACCTTGTAGGTCATCTAGTCCAGTGGTCGTCAACCAGTGGGCCGGGGACCACTGGTGGTCCGCAAGAAAATTTTGGTGGTCCACAGAGATATGTCACCCCCAAAGAGCCCCCCCAAAGCAATTAATCCAGGCTGCGGGAACACAAGGCTGCACCGCCCACCTGGCCCATGGGAACACAAGGCTTGCGTTGTTTGAATTGTGAACAACACGAGGTAGTGAGGGGAGGGGGAAAGGGCGGAGAGGGGAAAGAGCAGAGGGGGGGAACTTGCCCCACTCACCCCATGCACCTTGCCTGGCCAGCAGGCTGCTTCTGTCCGCTTCTTTCTTCTTCTGCTTTTGGCTACTCACAAGGAAAACAGCAAAAGTCTTTCTTTCTCTCCCAAACTCCACCAGAAATGAGTCTGTGGGACCCTGCAAGGCATCCTGCTCCAAGAGGCTGCACCAGCAAGACAAGTCTCACAAAGACTCATTTCTGGTGGATTTGGGGGAGAGAAAGAAAGACTTCTCCATTCCATTCTATTCTATTCTACTCTATTCTATTAGAAGATTGGAATGAAGCAGGATGGAACTGGTAGGTTACTTGTTTAGTTTGTCAATCTTGCTATTTAATATAGGAATATTTTTACAAGGATGTCTGCATAATATCCAGACTTGGCCTATGGAGCATGAAAGGGTGACCACATCCCATCATGTGCAGTTGTGGGTTATTTTTCTCAACTGTAGGACCTGCTGGGTAGAAGAAATCAAAGGAGACTGTGAAATCCACCAGGGCTCATCCTGAAAGTGTCCCCCATTAAATCTGTAATGACAGCCTAACTTTCTAGCCTCCTTGCCAAGACACAGTAAAACCTGGTTATGAAGCAACGTAAGTTACGATGGTATATAGTTTCTGCCACTTTCAAGGATGGGAAGAATGTATATTAATATGGCTGCAAAGATGTGTCCATTCTCTGGCCTTCATCATATTTTATCTTCCCTATAATTTCTCCCCTTTTCAGCATTTTATAACCAATAGTCAGCCCTCGGGAACCTATTTGATATATCTGAGGGTTTTTTTTCCTTTACAAAAGGTGTAGGGGGGTTTTCTTCTGTCCCTGAGATTCCCTTGAGGATGCTGCTAATCACCCTCTGGTTTCTTAACTGTCCTTTTTCTGTTGGCAGAGTACCTGGGCTTGCAATTAGAAAGAATGTTAGAAGTAGAAGAAGAAGAAGTTCACCTCGGTGTTCATGTTCTAGTCAGTGATCTGGAAGCAGCTCCTTTAAGAGCCAATAATTTTTATCACACGTCTGTCTCTGAAGTGATTCAGTGCTCTAGACAGAATTAACCGTCTTAGCAAAAAAGCTAGTTGACAGCAGACATGGCAAAGCAGCCTGTCATGCAGAAGAAACAGAACGATCAGATTTTGTTGGGGATGGATATTTTGATTTTTTTTTTTAAATCAAGCTTGGATTGAGATTTTCTGCCCTTTGTGGGTGAGTGGGTGGGGGAACTAAACCAAGTTGGTCTACTCAGCCTGACAGAAGTTCAGAAAACCCTGTTTTGTTTCATACAGCTGAACATAAGTCAGAATATTATCGGGACTGCAGAAAAATTCGAGATTGAACTGCATAAATAACAGCTCTAAAAAGAGCCTTGGTGGTGCAGGCTGTTAAACACCTAGCACTTAGCTCCAGCTGCCTGCAATTAGTGCAGGCTCGAATCCTACCAGGCTCAAGGTTGACTCAGCCTTCCATCCTCTCGGGGTAGGTAAATTGAGGACCCAAGATTGTTGGGGGCAATAAGCTGACATTGTAAAAATGCCGCTGGGGTGGGGCCCCAAAAGCCCTAGTAATAAGCAGGCATATACAATGGAATGAAGGCTATTGGTGAGCACATTGGGTTGTGTTCCAAAGATTGTAAGCCACCCTGAGTCTCCGGAGAAGGGCGGCATATAAATGTGAATTTTAAAAAATGACAATATCATAAAGGAGTGCCAGGAATATGCAAGACGTGTCAAGGGTTGCATCTGCATGTAACAGATTAATAGAGTTCAAAGGGACCTTGTAGGTCATCTAGTCCAACCCCCCGCCCAAGCAGGAGACCCTACACCATTTTTGACAGATGGCAGTCCAATCTCTTCTTGAAAGTCTCAAGTGATGGCTCCCACAACTTCCGAAAGCAAGCTGTTCCATTGGTTGATTGCTCTCACTGTCAGAAAATTTTCTCCTTATTTCTAGGTTGAATCTATCCTTGTTCAGTTTCCACCCATTATTCCTTGTTTGGCCTTCAGGTGCTTTAGAGAATACTTGACACCCTCCCCCTTCCTCTCTGTGACAGTCCCTCAAATATTGGAACCCTGCTATAATCTGCATGTTGCATTTCAGTGTCTTGATCAGAGATTCGGATTACTCTTTTCTTCCATAGCAGTTCCAACACATGGGATGGGAAACACTACATTTAAATGGATACATGCTTTTGAATATTATGTCCAGTGGTTTAATTCAGACCAAAGATAATTTGGTTCAGCAATCTCAAGCAAGAGCCTTTTTCAGAATAGGTAAAACACAACAGCTAATTTGTAGCAACTATTGTATTGGTTGCCTAGATCTGTCATAATTTCCATATGATTTCCATTGTCCCTTTTCCTTGATTTTTTTTTTGCTGATTTTTCCTGAAAAGTGTCTATCTCATCTCTCTTGGTTCTTTGGCGGGTCTGACTGGACATGGACAAACCAAATGTTTTGGAGTATCTTTTCCAAAATAAGATTTTGTCAGTGCGTTGTTTTTGCCTTCAGGGGACGCTTCACCTCCTTTCTGCAGAATAGATTTGTTTAAAACAGCAACCCTGCCATCATAGCTGTGCTTTCCAAATGGCAAATGATTCACTAATTCAGAATTGGGGTGGGTACAGCTGTAAACCCAAAACCCATGCCGTAAGCAATTTTTCTTGCAGCCACCAGGTGGCAGGCTCTTGCAAACTGTGGCCAAGAAAAGAAAAGAAAAAAAACCATGGAGAAGACGAGCGAGCCAATGAAGACAGGGCAGAAATGTCACTGCTCTGTGTTGGCGAGCCTAATATTTGCATGCAGATGCCCCAATTTAGAGAAAACAACCCTGAAGCACAATGCAATCTTTTTTGCCCGCCCTTCCTCGCTTACCTTTTCACACGTGCTGTCACCGTCAAGTGAAAAAAAAAGCAAAAGGCAAGGCAAACAAAACAGCAAGATTAACACAGGGGTTTAGCACAATAATAATTTTTTAAAAATCCTTCAGGCTTCAATATAAAGAGAATAATGCTCAGCAGGGAGCATCCTCATGAACGCTCCCTTCCCCCATCTCTGATCACAATCACCATGACAACTTGGGCAGTTGCACAAAGGTGTCACTAAATAGTTGAATTAAAGGAATAGTAAGCAAGCCAAAACAAACACAACACAGTGAGTTGCTGCTCTAAGCATTCATATCGAATTCCAGTTATGCATCAGCTGACGCTTGTGTAATATCTCCAGATGGACGCATAATGTTAGGACAGATCTTCTGATCTTTGCAATCCATCATGTCCATGCAATCCATCACGTCCATGTCATGGACATTCACTGCAATCATTTTTTTTTAATTTTAAAAAATTCTTTATTAAAATTCAAAAAATAAAAAAATGTACAAAAATTCAAAATATTTTTAAAAAATTACAAAAATTTATATAATAGATGTGTTAATATCTTTCCACATCATTTTCTTGACAGTACAATAAATACGATACATAAAATTAACACTTGACAGTTGTTCATAGTATTGGTAATACTAATTCACAGTGCCTTAATAATATTAATAAAAGGTAATTCATGTGTATAGGTCATTGGTTCTGTAGGAAGTTGGCACCCAACTCTCCTAGTAAAATGAAGTATTCTGGTAGATATTTAAAAGGCAGAATATTTCTTCTAAAAAGAGTAGAACCCCAGAAGCAGAATCTCACCCCCACCTTTGTTAATGGGTGGGCCATTAAGGCCTGAGCCAGAATACTTTACATAAGAAAGGTCTCCAGGTAAAGCTATAGCAATTGCCAAAAGCCCTTTTAAGGGCATAGATCATCCAGCTGGGTCAACCAAGCTTGGAACTCAGGACAGCCTACAGAGTTGCCCCTCATGGGAGTCTGACAACCAATTAGAAACAAGCTTCAATTCAAATCCCAACAAAGGTTATAAAACCCAGATACTCTCAGCACCTCAGCCTTTTTTCTTGATCTCTTCAAGCATGTGATCATCTTTCTTCTCTGGAGCTCCAGACCATGTGGTCCTGTTCACCATTAAACTTTCCAAGCAGCCTCCATGTTTCCAGTGTCTTTTCCCCACTGGAACTGAACCCAGAAGGATATTTCTTTCAACAATTGGCACCCAAGCAGATGGGACTCAAGCTAACTAACCAATGGACTAGGCCCAGGTAAGATTCCTTGCGGCAAACAGACCCATTGAGTTCTGGGTGGGTTTTCCTGACCTGGGCCAGTTGGAAGAAAGGTTTTAAAGGGGTTTGAGTGTTGAGCCAAAGGCTGCTTGGAAAGAAGGTGAGTACCTCCAAATTTAAATTTAAAGCACAGAAAATGTGGGAAATGTGTGTATGCCTTTGTGTGTGTGTGAGAAAGAGATCTTTCTTCCTCTGTGTGTTCTACCAAGAGAGCTAGTATCAATTATATTACTGTTTATAACAATAATATTCATGCTGTTTGTTTAACCAACTTATGTATTACTTATATCACAAATCCTTTTCATATATTTTTTTCCTGTTTGTCTGCTAGCCATTGATGAGTCCCAAGAAAAAAATTTTTTTTCTAGTTTTATTGGTATTGCTTGGAATAAATATAGTAATCTTGGCAGGATATTCAATTTTATGGTAGCTACTCTTCCATCAATGATAGTTGGA